>CM053593.1:80889315-80922120 GCA_028646575.1 Pseudocheirus occidentalis | reverse complement strand
CTGCCCTATCAGAAAATAGGAGAGCAGAGCAGGGGAGGGACTTTACAGTGGGATTGCTGTTATGGGGTTGGGGCAGGAGCAAGATGGGGAGAAAATGTGTAATTCAAAAAATGTAATGAAAATGAATAATGTAAACAAGAAAACAAATAAAAACTAAATTAAAAAAAGAACCTATTTACAAATCACAAGGTTTAGTTAAAAAATATTAAATAAATATAAAAATATATATTTATACAAATTACAAATAATCTAACAAATATTCTATTTTCACATTATTCTTTGCAATTGAAAAAAGAGAGAATGGTCCAATAAAAGCAGGGGCTTCACCCTCCCAACCCAGACACATAACTCCAACAGAATCTGTCTCTGTAAGCAAAGAGAGGATCAGTCATTTCCATGTCCACTTTCTTCCCAGGCAGCAGCCCAATAAAAAGAATCAATGTTTGCTGTGGTAACCTCCAACCATATGGTTCCCTTATGATTCCAAATTATAAGGCACCAAAGTGACCCCCTTAATGTGTCATGTTAACTCATAGACAGAAGCTTGCCTCTTAGTAAGTGAAACAGCCTTTGGGAGAGACCCCATTTCATCTCTTATGTCTGAGAATTATTTTTTCACTGGTTCCTCCATTTAATAAACCTAAATCTAAATAAACAGTAAATTTTAAAAACAAAAAAAAACAAAAAGAAATGGATTATCACTTAAAATCATACATGAATCCCCAAATAATCATGATTACTCATTTTTTTTATTTTACACTCCTGAGTTATAGTTATTTGCAAATGAACTGTGACCATAATTCCCTGTACCTCTAAAGTCAAGAACATAGTCCAAAATCTCATTCTGTATCCTTAAAACTATTCTTTCATACTCACATTTTCCAGTTTTTAATAAATAAAAGTTCTCTCTCTGCCTTTTTAAAGCATTAAATCATTTAAACCATTCAAACTAGTCTTCATCCCATATCACTCATTGGGCAATACAAGTAATTTATATAAAATCTACAATTCATTTTCTATTTTAAACCTACCAATCTCATCTGAAAACTTACTCATTTAAGTTATTTTTTGAAAAGAAAAAAAAAGAACTGAACAGATTACTTGGTTTCCAAAAAGGCTGAAATAATATAGGTTATACTGTGTGAGAATGGGTGTGCGTGTGAGTGATGTGTGTGTATGAGAGACAGAGACAGAGCGACAAGGGAAGGAAGGAAGGAAGGAAGGAAGGAAGGAAGGAAGGAAGGAAGGAAGGAAGGAAGGAAGGAAGGAAGGAAGGAAGGAAGGAAGGAAGATCGAGTGCTAAGATAAGGTCAAGGAGAAATCATCAAAGGAAATGTATTGAAAGAGACATTAGAGGCAGGAGAAGACAATGAGGAAGATTTAAATTAATATGCTAGGGAATAACTAAATCCAACATTTTTCTATAAGTGAAAGAATATTAATTGTGTGTAGGTTTGGGGGGAAGAGGATAACAGTGGGAAGCCATTTTGCTGAGGAGATGAAAAGTAAGAGACAGGAGAGCCTGAAAGGGAGCAAAGGAGGTATATTAATTGCCTTGGTCTCTTAAGAGGTGTGTAGGTCTGTGGGAAAGTAGAGTAGTGGAGGGAAAGAACCAGAAGAGAATGGATGAATGGAAAATAGAAGGAAGGTCTCTTTCTAGAAGGGAATATGAAAGTGTGTTACTAAAAAAAAATCCCAGGATGATAGATCATGATGGTTTAATAAAAGACAGGAAATTTATAATGGTTGCTGAGGAATGGAGGCAATGTAAGTTTAGACCAGAGACATCATGGTATATAGTAATAAGTGTATTAGAGTCTACAAACCTTTGTTGAGATCCCACCACTGATTATGTCATATGACTTTGGAAATGTCAATAAATCTCCATAAAACTCATTTTTCTAATCTTTAAAATAAGGGGATTGAATTTGATGAACTTTGAGGTTGCTTTTTGATTTAAATCTATGATCCTATAATACATTCCATAGATAGGACATATTAACAATAGCTAGTAAATAATCATTGTAAAAGAAAGGTACAGAAAATTATTTTATTATTCAGGATAGAGTGATTTCTATCACACATGACTGCTTCCTTCAGAAACTCATATTTCTAGGAGTGATACAGCAGAAATATTGCTTAACCTAAGCAAATTGTGGTTGGTCAGACTGTTGAGCCAAATGTTCATCCAAGTGAAGAGAGGAATAGTTTAAAATAAAGGCTAGAAATAGGTAAACTTTGTTTACTTAACATATAGATAAATGAACGCTATTTTTTATGAATCATTTTTATTGAAGATTTTTATTGTCTTTGAACACAAAAAAAACTGATGTACAGTGACTCTCAGTATGGTTTTCCCTTGGCTTATCACAAACGCACAGTCTTTTCTCCTTTTGATCTAGATTTTCCTTTTCCAATTTGTACATAATTTTAAAATCAGCCTAGCCTTATAATCTATACAGCATATTCTTCTGCTTGTGAGATTCCAATTTTGTTGTCAATTAGAAATAGTGATTACTTTTACCTATTGTAGTATGAGTTTGCAAAGAAACTTTGAGGTCAGAATTATAAGTCACATGTTTTAGAATTTGTTTGAGTATTGTATGCATTTAACAGACAGAAATAAATATACAACACCAGTTTCTGAAAATTTGGGATATTTCTCTCCTCCCTAGAATGTCCAAAATACTACAATATCTTCCACTAGTAGTTAAGGAGGCGATGGGGAGAGGTGGGAGTAGAGTATATATCATATACTCACGTCTTCCAGTGTGGTGAAGGAAAAATTAATCTACTCGAGTATTAGTTTGTTAATTTGAATCAAATGACCCAAAAAGAAGATATCAGTACAAAAACTAAAACACAAAATGTCTTCTGTTAAATATATCCATAACTTAAACACAAAACAAAATAAATCCCACAGAGATTTGCAAGTCTGAAGCTAATATCTGATTGTCAGAGTAATTTTAAGAGCCTTCAAGAGAAGCTGCTAACAAGCACTGCCATGTCTCTACAACTTCCTTTATGTATACAGCTACATTATTTCCACAAAAAAAAAAATTAATTTAAATTTAAACCTAATTCTTGTTTTTCTCAGACTTTCATCAAAGATGTTACTCAGATCATGATTAGGAACACTCTTTGGGAGTTAACATATTTCTATCTAGTAGCAAAACACTGGTACTGATCAATTAAAGGACATACAAATTAGTGTTATGAGATTAAGGACCCAAATCTTTGAGTGCTTAAGAGAAATTATAGCAAAAAGTCCATATTATTTGTCCTTCCCTTCTCTGACTGGGTTTAAGTCAAGAAGACAAGATAAGTCAGTATGTTCAGGCCCTGTCTGGATCACAATTCATACAGAGAACCTGTTTTGTGGATTAAGATACTTCATTATGTGACCTGAGATATAACAGTTGGTAAAGTTTGCTTAGCTTCTCTTTGGTTGTCGGGAACTGAGAGCCACTGGAGGCAGGTAAATTGGCCTTGCATATGGGACTGAATAATGCAATCCTAGTTCAATTCTTGCTGTAGTTCATCTATATATCATTTAATTAGTTATGAATTCATAAGATTTTTTTTTCTGAAACGACGTTTTGGCTTCATTTATAAGGTGCTGCTTTTCTGTGATGGTGTCCTCCACCTGCCCCTATTCTGTATGCCACCTCCTTGTAAGCCCGAAAATCCAGCAGTACAGGCTGAAAACTTCTTGTTGTATCATTGTTGTCGTCTCGTCTCTGAGGCCCTCCTGTGCTCTTTCCACACTCTCCCTAAATAGCATCATCAGGATTTGTGAAGGAGACTTATCACTGAATGGAATGATCCTTTGAATGGAAGTTCCAATGGAATGGAAGTTCCTAGAGGGCAGTCATTCACATCACTTCTCTTAATTATCCCTAACACTCCATGTCCCATGTCTAGTAAACGAACACTTTCAATAAATTCAAGGGACTTGGGTTAGGATAAGTGGAGATAAGGGAACTGATTACTATTTCCAAGGTAAGGTAACATCAGAGTTCATAAACTCTGCTTTTGGAAGTGGAGTATTTGTGCGTGATAACAAGAACAAGGGTGTACTCATCTCTGTTGTGTAGCTGAAGGATGGTGGAGGAGTAGAACATGGGAAATGATTATATGGTAAAATTGGGAGACGGGGGTTAAGATGATATAAATTACCTACTATGAGGTCCGGAGATGGAGAGGAGACACTGAGTAAAGCACTGAACTCTTCGAGGAAGGAAGGGGAATGTTTTGAAGGACAGTAGAGAACAGCTACTTGGACTTGGATTGAGTGGTAGTAATGCATTGAATGAATCTCAAAGGAGTGGTGGAGGTATAGGGGGAGTCTGGAGACCAGGATGGGGAGTGATCAGCAAGTTGAGAGAACCAGTGAAAGTTCAGCCTGTGTTGGAATGGGTGTCAATGGAGGCTGTATCTTCAGGGAAGAGTTAGTTAGGTGTCAGTGAGAGCCAGAGGATGGAAGGAATGGGAAAGGAAAAACATTTAAGATTAAAATAAATGTGTTCCATATTCCTAAGAATATAGTCAAAGTTGTGGGTAACATGACTAAGCAAGATTTATAACAGTTTAGCAAGGATGGTTCAAAATCTGGAAAATAATCAGCCTAACAGTTTAAATTTGTTTTAAAAAATTCTTCAAAGCACATGATTGTATACATTGATGCATAAAAAAGCCTCTAAAACTTGTAAGCAACAAATACGTTAAGCAGTCTTTTTGTGTTGAGCATTGCCCTAGGCCCTGCATGTTGTTATTTGTAGCTGTTTGTCCTTCCTTCTCAAAGAGAACTAATGATGTAGGGAGAATGATGTATTGATTTGCAAATGAACTGGATGTAAGTGAGGCAAAGCTGTGCAAAGTCATCAGCCTCACTCTTTAGAGTTATCTGAATCCTGTGGCAAGACATAGGCCAGGTGATGGCCCAGCAGGCCATATATGGGTGTACAAAAACTGAAGTAAAATTGTTCCTGTCCTGAAGAAGCTTGCAGACTAGCAGGGGGGATAACTAATGTGTGAATGTGTGTGTGTGTGTGTGTGTGTGTGTGTGTGTGTGTGTGTACACACACATAGGTATAGAGAGATAAATAAGTGTATATACATACTTATATTTGTGAATACATGCATATGTACATATGTACAATGCATATGTATGTTTATGTATATATGTACAGCTCTTAGCTACACATAGAGAGGTATGTGAGTTTTGCAAGGATGTCTTCTTTCCCCACTACTATTTGACAAATGAACGAATGTGTGAAAAAGAAATTTTAAGTCTTTACTCTGTACAGAGCACTGTTATCACTAAATTAAATCAAAATTAAATTAATTAAATTAAATTAAATGTAAATTAGAGTCACCATGCCAAAAGATTTCACATTCCAGTGTCAGAAGATGCGCACATATAAGATTTATAGCTACAAGATTCATTGAAGAGTCCAGTTGTGTTTAGGGCACAATCACAGAACAAATAGCAATTCTTCTTCTTTAGCTTCATTTCCTTTGATAAAACTGTGTCTATACTTGATATTAAGTCATTTGATTAAGCCAAGAGCTTTGCAGATGAGACTTTTTTTTCTGAGTCTTTAGTAACTGTGGCTGGTGAGAAGTCAAGGACTCTTTAATCACTAGTCACCAGGTCACATTTGTACAAGGGTTCCTCTCCTGAATAATGGCTGGAGAAAATGAGCTGGTCAACAGGGCTGGTGGCTCAGTGCCTAGTCCTGACTTCTTTGTTTACCTTGCACTTGATGTGGCGGTTGATCAGCAGATGGTATCTGTGGACATGGGAGTGGCAACCCCTTCTCCACTCAAGTTAGAGACCAAGGTATTGGCTTCTGGTCCAAGCTAGAAGGAGGTCTGGTGGTCTGATATGTTGCTCTAGTATATAGGTTCCTGTGCCGGTTCTGCCAGGATCTGAGGTTGTTTACTGACTAATTAAGCAACTGATGGAGAGTAAATTAAGTAATATCACCAAGATAATACACACTATGACAAAACTGTAAAACACACCCACATACACATACACAACTGCATTCTCTGTTTTTTATTAATTTGGTTCCTGAAGGAAAGATCATGAAATTTATCTCCCTCATTTCTTGAGAGGTAGGGTACTATGGGTAAGATCAAAAACTGGTGGATATAGAAGATGTGTTATTTAGTTTGGCTTAAGTTTCTTTTTTTCTTTTCTGCTACAAGGGAGGGTATAGTTGGTATTGACTAGAGAAAAAGCAAAAAGTACAAATAAAACGAGTATAAAGAAAAGAATTAAAATGAAAAGAAAATTTAAAATGAGTAGAGAGACAGAAATAGAGAGAAAGGAAGAGGAAACACAATAGACCTTGATGCTGCATTATACATCCTTTTCTCTGCATTGTGTTTGATATAAAGAATTTCTTACAGGAGACTATTTTAACTTGAATGGCAATAACTTAAAACTTTACTAATTATCAGTCAAGGAATTTCTCACATGGAAGCTAAAGGAAAAGAATTAATATTTGGGTTAGGAAGCTATGGGTCAGAAGTTATAATCTGATCTACATAGCAATCGTTGATGATTTTATTTCTTTGTGCACTTAATAGAATGGAGCAAATGGCACAATTACATCTGATATGTACTTTGGCTAATTCAGTCAGTCAATCAACTAGCTTTATGCTTAGCGCTAGAGATACAAAGCCAAAAGTGAAGCATTCCTGACTTACACGTGTAAATATATACAAAATAAACATAATTACATTTTGAGAGGAGGATAATAGTAGTTGGAGGGAGAAGGGAAGGCTTCATGTAGAAGGGGATGTTTGAGCTATGTCTCGAAGGAAAGTGGGGGGTTCTAAGAGGTAGAGGTCAGGTGACAGAACTCTCCAAGTATGGGGGATAATCAGTGTAAAGCCATGGAGATGGGAGATGGAATATCACACACGAAAAACAGTAATAAAAAAAAGCCAGTAAGACACGATCGTAGAGCGCATGTAGGGGAACAATGTATACTAAGACTGAAACGGTGGATGAGGGACAGGTAGTAAAGCACTTTTCATACTATAGAAACAAATCCTATTTGCTGCTAAAGGTGATAAGGTGTCATTGGAATTTATTGAGTAAGGGAGTGACAAAGTCAAACAATCACTCCAAGAAAATCACTTTAACAGCTATGTGGAGAATGGAATGGAGAAGGAAAATATTGGAGTCAGAACATTTAGGTGTCTACTGCCACACATACTTTAGTTTATAAGAATGATGGCCAGAAACTGTGCCCAAAAGGCTATTAAATTGTGCATGCCCTTTGACCCAGCAACAACTACTACTAGGTCTATACTTCAGAGAAATCAAAGAAAGAGAAAAATGACCCATATATAATATTTAGAGCACCTAAGGGAGTGCCTATCAATTGGAAAATGGAAGAACAAGTCCTGATATATGAATGTAAAGAATGCTGTTGTACTATAAGAGATGAGGAAAGGAACAATTTCAGACAAGTCTGGGAAGCCTTGTATGAAATGATGCAGAGTGAAGAGAGAAGAAGCAAGAGGTAAAGCTTATAGGTTAATATCAATATTGTAAAAACAAACAATTTTGGAAGACTTCAGAACTCTGATCAAATCAATGATCAACCATGATTCCAGAGGACTGATGAAGAAGAATGCTACCCATCACATGACAGAGGACTAATATGCAAATGTGACACACTTTTAGACATGGTCAATATGGGAATTTGTTTCACTTGACTAAGTTTATTCGTTGAAGAGGTTTTGTGTTGTTCTTTTTTTGTTTGTTTTTTTCCCAATGTGGACAAGGTGAAAGGGAGGGAAAAAATGAGAAAAAAAAATAAAAAGAGAATGAAGATGGGGAAATCTCTGCATCCCCTGACAATCACAAACGCTCTATGCTATTCCCTGATGAGGGATGCCAGATGTGAAAAATCTGTGCTTTACTTTACATGATATTTGTTATCTGATTATTACATTGGCTCCTGTTTCTAGAATGTTAATATTATCTTACAGCAACTTAAGATACCAAAGAATTCTCCAGCACTTCAGTCTAACAGTGTTCCAGGGATTTAAATATACTATTAAGTTTTATGAGAAGAAGGAAAAAAAGGATGTTGCTTAAAAAGGAAATGAGTTAATAACTTTGTTACATGATAAAATAATCTAATAAATACCTTACAACAGTCCATTAAAAGAGAAGGTAAATGTTCACACATAAATACAGTTAAAATAACATATACCTCTTGGAATTCTTTTGCTACATCTCTGCCCATTTATAGAAATTGTTCCATATGATCATTTTTTGAAGGGATTGGTGATTTTAAAACAATTCGAAGGAGAAAAAAAAGACAGGGACAGGAAAGGAGAGTGGTGAGAACATTCTTTAAATATTTGAAGACTATCTGTAAAATAAAAGTGGGGTGATGGTGGTGATGGCAATTAGACATATGTTGCATTGCCCCCAAGGCAGAACTAGAACCAGTGAGTTCAACTCTGCCTGCTTTCAATTCCTGGGAACAATATGCCTCTCTCAAGAAAAGATAATCACTTCTAATCTCATCACCCTGCTAATTCTAGCCTGGGTACCTCCTCTTCAGCCTTCTCCCCTCTAATTAAAAGCTAGAGATGGAGTACTGAGATCTTTCCAATGCCTTCCTTTGTACAGGGCAAAAATTGAACTCCCAGCTTACTCTCCTTAGCATCTGTAGTTCATGTAATTTAAACATTGTAGAACAAGATTGCCCCAGGATGTATACCCTGGTGTCACCCTCTCCTCCCCACCACCCTGCCCCTTTCCACCTCCTTTTGTGTTGTTTTCCCCATTAGACTGTGAGCTCCTGAAGCTTAGCACAGTGCCTGGCACAAAGCAGATTCTTAATAAATGTTTATTGAATTGAAAAGTAGGCCTAGTCTAAGGAATTACCTAACAACAAGAAATGTGTTCAATCCCTTTTCATGTCCAATTCTACATGATCTCATTTGGGTTTTTCTTGGCAAAGATACTGGAGTGGTATGTCATTTCCTTCTCCAGTTCATTTTACAGACAAGGAAACTGAGGTAAACAAGGTTAAGTGATTTGCCCAGGGTCACACAGCTAGTAACTGTCTAAGCCAGATTGGAACTCAGGAAGATGAGTCTTCCTGACTCCAGATGTGGCACTTTATGCACTGTGACATCTAACTGCCTCCAGAAATGTTACTAAATTGATAACCAGAGATTTAGAGTTGGAAAGGACTTTACAGGTTTTCTTGTCTAACCTCCTCATTGTAAAGGTGAAGAGATGATAAATGTTCAGGGAAGTGAGGTGACACAACCAAGGTCACCAACGTTGTAACTGGCAAAGTTAAAATAGGAACTTAGCTCTTTGACTGGACATCAAGGGCATTTTTCTACTGGATTATTATCCTGCCAGTCACCCAAGATGACAATCTAAGTATCATATTCAATTCTTTATACTCCCTTACCCAACATGTCATCTAATCAGTTGCCAAATACTGTTGATTTTACCTTAGCAACATCTCTCACATACATCCCATTCTCTCCTCTGATACAACCACCAAGGTGCCTCAGTTTCCTTATCAATAAAATAAGGTAGTCATACTCAATGGCTTCTAAATTCTTTCTAGTTCTAACCTTATGCATTTATAAATCTAAGAATGTAGTCATCCAGCTATATCATAATTAGTACCCTAATGCCCTAGTTTGTCTTCTTTTTCTCTTTATCTCTCTGTTTCTCTCCTTTTTCTCCATCTAGGGGGGAGGGCAGGGTGTAATCCTGAGATTTCACCCTCAGTGTCCCACAAACCTATAGGTTTTGACTAGTCTTTATATTCTAGAACCATTTTGGCATAATCAAATTACCTTATGTGAAAGTAAAATGAATGTGCCACAAGTCATCAGCAGGAAGACATATTTACATACGTCACACCTGTTAGGTGCTCTGATTTTCTAACCAGTGAGTGCTTAATATCTTGACTATGGTACACTATAGATGACTGTGGTAATTTCAGACACATACTAATTCATTTGCTTCATTTATTTTTAATATCCCGTATTCATATTTACATGTTAATCTAACAATTTGAGATCACAGTCTGGAACACATGTTTCTAATAACATCTCCTGATGTTATGGGAGTATCCATCTATCTATCATCTCTATATGTGTACACACACACACACACACACACACACACACACACACACATACACAAATTTGTCCCTAAAGATCCATGAGTTGTGGTTGGTCTGCATAGACATTTTGAGATTAAACTGGTGAGATCGGCCTAGTCAGCCTCCTTTGTTCTCTTGTAGTTGAATAGATTCAGTCTATAAGTAGTTTAGTTAGACAAACAGGCACCACTATGAGACATTGCCTGATTATGTTCACAGATTAATGTAGTCACAATGTTTGAAAGATTGTTTTGAGAACTGAGATTTTCAGTCGTGTGATCCACCATAATAATTGCTACTACTATAAATTGACTTGAGACTTACACAAATGGAGTCCTTATGGTTGCCACCGATGGAGACCCAATGAATGAGTTTTTTGTTTGTGTTTGAGAAAATAAATTATTCTTGTGTGTCAGCAATTCTTCCAGGTCCTTCAAGTCACAAAACATCTCCCTATACTAAGGGAAAAGACTATGAATTAGTTCTGCAGGGGTCTCAGGAAGTTGTGATAACTGAAAGTTCAATGTTCCTTTAGCTCTGAGTTTTTAAAGTGATTATCGATGTCATTAGCCTTCTGAAGTTTCATGAGTTCAGACTAGAAAAGCAGGCCCCTATAACTTCTGGATTAATCAGTCTTTATTCTAAGAAATGATTTTTTCTTTCATTTCTGTCTTTTTGTCTCTGTAATTCTATAGGAAAATGGATAAGGATTTCTTAGAGTAGTACTGGATTTGCCTGCTATTATTTTCTTGTGATTAATCTCACCAGAGGTCAAATAGCATCATGGAGAGACCATGACCTTAGAGTTAGGAGGGCGACCTAAGCTATACTTCTGACTTTTCTTGCATAGAAGAGATATAGCTGCATTTCTGGACTTTGGAAAATCAGAGATGGGTAATTATGGCATTAAAATATCAATAACTGTACAGGGTCTACTCCTGATTTTTTGGATTTCCCCATCACCCTTTCTCCCAGCTCTGTTACTTTCTCTACTACTTGTCAGCTTCCTTCAACTGGTTGTCTTGTTCATTAGAGTGTAAACACCTTGTGGGCAGGGAATATCTTTCTATTTGTATTTGTATTCCCAGTACTTAGCACATGTGGTTCCTGGCACATTATTGTTGTTCAGTCATTTCAGACTTTGTGATCCCATTGGAGGTTTTCTTGGCAAAGATACTCAAGTTAAGTGCTTGATAAATATTGTTGACTTGACTTGACTTGAAACATATGTAGTATGTGATTTTTCTCAAGTCGCTTTAGTTTCTGGGTGTGTGTTTCCTCTTCTGTAAAGAGGAAAGAGTAAGAATACCTTCCTTACCTACTTCTCTCAGTAGAGTAATAACAACAAAAGAACAATATATCAACTCAGTTGCACTAAGCAAGTATTCTTTAAATACCTACTATGTGCCACAGAAAGCATTGAGGATACAAGGCAAAAATGAAAGTGATCTTTGACTTCATGGAGCTTATATACCCATAGTTACTTAGTGCTATGTATACAGTTATAAAGTATTTTAAAATGGCTTCCTCCTAACACATTCATATTTGTAGAGGTGATATTTTCATTTTACAAATGAAGAAGTTGAATTTTTCATATAGGAAGTAAGAGTTAGAGTGAGAAGTTAAATCCTAGTCACCTGACTTGACAGGTAACAAATTATCAGGTCAACAAACAATTATTAAGGACCCTTTCTATATGTCAGACACTATGCTAAGCACTGGGTATCTAAAAGAAAGACAACATGCAAACAACTCTATACAAACCAGATGTATGCAGGATTAATTGGAAGTAATCTCTGAGAGAAGGCAAGAGTATTAAGAGAAAGGAGAAATATTTGTTCTTGAAGGTAAGCTTTTAGGTGAGACTTGAAGGAAGCTAGAAGGCAGGGATGAGAGGGGAGATAATTCCAGGAATGGAAGACAATGAAAGTGTATGGAGTTAGGAGATGGAATGTCTCCTGTAAGGAACAATAAGGCAGCCAATATCACTGGATCACAGACTATTCTGAGGGCAATGGAGAGTGGGAAGAGTAAGGAATAAGAAAACTGGAAAGGTAGGAAGGGACCAGGTTATAAAAGGCTTTCAATGTGAACAGAGGATCAGACTTCCCCCCAATAAATATATAAATGCATTTAAATAGAAGCCAATCATTCCTACTATATATTATTCCTGTTCTCCTATCAGTGGCTCGTTAGCTAAGTTGGTTGTTGACATAAATTATTAGTGAAATAAAAATCATCACATCTCAGATCATGTATTAGATTTCTACCTGGGCCACTTGGCTTCTTTGTGCCCCATGGGCACATGTTATTGCCTTAATACAAACAATTCATTTCAAAATACGTGTTATTGTTCAACAAGAAACCTAAGCAAAAATGCTTAACTAGATCTGCCTGAATCTACAAGAGCCAGGGCTTAATATTTCAACTCTTCAGGGACTGGAACAGGAGCAAAATCTTCATGGGATAAGTAAAGAATGCCATGATGCCTTTTTCAATTTAGTGAACTCAGAGTAGAGCTTCAGAAATAGGAGGCTATTATTTGTTCCAGTTTGGAATCTGTTCCCTATGTATCTGAAATGACTTTCCAAATTGTTGAATTTACCCGTAAGCTGATGTTAGCATGCTAATTGGGCTTATTTTTAAATTAAATGTCTGGCAAATAAATAAATAAGTAAAAGATACCCTATAATTAAATACATCTTTTAATATACTTTACCATTCAAACACCATCTGCTTCATTTTTCAAGCAACCTGGATTGATGCTAAATCAAAAATTGCCTTGGAATAGAATCATGGAGACAAAAAAGTGTTTTTACTCTCCCATCATACACTGTCAAGTACAAGTCATTTAAAGCTTCTAAGACTCAAGATTCTCAACAGAGAATTTTTATACCATTTTATTTTCATTCTCATGCATGCTATCTTAGAATTCAAAAGTCCCCCTCTATTACCATCTTCAACAACAAAGAACTTAAAAAGAAACCATGATGAAGTACATATGGACAAAGTCTGAAATATATGTAATAAATAATGGGATGTCAGGGCCAGGGTCAGGGAAGAATGGCAAGTCCCTTACCTAGACATTATTTGTCCAAAGATTTTCAAGCAACTGGAAAAGTGGCTCCTTATGTATATGGTTAGTTTCAATTCAACCATGATTTGTTAATACTCTCTATGCATTAATTTTTGTCTACATTTTCAAAAAGGCTTATAGGATCAAAATAAATATTACACTTATTCACATAAGATAACTCACTAGTAAGTGTGCTCTTTAATGCTTCCTTTTAATAAAGGCACTTTCATCTTCTTTACTTAGGAAAGAAACTGTTATTGGCCTATTATTGGTATGAACAGCCTCTGTGATTCAAGTGAATAAGCAGGAGCCAAGCCCATATAATAAAACTTGAATTTAAAGGTTGATACCTTTCAGCACTGTGAAGAATTGGTCTTGGAAACCAGGTACTGCCATGGAGTCTTGGAACAGAGGTATTCGATGAAGCAGAAGAAGTCAGTGCAAAGAATGCACAAGACATAGTTGTTGGCTGCCTGCACCGCCCAGTTGAAGAGGGTGTAATAGCAATCAGTTTAGCAGATCTTAGCACTTAGTAACTTAGGGATAAGTATGGAAGGTGTGAGCTCTGTATAGAAGGTGTGACCCCTGTCCACTGTTAAGAAGGTATGAACTGCCCTGTTGACATGGAAGAAGGGGATTGGCTGAGACAGGAGGCCAGTGTGTATATATAAGCAAGAATTCCAGAAACAGAGAGACAGAATTGGAATTTTCCTATTGGAGGGAGCAGGATTGTCTCAGCATCTGGGAGCAGGGCTGAAAGACTGAAGAAGTGAGTTGGAGTTTTCTTGAGAGAGGGAGAGACAGAGAGAGAGAGAGAGAGAGAGAGAGAGAGAGACAGAGACAGAGACAGAGACAGAGACATAGACAGAGAGTGTGTGTTTCTCTCCCAGCATCTGGAAGCTGACTGAGAAAAGAGGTGGAGTTTTCTTGAAACCAGAATCTGGTAAAGACCACCTAGAAGGCCAATATTCCTTCTGGGTCCTAGGGCCAGCTGAACTGCCAGAAGACTGAAAAGGCATTACCAGGATAAGACTTTGATCCTTGAGTTGCAGGCAAGAGAAGTGGTGAAGGGTTTGAGATGTGCTAGATCCTGTGAACTTCAGTGTGTTCTAGGGACTGCCCTGAGGACTGGACAAGGACATGGGAGCTGTCTACCTCTGAGGACTGGACAAGAACCTGGCAGCTCTCTGCTTCTGAATCCAGGTGACTGTTTGGTGGATTCAGGAGGGAGCTGGGACCATGGAAGGGGAACCAGGGAATCAGAGATACCAACAAGAGTCAAGATGAAGAAAAGGCCTCCCCTTGGAGGAAATTGAAGTTTGCTAGACACCAAGGGGTGGAGGGTTTGTGTGGTTTTCTAATGACTGTATTAGTGATTAATGATATTTAGTAATTGTAAATCTAGATTAGTGACTGATTAAGTTAATGTTTGCCCCATGAGTGGAAGTTTGATTATTGTATTATAAACTGATTGAATGATTAAGTTAATGGTTTGCCCCATCAGTGGAAGACTGATTAATGTATTGTGAATTGATTGAATGATTGAGTATTGATTACTGTATTATGAATTTATTGAATGCTTTTTTCTAAATATTGTGGCCACTGTAGTGAAAACTGCGTGGTCATTCTAATGTTAAGCTGTTATGAACAAGATATTGCGATTTTCTGTGATAAGATGTAATGTTGTGAATATTATATTGTGATATATTGTGAATGTTTGCCTTGATTTGTAATGGAATAAACAGAGTGTTCACTATTACTGTATAATCTGAACCTTAAAAGCTGTTCACAGTACTATTCTTTTGGGAATCTACTGGTGCATGGCATTATAGAGGGAGAGACTGAACTAATCATTGTGCATGGAGCTTTAGGGAATGGAGAATGAGGTCCAGTCTATATGGATATTTAAGCTTTGGCCTATTTGAATACTTATAGATCTTATTTTCCTGAAAATTGCATGGCCTAGGCATATAATCTCAGTCTCTCTCTCTCTCTCTCTCTCTCTCTCTCTCTCTCTCTCTCTCTCTCTCTCTCTGTCTGTATGTATGTACACACCCAGATACACACAGATATAAACACATATGTGTATGGTTATGTATGTGTATATGTACGCATTCTCACATATATACTATGTGTATATGCATGTGCATATTAGGTGGCAATTACAGATCTTTTTAACATTTACAATTGGCTGAAAATATTATCTCATTTTATCCTCACAACAACCCTGGTAAATAGGTAGGTACTATAATAAACCCCATTTTACAGATAAGAAACTGGGATGGGGGTGCATCCAAGATGGCAGAGTAAAAGCAAGAATTTGTCTGAGTTCCTACCCCAGCCTCCTCTAATACCTGTTAAATAATGACTCTAAACAAATTTTAAAGCTACAGAACTCACAAAGTGACAGAGAGAAACAAATATTCCACTGAAGACAGCCTGACAGACTGACAGGAAGGTTCCATAGCACTAAGCTGGGAGCCTAGCACAATCCTCTGTGAGCCATGTGGTCCCAAACCTGGGTCAGCCCCAACCAGTGACAAAGACGAGCCAGAGCCAGCTTCAAGAGAGTGAATCACCAGTGGCTGTAGTGGTTTCCAGACTTCTTAACCCATAAATACCAAAGAGAAAGTAAAACATTAGTGGGGACCTCTATTCGAACTGGGTAACAGAAGAGCACAACAGTCCAGCTGCTGCTGTGTGTGGCCAGTGGGATAGAGCTTGGGGTATGTATACAGAGGGTGCCTTCCTCATAGCTCTGACAACATTTGTGAAAACCCTAGTGATTTGGGACACAGCTCTCTCCCTGGAAGGAGAGTTCTACTGTGGCAAAGAGCTCAAAAGTCAGATAATTGGCTGGCCAGATGAGCAAGCAGAGGAAGCACAATCAGACCACAGAATCCTTTTGGGGGGACAAAAAGGATCAAAACATGGAATGAACAGAAATCAACAAAGTCAAAAATCCTGCATCAAAAACTTGCAAGAAAAATATGAATTGGTAACAGGGCATAGAGGAGCTCAAGAAGGATTTTGAAAATCAAGTAAGAGAAGTGGAGGAAAAGTTGGGAAGAGGAATGAAAATGATGCAAGAAAATCATGAAAAGAGATTCAACAACATGACTGAAGAAAATAAGATGTTAAAAAAATAGAGTAACAGCAAAAGAGGCCCAAAAAAACAGTGAGGAGAAGAATCCCTTAAAAAGTAGATTTGCCCAGATGGAAAAGGAATTTCAAAAACTCACTAACGAGAATTATTCCTTCAAAATTAGACTGGAGCATTTGGAAGCTAATGACTTTATGAGAAATCAAGATACTATAAAACAGATCCAAACAAATGAAAAAAATAAAAGGCAATATGAAATATATCATTGCAAAAGCCACTGACCTGGAAAATAGATCCAGGATATATCATTTTAAAATTATTGGACTACCTGAAAGTCATGATCAACAAGAGTCTAGAAATCATTCTTCAAGAAACTCTCAAGGAAAATTGCCCTGATATTCTAGAACCAGAGGTCAAAATAGAAATTGAAAAATTTGCCAATAACCTCTTGATAAAGATCCCAAAAAGAAAACTCCTAGGAACATCGTAGCCAAATTCCAGAGTTCCCATATTAAGGAGAAAAATATTACAAGCTGTCAGAAAAAATTAATTTGAGTACTGGGGAAACACAATCAAGATAGTACAAGATCTAGAAGCTTCTACACATGGGTATCGAAGAGCTTGAAATATGATATTCCACAGATCAAAGGAGCTAGGATTAAAACCAAGAATCACCTACCCAGCAAAACTGAATATAATGCTTCAGGGTAAAATATGGTCATTCAATGAAATAGAAGACTTTCTAGTATTCTTGATGAAAAAAAATGAGAGCTGAACAGATGTAGCAAGCCAATTAGGTCTGATCCAGGACTCAGATAAGAGACCTTAATTATGCACTCTAATTCCTCTCAAGGTCAAGAAGATGTGGTTTGCAAAGGCTGACTTCCCTGAAAGAACCTCAGGGGTACACTTAAAAGGACTTGTTTCTGATATCCTGACATCAAAACCTTTACCCCCAAACTTCAGGCACCAAAAAGGACATGTTCCTTATCATATTATGCTAAAGACTATTTTAAGTCAAAATACTTGATTCTTGGGGATCCAGCTTCTTTACAGATATCTTTAAGACTGGTTTCTATGCAAATGTATTTGAGATTGTGGCCTGCTCTCAGGGAGCTTTGTTCTATAAGATGCATTTTGATGAAAGGCAACTGACCTTCCCCATGACTTCTTGGGTCCTTGATAACAAACCTTGTCTTATCCAAGCTACTTCCCAGGTATAGCAGACTATTCTATTAGTAACAATATTCCAGGATATGATTGAGTTAAGGATACTTGAATCTTTGTCATTTAGATCTTTAAAAACTTTGTTCTGAGCATCAATAAACAGAGTTCATGGTTCTTCCCTGAACTACCCACATAGCCTGGTCCTTTTTTTATTCACATCTCCAGTCTTACTTAGTGCTGGACACTGAGCACCCCAACAAACAGAAAATTTAACTTTCAAATATAAGAAGCAAGAGAAGCATGAGTAGGTAAACAGGAAAAAGAAACATGAGGAACTGATGAATTGAACTATTTACATTCCTATATGGAAAAATGATCATTGTAACTCATGAGACTTTTCTCAGTATGAGGATAGTTGAAGGGAATATATATGTATATACATACATACATACATATACATATATGTTTGTATAGGAGGGTGCATGTGCATATAAATACATATATGAGTACATGTATACATAGACAGAGGGCACAGGATCAATTGAATAGGAAGGGATGAGATTTAAAAAATAAAATTAAGAAATGAGAGAGGAATATAATGAGAGAAGGAGAAAAGGAGAGATAGACTATGGTAAATTATCTCATGTAAAAGAAGCAAGAGGAAACTGTTACAATGGAGGGGAAGAATGGGAAGATGAAAGGGAATGGGTGAACCTTATTCTCATTGAATTTGGCTCAAGGAGGAAATAACATACATACTCATTTGGGTATTTTACCCTTCAGAAAAGTAAGTGGGAAAGGTATAAGATGGGGGATGATAAAAGGGAGGGCAGATTGGGAGAGAAGGTAGTTAGAAGCACATACTTTTGAAAAGGGACAGGGTCAAAGTAGAAAATATAATAAGGTGGCAGCTAGATAGGATGGAGGGAAATATAGTTAGTCTTTCACAATATAACTACCGTGGAAACATTTTGTGTAACTACACATGTACAACATATATTGAGTTACTTATCTTCCCAGTGGGGGGTGGGCAAGGAGGGAAGAAGAGAAAGAACCTGGAAATCAAAGTTTTAAAATCAAATGTTAAAAAAAATGTTTTTTACATGCAACTAAGAAATAAGATACACAGTCACTGGGGTATAGAAATCCATTTTGTCCTACTAGAAAGTTAGAGGGGGGATGAGGAGCATATAAGAGAGGGCAGATTGGGGGAAGGGGTATTCAGTAGGCTCAGTATCTTGGGGTGGGGTGTAGGGGAAAGATGGGGAGAAAATATGTCACTCAAAATCTTTTAGAAATGATTATTGAAAATTAAAAATAAACTAAAATAAAACAGAAAAAAATAAAGTACTTAAAAAAAACTGGGATAGACAATAGTTAAGTTACTGCACTCAAGATCAAACACTTACTTAGTATCTGAGACCAGATTTGAAATCAGGTCTTTCTAATTCAAGGTCAAGTCTTCCATCCAGTGTGCCACATACACATAAGCATGTGTATGTATGTGTACACATACGTGGATACATATATAGATACAATTGTCTTTTTTTCTATAAAGAGTGTTTTTTTGTTGTTATGTAAATCCTGTATGTGTAAGTTAACTCTAGGTAACATAATTTAATAAGTTTGGTTATTTTGAATATAATTTCTCTCTCTTCCTCCCTGAATTTTGTTCTTAGTAATATAGGAAAATCAATTTAGAGCTGAAAGAAACCTTAGGAGTCATCTAATCAAATGCCTTTATTTTGCAGCTTAGAAAACTCAGAGGAAATAAATGTTATCCCAAGAACACACAACTCATTCTCAGAAGAGCTAGGATTGGAACTCGGGTCATCTGGCTTCATTCAACACTTTTCTTACTGAATCTTAATGCCTTTTCTTTTACTATTATTTCTTTTTATATCCTGCCCCTCACTAAATCTATTAATTGTTTTGATTATTTGTTGTTGCAACTTCGTGGTTTGCTAAAAAATTTTTATATCATGTGTAAATAGACATAATTTTGCTTCATTTTAGTCCGGACTTATTCCATTTATCTTTTTTCCCTTTTATAATTGCTACAGATATAATTTCTAGCACCATATTAAATAATATTGGCAAAAATGAGCACCCTAGATTTACCTTGATCTTATTGAGAAAAAAAATTTTCTGCTTCTCCAAAAATGGCTCCAAAGTATTTCTTCATGCCAAATAATGCTAATCTTTGGTTTTATAGATTTTTATCTTATATTTTAAAACAGTGATTCTTAACCTTCCTAATGCTGTGACCCTTTAATACAGTTCCTCATGTTGTGGTGACCCCCAACCATAATTATTTTCATCGCTACTTCATAACTATAATTTTGCTACTGTTATGAATCTATCTGATATGCAGGATGTATTTTCATTGTGACAAATTGAACATAACCCACAGGTTGAGAATCACTGTGTTAAAACATTTTTTAAAATAGATTTTTGTCTCTTATCAAAAGCTTTCTATGTGTCTAGTGATGCATTCCTCGAGCTTTTATTATTTTTGTTGCCAATATATTTGATTTCTTCCAAATAATCCTTTTTAGTGCCTCATCCTGGTTTGTTGGTAATATTGGGTTCTCAAAGCCTACACTAGCAAAATTCAAACTGACAGATTCTACTATGCTGGAAATGCATCTAATATAGTCCTGGCAACAGATTTTGTCTAACTTCTGAGGACCATCCTATCTAAGTGCAGAAAGACTTATTATTAGTAAAAGCCACTTAGTGGTGAATTGTAGTCAGCACAAGTCATGAAATAAAAAAAAACAATAAAAAGTTATGTCTTCTGTGCCACCTTTTCATTTCTGCAGTGACAGAGACAGAGTGTCAACAAAAGGGGGAAGGAGGTTCTAAGAATCATACCGTTTTAAGACTGTCTGTAAACATTAGCTTAGCTATTGACACTCTAGATGTGAGCTCCTTATCTAGTGTCCTTCAATCTTTGGACTGAAGGAACTGAACTGTGTGTCAATCTTGGCATCCTTACTGTAAGGTAAACCACAAGACAAAAGGAAAAGTTATAGCCAAGTGGAAGGATGACCACCATGTTCTTATCAGAGATTTAGGTAAAGGAGTTGACAGAGTTCAGTTTTGCATGTTTCAAAAGGCAGTAACTGTGGGGAGCCAAAGGGGCCTGAGCCAGGACTCAGATAGAGACATTAATACTGTACCCTAATTCCTCTCGAGGTGATGCAGCTTGCAAAGGCTGGCTCCCCCGAAAGAACCATAGGGGTGCACTTAATGGGATTTTGTTTGATTTCCTGACATCAAAACCTTTTCCCCCAAACTTCAGGCACCAAAAAGGAAATGTTCCTTGTCATATTATGCTACTTCCAAGATATAACAGACCAAAGACTATTGTAAGTCAAAATGCTTTATTCTTGGGGATAGGTTTCTATGCAGATGTCTTTGAGATTGTGGCCTGCTCTCAGGGAGCATCCTTTGTCCTGTAGATACATTTTGATAAGAGACAACTGACCCTCCCCGTGACTTCCTGGGTCCTTGATAACAAGCCTTGTCTTATCCAAGCTACTTCCAGTATGGCGGACTATTCTATTAGTAATAATATTCTAGGATATGGTTGAGATAAGAATTCTTGAATCTTTTGTTCTTTTGGATCCTTAAAAACATTGTTCTAAGTGTCAATAAATGGAGTTCTTTGAATTACCTGCCTGATTAATTCTTTATCATGTCTTTATCACATCTCACACCTGGGGCTGGTACCCAAGTGGCTCCCGGCAAATAACAACAAGAACAACATAATTCCAGGGAATATTCAGTAATCTCATGTTGCAGTACTCATGGTAAACATCTGCAGAAAGAATATCATGTAAATAATTGCAAATGATGTACCAACACTTGTTTGGAAAGGATAAAGAAGAAATGAAACTCTCCTATGTAGGGTTTTCTAACAACCTCCAAATTAACTTAACTTGCACTATGATCATCACTGACTTCAGAGAAGAACATAGTTAAGAATGGGAAAACCTCTCTTGGAAGTTATGTTTCAGAAATGATAAATAAGAAAAGAATAAAATGTATAAATCACATAAAAACTCTCTACTTAATACAAAAAAAAATTCTTAAAGAATCAGATGGAGCTTGATTTGACAGATAGATTAGATTAGATTAAAAGAAATTAAGTACTTATCAAGTGCCAGGCACAGTTCTAAGTGCTGAGAATACAAATAACAAGTAAAAAGAAACAGTTCCTGCCCTCCAGGAGCTTACATTCTGATAGAGAAAGTTAACACATAACAAATTACTGATTAGGGAAGGGAGGTGGAAAGTGACTGTCAGGAACTCAGTCAATTTAGGAAGGATCATTGCTAGTGTGAGTACTTCCTGGAATGAGTTCTAGGGAAGAACTCACAATTTTCTCCACAAATAAGTTTTTTCCTATGGACATAATAAATTTTTTTTTCAAGATTCCTCAAAATATGTAGCAATAGAGATGGTCTTGTTGAAAGACACTCTGATTGTAACATGATAAGTCATAAAACAAGATGTAAGCTCAATAAAGGCATTTGCAAAGGTTAGGGAGGAGATCCATCAAAAAAGTCCCAGTCAAGCAGGAAATACTAATAATGAGATCCTACAGATTGTATCAAGGCCTGGATCATTATAGCACCTACTAAATGAGATCTATAATTACTCTAAAGAGTTTGGTCTAACTATCTATATTTCAAAACCTAAGTGGATATTAAATGCTTAATGTCTAAATCATGATATGCACTTAGATGAACAACCTAGCATTCATCCATAACTGTAGTTCAATATTAAGAGAAATGTAAATATAATCATTCATACTCTAATTTTCAAATGTATACATAATCTCTATGCTCTTCCATAGACTTGTCACAAAGGGCCTATTCAAAGTATTGCGGGCTTTCTATGTTGTGAAAATACCAATGGGACATATTCATTGTACATCTATTATCCCTCATTCTTGCCACATGACCAACTCATCTTATTCACTTATACATTCCTGGGATAATGTCATTTGCACAATTTCCCTCTTTAGGTTGTTTTATAAATAAAAATAATATCTTTTATGATAAAGCATTCAATACATGGTTACCTTAAAAAAAATCAAGTCAATAAGTATTTATTAACTACTTTCTATATTCTAGGAATTGTGCTAAATGCTAGAGATACAAAGAGAAGTCAAAAGAAGTTAGTCCTCACCCTGAGTTTATACATTAATGGAGGAAGACAATACTTAAAAAGAAACTGAAAAGGTTCTGAGAGGAGAGAAGAAATATTCAGGTGTGGGACTTAGTGGAGAAAGGTCAGGAGACTCAAAATCAGGGCCTAGAGAGAGATCTTTAATCACTCAAAAAAGTTTGACCTAACTATCTATTCTTAAAACCTAAGGAAATGACAAATGCCTATGTTCTAAATCATGATATACAGTTGAATGAACAACCTGGAGAATAAAAAAGGAATGAAGAATTGAATCTGGCTGTCCTGAGGGCCCTTCCTTAAGATGGAAGGGTGGATCAGAAACCAGAGGAACAGTCTACACTGCAGGAATGGATCTTTGAGGCAAAGACTACTGAACCATAGCAGTGAAGGCAACTTCCAGGATGAGAAGGTTGCTACTTCATGATGAAGAAAGAAGTCTGGAGAACCAGATGGGGGACTCAGAGAGAAATACAGGATATCCATTTTCCTTAGATGTACACTCTAACAAAACATGCTACATCCTGTCTAGTTGTTCATGGACCCTTTTCCCATCTTCTTAGTTGTTCCGTCTTGATGTCTGCCCTCTTCCCTGCCCAAGTTATGATACTCTGTACTATCTATCCTTCACTGCTAATCTTTCAGAGTGAGTATTTTAGAATCCCCTTCCTTACTTCAACTCTCTTCAATCTGGTTGCAGACACCACCACTTTACTGAAACTACTTGCTCTCAGCCCCTTTTAATTGCATATTCCAGTGGTCCTTTTTTCAGGTCTAATCATTCTTAAACTTCATTCAGCATTTGATACTAGTAATTAGTAACTATGCCCTTCATCCTGCCAGTCTTTCCACCATAGGCTTCTGAGGCACTCTTTTCTCCTTCCTCACCTCCTAGCTTGCTGACAGCTCAGTCTTTGCTACCCTTTCGTGGATTAGCTTCTTCCCCCTGTCTGTAATTGTGTCCATCCTCCAAGAATCTGCTTTCAGTTATTTTCTTTCCTATACCTCCTCTTCTCTCTATTCTTTCATTTGGCTGTGCTTAACCAATTCCATGACTTCAATTATCCAGGATACTGAAAAATCGAACTACTTGATGGCAGAGACTGATCTCTTTTTTTCTTTGGATCTCTAGCACCTAGTATACTAACCTGGGACGTAGAAAGCTTTTAATATATGCTTATTCAATTGATTTGAGCTAAGCTGAATTAAACTGAATCCCCTCTATATAGACTCTACAGTCAATGAACTGAACACAACTATAAATGAAGTAGAATCCATTTGTATCTTTCAAGGACCCAACCAAACTAACCTCATTTCTTTTACTTCTATTCTACATCTGTTTTATGTGCTATCACACCTCTTCACCTTTCCTGCTTACCTGGGCTTACTAGAAAGTGGATGGGGGTAGGGAGGGGTGAGAGGAGAAAACTATTTCCTATGGATAAAAAAAATGAAGCAAGTGTCACCAAGCTCTAGTAGCAGAATCCAGGCTCCTGGAATCCAGTCCATTTTTCCCTAGGCTACACTGGCTTCTAGCAAAGCAGATGCTTGAATTAGATTTTCAAAAGAGCCATTGTTCAATTGAGGTTTAACATGCATCTGTTGTTCAAGAATTTCAAATAGGCACTCAGAATGGACGGTAATGAATTTAACCAGACAAGGAAGGGAGGGTCTTAGAGTATAGAGTATTCTCTAGTAAATGGTGAAGCTTTTCAAGTTTTAATTCCCTGGGTGGATTCTGATGTAAGTTGGAAGGAAACTTGAGAGAAGTTAGGGAATTCTGGTGTCTTTTGATATATCTGACAGAGTAAGCTGTGGGGCATCATTTATTATGCTTTAAGAATGGAAAGTGTATTTAAATCAAGCAATCATAGGGAAAAAATTACATAAAATCATAAGAAAATCAATTGAATTGGATGCAATTATACAAATACTGAAATATAGATTCCTATGCATTTATAGTCTGTATATATTATATATGTGCACATATAGAATAAATACATATAAATAGAACCCCTCTTGCAGATGGCATATACAATATACAGATTGTGCATATATACATATGAATAGAAGATTGGATTTGGATTCAGGAAAACATGAGTTCTAGTCTTGAGTCTGATAACATAACCTTGGGCAAGTAACTTAATCTTCAAATGCCTCCAGGCACTTTTCTAAATGTTTTTGTTGTTGTGCAGGGCTTTTAGTCTTTTTTGCTAAAAAAAAAAAAAAAGTACAGATGAATAAATGAGTTACTAGAATGCATCTGGAGAAGGAGTTTGAATTCATGAGAATTTCCCATAGTGATGAAATTTTAAAAATCTAGAACACACACACACACACACACACCCTTCATTAAGGTAAGTGGATGTTCCCAAAATCAAATTAGTAACAAAGAGGTCCTTTTCATCAGTACATGCCACCTGTCTCTGCAGCTACATATTCCCTTAGGAAGCCTTCATGGACAATTTGATTCCACTGTAACCCAGAGCTAAACGACATATTAGGGTGAAAATTCTGTTGCATTTGAGAAAAATGTTCACTTGAAGGACAAGTCAAAGGAAAGAGAAGATGATTGGTCATGTGAATGCATAAATATTTTCTTCACAGATATTATCCATTTTATAAGATGCCTTAAAAAGATAAGATATCATTTTCAAAAGTGGTTAGGATTATCAAAGTTTTTAGTAAATGGACAAAACTCGAATTAAAAATATTTAGGCCTTCTAGAGGAGAAAAAACTTATGAATGGTGAATTCCGTGGAAAGCTTTGTTTGTTTGGTTTTTACCAATTGATTGTAAACAGCACATTAAATCTGACACATACATCTGTATGGTTACCCCCCACTCCACACAACCTCTAAGATCAACATTGACTGAATTAATCCCTTGTGATCAGCCACCAGTGGCTAGCACTTGTGCCAGAGTCAAGGGGTACAAATAGCATAAAGCAATTTCAACTGAAACTAAATTACATTACCCAAAGTATGCTTTCTTAATAGAAATCATATTTTTACATATTTAATTATCCAAGATAGAATTCCTTAGGCTACCATAAACCCATTTGAAAACACTAAGGAATTGATCCAGCCTCCTGGAAAGATTTTAAATAAAACCACTTCACTGACTATGATGTAGATCCCTGAAAACAATATCTGGCTTCTGTGTGGTGGTATATTCTTTGATCAATATACATAGTGTATTGCAGTGCTGATTGCATTAGGAGGAGAGCTATCTATAATTTCTATAGTTCTGTATTATTTGCAAAATGCTTTACTTACATCACATCATTTGATCTTTACTATCACTCTGGGAGGCAGCTGCTGTTACCATCTCAGAAAACTGAAGATAAGCAAAGTTGAGCAACTTGATCAGCGTCATGTGGGTAGTTGGGTGGCTGAGACAGGCGTCTTCCTGACTCTATGTCCAGTATTCTATCCATCACACCAAGCTGTCCTGGAACGAGGGCATAATAGGCACTCAGTAAGCATTCTTGACGATAAGGATGGTTGTTTCTTATGCAATTGACAGCATCAGGCAGTCATGATTCCTGTGCTAAATATTACATGAGGTAATATCAAGTCAAGTGATATTGAAAGGGATACTTAGGAAAGTTTCAGGATATTAATGGTTACATCTCAAGGCAGGCTGGAAGAATGCTGATGTGTGGACTGGGGATAATAGAAAGGGCAAGTACTCTAGCTGTGAAATGCATTAGAATTGCCTACAACTTGTGCATGTTAATTAGGATAAAGCAGGTTGATTAGATGTCTATGTATTGGAGTTTTCTTCAAGGAATAGTTTCCTGAAGCTTAAGACAAACTAATAACATCTTTTGGGAACATCTTTTTTGATCATTTGTTTCCTGATTTTTACCAAATCAATAATAATACCCTGGATTTGCTTTGGGTGATGCATAGATGTGGAGTATTTGTCATGAGACTGAGCTTTATAATTTTGGGAGTGATTTCCTTTAGATCAGGAATTCTTAACCTTTTTTGAGTCATGAACTTCTTGGACCATCCAGTGACACCTATGGATCCCTTCTTGGGATGTTGTTTTTAAATGCATAAAATAAAATACATAGGATCACAAATGAAACCAAGTCGAAATGATTTTTAAAATGTTTTAAAAAACGTTAACAGAATTCAGATTAAGAACCCCTTGTTTAGGTCCATTTTAGAGTACTTCCTTGTTCTCTGTGGGGCTACCAAAATGTCCCTCTGTTCTATAATAAAGAGGGAAAGCATGTTGGTGTGAAAATTGTTCTGGATACGAAGTTAAGAAAACCCTAGTTCAAATCTTGTCTCAGATACTGGTTATATTATCCTATACAAGTTTTTAACCTCTGTGCCTCAATGTCCTCATCTGCAAAATGACATAATTGTTTTTGGTGGACATTATGATCCTTTTTAATTCTCTATAAATGATTTTAATGACTCCAAATGCCATTTCAAATATATCATTTGGTGTGTGCCATACTACCAAAATCAAACGGGAAATTTTTGTGCCTGGGTTAAGGGCCATGAAATACACCCTCAGTGCAGATAGATTAGGGTAGAGAGTAACTCATTCTGCCCACCATCTGGTGGTTTCCTATTTTTAGTGATATTTTTTGCTAACTCAGTGCTAAGTCCTATTTCTATGCTGATAAAAGACTATCAGTTTCTTCTGAATCCCAAATCCTCTAAATCCAGTGCCCTGGAGCAAAGAACCAGAGTCCTGCCCTAGTTACATGCTAAAATAGCTTTCTGAAGGACAAAGACCAAGCAGCCATAAAATTATGTTTCACTCCCAGTTTCAAATGTAGAGTTGAAGCAAAATGGAAGAAAAATGGAAATATTGTCCTAACTGACCCCTCATGTCTTTTCTGTGCCCTCTAAGCTACCTTCCAGCTAAATGTTACTGAATTTAAGTAATGGTGTGTCTCTGCCCCTCACAGTGCAGGTTCTTCCCTTTGCTCAGAACTACAAGATTAATCACTTCTTGAGATGTCACCAGTGCAGCAACAGGAATTGTTCCGTTGTCATAAATTCACTCAGAAGGACTTCATGGTGAAATCAAAGGGCTCACACTTAACGAAGAAGGGATGTGTGAAAGGAAGCTTTCATTTAAACACCATAGTTTTGAACATTTTCAAAGGCAGTCAAAAACAAATGTACGTATGATGTCTTTTCAAGATGCCTCCAATGTGAGAGTTAATTTGCAAAAGAAAATATATCCAGACAATAACCATGTAAGCCTTTAGAAGAATGGGGACATTTGGAATTTGGGTTTCTAATGAATGTACAATCTGCCTGAGGACACTTTAGATAACGTTGGAACCCTTCTGGCATGATTACTGAAGATTCTTATAGTTGATCAGCTCTGAATTCTCCTGTCCTTAACAATTTTTCTGTTAGAATGTATGGGGTTTTCTCATATCTCAATCAGGAATTTATCACTCTCCTCGCCCTAAATCAGATTTTATCCCAGAAGATTTTTCACAGAAAGAAAGAAGCTGCATATATTACTAAAAATAAATGCTTTGTTATCATCACAACTGTTGTTCTGCTGGAGCAAAAAAAAAAGTGGAGAGGGAGAGAGAAAGAGAAAGCAAGCAACCATTTAAAGTATTCATGGGCTGCAAAGAAATCTGAAGGGCTCTGCTTCTAATACTCAACATCTGTCTTTAAAAACATATCAATCACATGATCACTAACAGCTGTTGCATTAGACTTTTAATCAGCCATGATTTTCAAAAGAGAGAAAGAATGCCATTGGAACGGTTGTCGGAAAGTTATTGCTTAGAATGCAAAACCTCGGCCCTGGCAACCAGATTCCAATTTTAAAGAGACAAAACTTTACTAAGCATTGTAAAAACTGTTCATGTGTAAAGCACTTTGCTATAAACAGCATAAACTGTCCCATATGCAAGAAAGCAAAGGGGAAACAACGAACATGTGAAACTTATTCAAAATGATACACTTAATGTGATATGGAGTATATATAAAATATAGCCTTGTCCAGGCATCTGAGATCAGTGAAACACCCAGTCACCATATCTCTTTAATCACAGTTGATACTGAACAGCTTGAGCATCCTTAAGCATTTCAGATCTGTTTCTTCCACAGGATATGTAACTCCCACAGATACTATTGGAAATTAATAATCTACATGGGGGTGGGAAGCTTAGAATGTGGTGATTTTTACAAATGCTAGAAAAGAGAGAAATGACTCCTTCCACTTTTCATTAACTTGAAGATTTCTTGGAGGAAGCTCACTATGTATGAGTCATTTACCTTTCAGGGATAAAACATGGTGACAAAATATTAAAAATGCATATACTTTAGTACTGCAAATTTTTCCAAATTCAAAAGAGAACTTCCTTCAGGGTTGCTGTTTGCAGACAAGTTGCAAATGTTCACTTAGATTGAATGGAAGACTGGAATTTACATGTAACCATTCCTGGCAAAACCAAATTATTTATAGTCCTCCAGGAATGTGTAGCATGAGGGGTTCTCTACCTGTCTGCAACTTGTTGTGGAAGCTTCAGTAATAAATAAACAAACAAATAAATAAATGAAGCATTTCCTGAAGGCTAGTTGAAAAAAATTGATCAAACTCCTTTTGGAGGCTCAAATCAGATTTAAAGCATAAAACAGTCTATCTGCAATTATGTAGGCAGCAAATCAATCCTTTCATTTATATGATAAATATAGAATTATTAGAAATATCACAAATGTTTGTTTCATATAGTAGTTACATCTTGTTTTATCTTAGGAAAATATGGAACTTGGCAAGTTGTAACAATCAATCTATGAAGTAATTACACTAGCTACAAAAATAGGTCAGTAGAACTTAATATAAGTTATTGTGTACTAATTATATATTGATATTATCAAATTAATAATATGTTGATCATACAAATTTTATATTGCAGAATATATTAATAGGGATATATATTATTAATGGATTATGGAAAACTGCACAGAAAAAAATTATACAATATAGGATTGCTCTAGGAAACGTATTGAGACACATCAAATTTAAGTCAGTTGTCATCTGGCAACAGCGATGTTTTCTCATACTTCATTTGGAATTCTCATGGAGGTAGAGAACTATCTTAATATGGTAATGTTATTGATGGTATTATTTACAAATTTCTGTCCCCAAAAAGTATTATCATAATGCATTTAGCAAGTAGGACAATATTGTTACCAGTTCACATATATTTATTTTGGTACATATTATCATGATATATGGTATTTACATGGTATTTTCCCTGCCAGAGATCAAAGAATTTTGTTTTATTTCACATTGCCTCATACTTCAGGCTGAAAATGAGAAGACACTGAATAATTTTAGCAGGTTTAGCCTAGTCTATTCAAATAAGCTACCAACACTGAAAAAATGGGAAATTGAAAGAAGACAAAGGCATGAAACTTAATTATCATGATTACCTGGAAAAGCTTAACTAGTGTAAAAATGCTCACCACAATAAGGAGGCCAAAAGGCTTCCAAAATTACATTAACCATTAAATTCTATATCCTGGCCAAGAAAATACAAATATTAACCTTCTAGGCAACACTGGTTTGGAATAAATATCTTTAAAAAGTCAATGGATGATGGATCTCAACAACGCAGATACAGTCTCCCCCAAACCTCATCTCCTAGAAAGTATAGAGCTCAAAACTGATCTACAACTTCTCATTCTTGGACTTATCCTCTCATAAAATCTCCCTGGGATTTCAATGTAGGGGAGCCTTTCTGTGGATGTCAAACTATTACAAGAGTAATGATATAGCAGACAAACTGTCCATGTGGTACCCCTACCTCTCACTAAGTGACCTGCTCATTTATATTTCTAGTCATATACCTCTCTGATAACTTTTATTACACTTCATGTGTATAATTAGTCATTTATAATAAAGTGCCATCCATTGATACCTGTCAGGTTTCCCTCTATTGCCCTTTAAGAGACTCATATTCTTGATTCCTCAGAGATTTTTAGCATATTCCATGAGTCTATATGGCACAGAGAAAGAATAGTCATTTTGAAAAGATGGAGTTTTGTTTCAAGAAGAAACCTGGGGTAATTAAAGTGCCACTCGATTTCCCAAGGGCAAGTCAGCCTGCTCTCTTTCTACTATTCAGTGTTGAATATGAATGGATCTCATTTCAAAATCTCTGCAGTGTTCTAGGTTTTGAGGTAATAAACAAGATGTTATATACAAATAAGAACTTCTGTACAACCTCTTCATCTATAGGGAATCACTCTCCTATTAGCAGTGCATATCCTTGCATGACAATGAGGAACACCCAGAGCAGATATATTTTATGAACAGTATCTGGCAAATAGTACTTAGTGCTTGATGACTCAATTTGTCTTGATACTGATAATAAATGATCCATCAAAGTTTACTTTGTTGTTACATATATGCATATGCATATACATATATACATAAGTATATTTAGTACAATACATATACAAATGTATGCATGTAGGCATGTGTGGGAAATACTTTATTGAAGAACTTTCAAGGCTACCTCACTGAAATATGTTTCATAGTTGTTATTTAATTGTTTTCAATCACATCTGACTCTTCATGACCCTTTTGGGGTTTTCTTGACAAAGATATTGAGGTGGTTTGCTATTTCCTACTCAAGCTCATTTTACAGATGAAGAAACAGTAGCAAATAGGATTAAGTGACTTGCCCAGGGTCAAATAGCTAGTAATGACTGAGGTTGAATTTGACTCAGATCTTCCTGATTCCAGGTCTGGTGCTCTATCCAGTCAGGTGGTGCCTACCTTCTTCTTCATAGTCAATAAGTAGTTAACAAATAATAACCACAGTAGAATGTGATTTTTATGCATCTTTCAGTAAATTGTATAATCATGAAGATGTGGTTAGCCAAAGAGTATCATTTGTGAAAGCCTGGATGTTCCCTTTGAAAGGATCTGCTAAGGTTGATTTACTACATATGTAAGTTTTCCTGAAGGTTTTGGAAGGATGAGAAAATAGATATATGGATCAATAATTGGTGATTTTTTCTTAATACCATTTTTGGTAATAATAATATCTGTTATTATATATCCCCTCAGATATCTTTAGATTGGATCTCTCAAGTCCATCAAAATTGTATTATTTTCAATACAGATATAAGTCAGAAATATCTGGTCTGGTCCAACTGCTCCACTTGTCTTTGTTTTATTAGGTGCCATTTCAACATCTTCATGGAGCACATCTAGGATTGTGATATTAGAGTCCAAATGTGCTGATTTTACTATTACTGACGGAGGAAGGTGTTGTTAAACATTTTGATGGCTAATTTCCTTTTTTCAGGATTTTTAGAATACAATGTCCATGTAAAATGCTATGGAGATGCTTTGGGCAAGAATGCTGAATGTGAACTTCTATCCAAACCTTACTCCCAAAATTATCACTTTGAAACAGCAAGACATATACCAATTAATGCAACAAAACAAGAAGAAAAGGAAGGGAAAAAATTAACCCCAAATGTAATTTCAATAGAAACAAAAAGCAAGAGTTCATGATAAGAGCTCTCTTTCTCCTTGCTATACTTACTATTTTGCAATCCTCTCCTGTATTTGTCAGGCCCATTTTCTAAGCATACTGTGGCCCTGGAATCACCTGTCATTTTATCTTCCTTTTTCTTTTCCTGCCAGATAATAGGTTGAAAAACAGAGCATCTAGGTGGCACAGTAAACAGAGCACTGGCCCTGGAGTCAGGAGCACCTGAGTTCAAATCCAGCCTCAGACGCTTAACACACACAAAAATTGATCAATTGAATATGAAGGGATGATACTTTAAAAGGCAAATTCTAAGGTGGGAGAGGACTAGAATGAGAGGAGACAGGGAGAGACAAAATGAGGTTAATCATCCCGTGTGGAAGAGGCAAGGGAAAACTGTTACAACTTTACTTTCATTTACTCTCATTGAATCTGGCTTAGGGAAGAAATGGCATAAACTCTAAACTGGGCATCATGCCACACAAGAGAATAGGGGGCTTGGGGATGAAAGGCGGGATGACGGAGGGGAGGGCAGGGCCTGGGGGAGGGATGCTGGATACTCATATTTCAA
>CM053593.1:80775516-80889215 GCA_028646575.1 Pseudocheirus occidentalis | reverse complement strand
TGGGGTAGGGAGACCCTCCCTGCCCTGCCAGAAAGTTAGAGAGCAGACCAGGGGAGGGGATTTACAGTGGAATCGCTGTTTTGGGGTTGGAGTAGGGGAAAGACAGGGAGAAAACTTGTAATTCAAAAATCTCATGAAAATGAATGATGTAAACAAGAAACAAATAAAATTTGTTACATAAAAACCACATCATATACATACATACATATATACGTATATATGTATATATATGTGTGTGTATGTATATATACATGTATGTATATGATGTGGTTTATGTAATAAATTTTATTTGTTTCACTTCACTTCCTTCTCTCTCTCTCATATACATGTATATATATGAGAGAGAGAGAAGGAAGGAAGTGAAGAAAGAAGGAAGGAAGGAAGGAAGGAAGGAAGGAAGGAAGGAAGGAAGGAAGGAAGGAAGGAAGGAAGGAAGGAAGGAAAGAAGGAAAACCAAATTTTCAGCATCAAAAAAAACTCACAACCACTAAGGATAAAATAAAGGGATCAATTATAAAATATTTTGCCCAATTATCTTAAAACAAAACTCGTAACTTCTGTGAATGGATGAATATTAAGAGAATAACCAACAAATTAATTAAATAACCTAGTCTCAGAAAAAAAGAAATTGAGTAAGCCATAAAATTTCCAAAGGAAAAGAAAACCCCATACTAGATTTATTTGCAAGTGATGCTGTCACACTTTTAGAAAAAAAAAGTAATTTCAATATTAGGGAAGCAATTGATAAAAATAGAAAAGAAGGGATCTATCCAATTCCTTCAATCATATAAATATGTTCTTTATTCCCAAATCATGGAAAGACAAAGTAGAAAAAGAAAACAATAGATCACTATCCCTAATGTAATACAAAAATATTAAATAAAATACTAGGAAAATCTATAGAACATTAAAAAGATTATACATTGTTACCAAGTTGACTTTATACAAGGAAAAGGGGTTGGTTCAGTATAAGGAAAATTATAAATTGAACTTGAAAATCAACAGTCTATTGGAAGCTGGGGAAAGTGAGAGAGAGAGACAGAGAGAGACAGAGAGAGTAAAGGAAATAGGATGATACTTGGTTTGCAAACTTGAGACATGGGGAGGATAGATAGCCTTGACAGTAATAAAAAAGTTAGAGGGAAGGGTTTTTGGGGGAAAGGTAATGAGTTCAGTTTTAGAAATGTTGAGTTTAAGACATGGTGCATCCAATTCAGGGTGTCTAATAGGCAATTAGAAGTGCATGAGAAAAGAAGGTCAGAAAAGAAGTTAGGACTATATAAGAAGATCTGAGAGTCATTTGCATAGAGATAATAACTGAAACCAGGAGGAAAATGCCAGCTACTTGAAGGAAGGCAACAACACTAATAAATTAGTAGTTGAAGTGTGAATGGGTCCAACATTTCTGGAAAATTTGAAGTTATATTAAAAAAGTCTTTATACTGTGCATACCTTTCGATTCAACAATACCACAACTAGGCAAATGCGTCCAAAAGATCAAAGACAAAGGACCATTATTATATCATAATTTTGTTCATTTTTCTATTAGGCATACAAGCCCTTAGTTTTCAATGTTTCCCTTTGGAAACCAAAGGGTTACATTTCTCTTAGGCAATAGATAAGCAAATAATGTTATATCGGTCCTTTTTCTTTTATGTCTCAGAGGTATATGCCTAGTAGTTGTATTGTTGGATCTAAAGGTTTGCACAGTTTATTAACTTAATTGTAAGTGTAACTCCAAATTACTTTCCAAAAGTGGAAATTTTTGGAGGCAAATACCAGAAACCAAGGAAATCTACGTTAGTTAGGGGATGGATAAAGAAAGCATGTTCAATAACAATAATAAATTATAATAGTAGTTGAAAGATTTGAAAAGTATTTAACAAATATTATTTCATTTTCACAATAACCCTGGGTAGTATATGCTGTGGTCTCCATTTTACAGATGAGGAAACTGTAAGCAGTCAGAGTTTAACTGACTTGACCAGAATCAGACAACCAATAAATATTTGTGGCTGGATATTGATCTCAAGCATGTGCCTATAAGGGAATATGACAACATAATACAGAACGATTACAAAAATGTTCCTGTAAAAACTAACAACAAATAAACAGAAAATTTGGATGAATTGATGAAGTGTTAAAGGGGCAAAATTTTGAAAAATTTATACAATAACAAAGTTATAAAGAAAAACACCTTTGAAAGATGTGAGAACTTTAAATCATGTTTCTGGAGAATGGATGATGAAATATGCCATCCCCCTCCTAACAGAAAAATGATAGACTGAAGATGCAGAGTAAAACTAAAGCTTTGGGTCATATCCAACAAGGCTATTTGTTTTGCTTAATTGCGGATATTTGTTATAAAGGTTTTTGTTTTGTGTTATTTTATTTTTAAAGATGGAATCATAGATGAATTTGTTGCCAAATTGTTTTCAGTCATATCTGACATTTTCTGGACCCATTTGAGGTTTTCTTGGCAGAGACACTGGAGTGGTTTGCCATTTCCTTCTCTGGCTCATTTTACAGTTGAGGAAACTGAGGCAAATAGGTTTTCCATGACTTGCCCAGGGTCCCCAAACTAGTAAGTGCCTGAGGCAGATTAGAACTCAGCAAGATGAGTTTTCGTAACTCCAGGCCCTGCATTCTATCTACTGTGCGGGATGGTAAGACATGGGTCTACTGAAAATTAAGAAAAGAGAATCATTGAAACATTTTTAAATGCCCTGAAAAGAGCAGAAGGAATTCCAGAAGGAAATAGACAAGCAGGACAAGTTACCCCAAAGTCACATGATACATTTATTACATACTATAAAGTAAAAGTTTTTACTGGCCAACTTGTAGCTTGTGGGCTTTGAATTCCACATTGTTCTCCTAGTTCCATTTATTCTTCTCTTCTTTAGTACATACAAGCCTTCTCAAGTTACTTGAAGACACCTAGAGAAGCAAACTCAATGAGCAGAAAAAGGAGAAAAATTAGGGGAAAATGGAGATCTGTCTTCAAGCAATTGAAAGTTCAACTTGTGGAAGAACAACTAGCATTTTTATGCTTGGCCTTGGAGGGCAGAAATTAGATCAACTGGTAGAAGTTTCTAAGAGGCAAATTTAATTATAGAGCAGAGTCTCCTAACTGCTTCTGACTCTTTGAAATTAGCCACCATATTCCCCCACACCCCATCGGACCTCCACCTCACCTCCTTGATAATCTTCCCATACCAATCCTCTTTTAAGCTACATTTTATGTTGTCTTTCCACATTAGAATGCAACCTCTTTGTGTGCAGTGCCTGGTTGGGGGGTGCGGGGGAAGGGACAGAAGGAGTTTCTTTTTTTTTCCTCTTTTTTTGGTGAAGGGATTTTTGTTTGTTTCTTTGTTTGCTTATTTGTTTGTTTGTTTGCTTGCTTCTGTTTGTATCCTTGGCCCTTAGCATCGTGGTATCACACAGTAAGGGCTTAATAAACTGCTTATATGTTGACCTAGAATGGATTACCTCAGGAGAGTACTTTGTTCCTTCTCCAGTGGGCTTTGAACATAGCCTCACTGATGACTTTTGTGGGTAGTAGAATTCTCATTCAAGAATGGGTTGGATTAAATGATCACTGAGGTCCTTTCCAACACTGAGATTCTATGATCTTGTGAGATGCAGAAAAAGTAAATATGATTCTTCCAAGGTAACATGAGCAGAAGCAGGATTTGATGTCTGATTTTTTCCCATGAAAAATTTAGTGGGTGTTTTTTTTCCTTTTTATACTATTCCAATTTCCTTGACCACAGGGGTTGTGTTACTGTTCATTTTTGCTGCTCTTTAAATGATTATTGAATTGAATTGAATTAAAAAAATGTGTCTGAAAGATCTGAGAAGCTGTACTCTCCATAGGCTTTTTTTTTTGGCTTTTTTTTTTTGAGGGCAGTTGAGGTTAAGTGACTTGCCCAAGGTCACACGGCTAGGTTTGTGTGTGTGTGTGTGTGTGTGTGTGTGTGTGTGTGTGTGTGTGTGTGTTAAGTGTCTGAGGCTGGATTTGAACTCGGGTACTCCTGACTCCAGGGCCGGTGCTCTATTCACTGCGCCACCTAGCCGCCCCAATCCATAGACTTTTAATAAGAAGAAATTTTCATTTCTAAGAAGGCACATTAGCATACTAGGAGTAATTGACTGAAAAACAGGTTTTAGGGGTTTCAGGGATAATTTTCAGCAGATGATCCACTAGGTATCTCATTAGCTTCAAATGAAGCAAATTTTTAGGTGTGTTTCCAAGCTCATAGAAGCTTTGGCTTTTTACTACCAACTAATTTATTGGTTATATGTTAATAAAGAGTTTCCATGGCCAAAAAATTCATAGTCATGAGCCCTTTTGTTCTTAGCTCAGTTGGTCCCTGGACAGTATTGCAAGGAGCATTTTTAGAACATTTCAAACTTGGTAGAACCTATCATAGTTTAGATTCTACTGGCAATAGCAGATGAGGAAACTGAGGCAAACAAGGTTATGTGACTTGCCCAGGGTCACACAGCTAGTAAGTGTCTGAGGCCTGGCACATAATAGGTGCTTAATAAATGTTTATTGACTTGAGTTGATTCCTACACACAGGATCACTCAGAGAAGATCATCAGTCCCCACCCCAGGAGAGAAATGAGGGGGTCCCTCAGAAGAGGAGGGATCACAAATTTAGCCTACAGAATTCCCAAATAGGTTAGAAGTACTAGAATGTACTAGTACTAGAACCCTATGTCCAGAACACTTTTTTTTTTTGGTCCAGTAGTATCATCTCTCCATAAAGAAAATCATGATCTTGGCACTGGACTCAGACCAGTGTGAGGCATACATTGTCTCTCAAGCATGTTGGAGATAGTCCTGGGCTCAGAACAGGGTCAGGCCAATAGTAAGGTTTCTCTAAACCTGAGGAGCATTTCATCCAGCTGCCATTGGCAGAGGCAAACTACTCTTAGAGTCATCAAGTGTGGTAACTAGACCAAAACTGAAGTTTCTAAAGTACAAGAAAGCAATTATAAGACCATGCCCTTGATCTGACTTCTTACGGTACAGGGAAAGTTTACAATGCCCTCGATCATCACTTCTGTGATACTTGAAGAACATAGTGTCAGGACCCCAAAAATGACAAACAGGACCAGAGGTTTTATCTGGGAGGTGAAGGAAACCAGAAGACAGATGTGAGGAGGGAGGGAATTTTAGGTCTGGGGAACTGCCAGTGACAAACTTAGCCACTGAGTAGGGATGTGAATAATGGAGTGTTGTGTGCACAGAGCAGGCAACATCACTGAATCACAGAATATGTCGGCGTAAGTAAAGGGTAAGGTAGAAGACAGGAAGCAGATCATGAAGACCTATGAAAGCCAAACAGTGGATTTTACTTTTGATCCTGGAGGTAATAGGGAGACACTAGAGTTTATTGAATAAGGGGTTAACATGATCAAACCTATGTTTTTGGAAGAGCAATTTGACTCCTATGAGGGGCCTATATTGGAGTGGAGAAAGACTTAAAGCAGAGAGTAAGCAGCGTGTTATTGCAATAGTTTAGGTCTAAGTCATGCCTCGTTAAAAATAGAAACTTATTTACTTCAAAGTCTATGTAGAGTGGAACTTAGCAGGTCTTTATGTTAAGGACCTGCATCAGGGTGTGGGCAGCATCAAAGGAAATAAAGAGTGTATTTGAGAAAGTGACAATGGTGGTTCTGATAAGCCTTGGCAATTGATTGGTTATGGTGGGAGATGAAAGGGAGTAAGGAGTTCAGATAATAACAAGATTATAAATCCAGGTAACTGGGCAGATGGTAGTGTCCCCAACACTAACGAGGAAGAGAAGAGGGTTTGAAGGGAAAAGAACAAATTCAGTTTTAGATATGTTGAGCTTAAGATATCTATGAAGCATCCAGTTTAAAATGTCTCAATAAGCAGTAGGATATATGTATGTCACTGGAAATCAGGAAAAAAAGAGTAGGGCTGGATAAATCTGATAATAATGTGCATAGAGATACTTGAACCCACGATGGCTGATGAAATCACAAGCAAAATAGTATGGAGGGAGAAGATAAATGTCCCTCTTCTCAGGACAGAAACTCAACAGACAACAAGACTTACCAGGAGTGAACTGCATTATGATTTAGCAAAGGAGAATGAAAAGGATATTAGACAGACATAGAAGGAAAAGTGAGAGTGGTATCTCAAAAACCTAGAGCAGGGGTAAGGAACCTCCTGCCTTGAGGCCACATATGGCTCTCTAGGTCCTCAATTCAGTGAAAAGGCCACACTTAAGGACCCAGAAGACCACAGGTGACCTTGAGGCCAGAGGTTCCCCACCTCTGAGTCCTAGAGAAAAGAGAGGATCCAGAAGAGTTGTTTGACAGTTTTGAAGACTACAGGGAGAACAAGAAGCATGAGGATTGAAAAAAGAACATCACATTTGGCAATCGAGTCATAACTTTGGAGACAGCAATTTCAGGAGAATGATGAAGTTGGAATTTGGATTGTGGAGAGTTAAGAGGAGAATGAAAGGAGAGGAAGTGAAGATACCAATGGGAGATGACTTTCTCAAGGATGCTGACCACAAAAGGGAGGAGAGCCATAGGGCAAAAATTAGCAAGGCTGAATGGGTGAAGTGAGGGTTTTTTTGAGGATGAGAGATACATAGGTAGGTATCTTTGTAGGTATCAGGGGGAATCATCCAGGAGACCAGGAGGGATTGCAAATTAGTGAGAGAGTTGTGATGTCAGAAAGAGCTATCACAAGGAGTGTTTAACTCCCCAGCCATTGACTGGGGGTGGGTGGGTGGTAGACTTGAGCAGAGGTTACAAAGTGCAAGTGCAACTTGTGCTGGGAAAGGCCACTAGGTAGTTGCACTAAGGGAGCTAGTTCTAAGTGCGTGCAAGTAAGTGGAAAGAGGAAGGGAGGAAAAGGTTTGGCATGCAAACAAGTCTGTCATCCATTGAGGAGACATATAAGAGATCACAGTGGAAGGAATATTTCAGAGAGCACAGTAGAAAGGGTAGGCAGATCTTGAGCAGGATATTTTGTGTGGGAGTATCAAGTTGAAAATAAAGAGAATACGAGAGTAGCCATAAGGAATGGGGCTTGGCAGTTAGTGGTTCAAATTCATGATGATAGGGAAAATTGGAATGTGAGTGTGCTAATAATTCAAAAACCATGGTGAGAAACGTTTTTATCTCCAGTGGGCCAGGTAGTTGATATGGAGGTGTGTCAGACTGGAAGGTGATCCAATAGTGGAGAGTTAGCAGGGTAGCTAGACCTTCTCATAATATAGAGGTTCCACTCTCAGTTACTGAATTAGCCTTGGGGAAGAATGATTCCAGGCCAGGGTATTAGTCAGTAGTATGCAGGAGGAAGAGAGTGATAGGATGATATTTGGGGCTTAATCTATCTATACAGAACAGGGCAATAAATCTGGAGTTGGAACAAACCAGAGAGTGGTCTAGGAGCATTGATTATGTTGGTCCAATCCAATTAAGTTGTATGATTCAACCTTCTTACTAGAACCCAATACTATACTCAGCTGTCTCCTCTACCAAAGAGATGCATGTGATATCTGTCTACTATGGAAGTTCTGTCAGGAAGAGAATATTTAGAAGTGAGGAGTGTCTGATCTTAATAAATTAACAGTAATTCATCTCCACAATCCAGTCTTTATGATTCCTTTGGGATTACACCTCCAGATCAAGGGGATCCTTCATGATCAAGCAATGGAAGTCTTTTTTTCCAACCCTGTGACCCACTTGGGAGCCATCTTCACTGACTGGAGGTACATGGGGAAAGGAAGAGGTATTCCATACTCATCCCAAGTGCTAAAAGGTGCCAGTTGCTAACCCCTGAGTTTCAGCATATTAGGAGCTGAGGAGATCCTCCCCTCAACACTATTCACCTGGCAACATACTATTTTTCCTTCCATATCTAACTGCAAATGCCAACTTCCTTTTGGCATCTTTCCTAATTTCTCAGCAAAGATGGGATTGGCCCCTCTTTTAAACTCTGGTAACACTTTTTAAACCATCTTTTATAACACATAACAGTTTGACTCATTGTAAAGTGATTGTCCTCTCCTCAAAGACAAGGAACACATATAATTTTCTTTGCATTTCCCTGACCCTCTAGCACAGTGCCTAACATAAAGTAAGCCCTCAATGAAGGCTTGTTGAATATAATATTGAAAAGCATCATTAAATCAATCAACGAGTGTTTATTAAGTACCTTCTGGGTACCAAACACTGTGTTAGGCACTGGGGAAACAAGTACAAAGAATGAAACAATCCCTAATTGTCAGGAGCGTACATTCTCAAGACAAAGTCACCTTCACCTTCTAGACTTCCAGGGATTATGTCTCTATCTTTGACAGTTTTATTATTATTTTTTATTGATTCTCTCTAGCCATTTCCATCAGATGAATCTAAAGAAAAAAATCCACCAAGGTATTTTTTCCAACAATTTTCTTTTTTGAGGACAAACAAAATCTTATTTATAATTGAAGCCCCAGTACTTGAAGATAAAGGCTCAGATTCTAGGAAAGGTTATTACTTAGGGGCATTTTAAATCATCAAATACAATGACCCTTTCTTAATACTGTCCTAGCCCCTACACACACACACACACACACACAAACACACACATAAACACAATTATGAGATTTGTAATTTATGGCAACACCTAAGTTATATTACGTCTCTATGAATTAATGACTATTGAAACCAAAATTAGCAAAAACAAAAAAGCCATGGTAAGGTTTCCCAAAGCTAACAATGTCTGAGTTCATACAAATTTGCAACTAAGCACTACAGGAGGCTTTGTAAGAGGCCAAAAATAAACAAATAAATATAGAAATAATTCTGGGCCAGATTCAGACATAGCAATTATCAGCCTGGAATAAATTTTAGGGCCATGACACAAAAATCTATGAATAACTACATGGAACAAAATGAGTGAGAAATCTGTCTCTTTGGTAAAGTCACCATTGTAAGGAGTTTTGATATTTAATGTCCTCAGAAGGTCCTACGTAGACCCGAACTTAGGTTTGTGCATGAATCCTATTATATTAAAGTAGCATTAGTGACTCCATTTTGTCCTTATCCACCATTTTGTAAGGTTAAATTTCAACTTCTTGCAAGCCCCTGATTTTGGGAACTTCACAAGATGGGAAAATCACAAGACTACTCCCCCTTCACAACTCAGAGAAGTTCCTATCATCTCCACCAATAAGGAACAAGATGGCTCAATCTTTATATCCCATTTTTCACTCCTTTTAATTATATTGTAAATGTAGAAACCAAAGTCCAGAGTCCTTGTACTGATCAAGAACCTTGAACCTGATTCATTTTTGCAATTATATACCTTACTGAATAAAGGATCTGGATATTACTTAGAGTCTTCATTGTAACAGTTCTGAGTTTAGCACTTGAATGCTGCCTCTCAGTTGGTGAATTTTATTAAGGTTATGTTTTATGGTAAAGAAAAGGAAACAGATATAACTATAAAAAGATTAACTATAAACAGATTAACTGTAAAAAGATAATCTTTGTTTATATAAATTCATCAGTCCAGTGTTTTACTAAGTCACCAGCTATGAAAGGCTGAGGCACTCCCAACATTCTGAATGGAAGTCCCACAAATTCATTTCCTTAATTGTCTCAAGTGTTCTCACTCTTCTTTGCCCAGTCTTCACCCTGCCCAGGTGCTAATCTTTGGTATTTACATTTTCTTTCTCTTTAATCACCCCTTTAAGACTCACTTTCAAGCTAAAGTTTCTTTTGCTTGAGACTTCTCTCTTTGACACTCCTTTCAATTTTCCATTTCCCAGTCTCTCTTCTCCTTCCTACTTTCTGTTTCTTTATTGAATGTAATATATTTCTATACCAGCTCTGTGTGTGTGTGTGTGTTGTATCTCTTTTTATTTAACCATCCTTTCTGAATCAGATAAGAATGAAGTTCATGTATGTTGACTTGTCTTCTTAATCACCCAGTTATGAGAAATAATACTTTTCTTCTCCTTTCTCATAGCTTCCCTGGAGTATTCCTTTTCTTTTTTTCCCTTAAGATGATAAAAATACAACAAAATTACCATTCTCATGTCTTCTTTTGTTTTAGCTAATTCCTTGTCACTCTTAAAGACCAATCAGCGAAGAACCATTTATTAAATGCTTATTATGTGCCAAGCATTGTGCTCAATAAAGACACTGTGAGTTTGAAGAGACTCTTGTCCCTCCCCCCCCAAAAAAGATTGTATTTCACAATTATTTAGCCCCTTCAAACTGTTCAAATATATTTATCTTTCTGAGTTTCTCTTAACTCCTGTATTTGCACTTCAAAGTCTTTACTCAGCTCTGGTCTTTTCATTAGGAATTCATTGAAAGTCTTCTATTCCATTAAAAGTTTAGTCCCTCCTTCCCTGTAGAATTATACTCAATTTTTCAGGTGAGTTGTTCTTGGTAGTAAGTCTCTAACTTTGCCTTTTGGAATATTATAATAGTAGCTGCTACCAAGTCTTGTGTAATCTTTACTGTGGTTCCTTACTATTGAACTTCTTTTTCTTCCTAGTTGCTTACAGTATATTTTCTTTGGTTTGGAAGTTCTTTATTTTGGCTGTAAGTCCTTAGAGTTGTCATTTTTTAGTTTACTTTAAGAAAGTTATTGGTGAGTTTCTGTTTTTGTTTTTAACTTTCCCTTCTGGTTCTAACACATCTGGGCAGTTTTCATTTATAATTTCTTAAAATAGGTGATCCAGAGTTTTCCTTTTTTAAATTTGGTCATGTTTTTTGAGAACTCCAGTGTTTCTTATATTATCTATCCATCTTACCCTTTTCCCACTCCAGCAAAAAAATTGGCAATAGTAAAAGGTTTCTGAAAGTGTAACAACCAAAAATTAATTAAAAATCAAATGCTTAATGAATCAGAGGTGTTTCTGGCAGCGTTTGCTCATGTTCCATCACATAATTTCACTGCAGCCTTGGTTCTGAACACAAATCATGTGCACTTTGCACTGTGCATGCCCTCAGGCCATGCAATGCCAATGCTAATGAAAGGGTGTCATGAGTGGAAAAAGTTTAAGAAGCCCTGTTAACTAAGGTGCAGAAGTGTTATAATATTCAGCAGTGGAGAAATTCTTCACACCAATGGAAACAGATCCCCAAAGATCAGGTGGGCAACCCAGACTCAAACCCAAGCTTTGTCCATACTCACTGTCCTCACCCAACCTAATGAACCCATAGATGAGTGAGGTACTGTGCTACACTGGGAAAACTGAGCTAAAAGACAGTCTCTACCTTCAAAGACTTCATAGTCTAATTGGGAAAGACAACACACAAAAGGAAGTTGTAAAGGGGGAAGGCCAGTGCCCAGTATCTGACAAGGGAGCACAATAAAGTACAGAGGAGTGTGGTTAGGTGGGAAATGAAGATATGGCTTGTCCTTCCTTAAAAGGAGTTTGTGGGAGAGGCTTCTGATCTCTATATTCCACCCTTCTCAATCAGAGTTGACCAAAGCTTTAGGCCCCAAACTCTTACTCAGCACCAACAACCCTTAGAAACTGTGAACATTATAACTGTCCTGCTTCTTTTAAGAGATAACAAACTCCTACCACTTGTTTCTTTCCCTCTCCCTGTATTTGTCAATCAATCATAGCATAGCTGAGAACAAACTATTCCATCATCTTCTCATCTTCATCTTTTACAAACCAACCCAGGCCATCTTGCCATCCAAATCTACCTACTTCACCCATTATTTTCTTTGAAATTTCTGTTCATTTTGGTCCTTGCCCCTTAAACACTTTCCATCTACTTGTGCTCATTAAGATCTAATACTAATGACACTTGATCTCTTGCACTGTCCATACCTTCTTTTATATCCCAAGACACTGGTCCTGGAGAGATAATTGGAATATTCCTTGTTCCTCACCTCTACTTTCTTTTCCTTTGAAGTCCAAGGTATCAACATTTTCTACCTATTCAAAGTATAGTGGTAGCTGAGCAGTAGTCACCAATTCATTCTGCCTCCCTGTTCCCCAGGCCAATAAAATTTTGTATACATTTATCCATTCATATTTTCTTTTTCCCCAGTAGACTATAGGCATCAGTTGGGTAGAGACTTCATTTTCCTTTGTATCCCTAGGACCTAGAACAGTGCTTGACACATACTGTGGGCTGAATAAATGTTTACCAAATTGAATTGAATCAATGATATACTGTGAAATCAAGTAGCCCATTTTATAATATCATTTTCCTTAAATTATCAAATTGGTTTCCTTTATTAGTATTATTATTATTGTTGATGGCAGCATAAACAAAATTATTTCATCTTCAACATTACTTGTTACAAAGTACTTTTCCTTGAGGTGGGAACTTTCTTTACTAATCACACAACCCATTTGTAACCTGCAATCCTCGAGAAGGGCCTAAGATTCAGAGGTTAAATGACTTTTCTATCCTCACAAAATTAGTACATAAAAAGCCAAAATTGAAACCCATAGTTTTAAATCCCATGTATTATATACTACTCTGTTCTGCCTCAAATCACAAAATATTTTCATAGGTATCAAAATCAAAGTAAATCTGTTTATATTGTACTGTATTTAAAGAATAGGAACTGTTAGACAATCAATCAAAAGTCACTTACTTTGCTATACATCCTGCTACTGCGCTGAATGCTGAGGATACAAAGAAAATATGAAACAGCCTCTGGCCTCAAGAAACTTACATTCTAGCAGAGTAGAGAACATACACACACTGGTATATACAAAATAATTTGGTGGCGGGCATTAGTAGCTGGGGGACTTTGGAAAGACTCTAAGTCAAAGGTGGCTCTTGAGCTGTGTCTTAAAAGCAAGTGTTGCTATAGAGCTCAAGGGGAAGGGGAAGGCCTAAATTCTTGAGGAGTATAAAAAAGACTCTACTTGTGAAACTTAGATTCCTATGCTAATGAATGCAAAGCTATTTTTGATACTGTTCTGTATGTTTATGTAAAATAGGAGAGAATTTTCTAGCCAATTAGTTGCTTGCAGACCCTATACTTTTTTCCAGCAAGAGCAAAGCTTGGCTAACTTGAAAAGTTAATGCAAAATTCATTGGCAGTGAATCATGCGGTTTGCCTGATTGGAGGCAACAAAGGTTTAGCATGAATCGGCTTTACTCATTAACAGAAAAACATGTTCTGTTTGCTTTAGTAATATACTTCTGTTGGTTCTTTCAATTTGGGGGCAAATTTTGGGAATTCTGGTGTTCTTATAATCTAGAGACCAAGTTCAACTAGAGTCAACCTCTGTGGCAACACTCACAAAAATCTCTTTAAATGAACCCCAGCCATAGATGCCAAGATACTCCTGTTATCCCTGGATGTCTCTTGAATCTAGAGTGCCAACTCTGCAGAGATTTTTGGATGATCTCAATTAGATTCAGACCACAAAAATGGTGCCATTTGCTCTCATCTTGGCATATTTAAGGCCTGACTTTTACTGAGTGCTTCTAAGTACTTAAAGTCATAAAATGTTAGTTGATAAAGGGAATTTTGAGATCATCCCTAGGCTAAATGTTCTTTTACAGATGGAGGAATTAAGGCTATGATTTAAGTGGCATATCCCAAATCACCTGAACCCCAATACAGTAATATTTCCAGTGTATATTATGAATTTCTTATGGTAGCAATATGTCACGTGAAGATCATTTAAATGAACCAGGGACTTTAACCTGGAGAAGTGCCTCCCAAAGCTCTGTTTTGGGCCCTCTTCCCCATTTCCTTCATTTTATTTTGTTTGGTGATCTTATCAACTCTGCCACTTTCAACTACTATTTCTATATAGATGATTCAATGTCTGGCAAACAGAAGGCACTTAATATTTGTTTATTGATTGATTGACTAATTCCAAGAGCTATGTAGTCAGTCCTAATTTCTCTCCAGAATTCCACTTCTACATCTTCAACTGCCTTTTGTATATCTCAAATTGAATGCCAAAAGTAATTTTAAATGCAATACATCCAAAACAGAACTCATTATCTCTACACTCCCAAAACTATCCTCTTCACAACTTTCCTATTACTCTCAGAGCATCACCATCCTCCCAGTTACCCACATATAAAACCTCAATGTTCTCTTTCTTCAAATTTTCTTTTTTTTAAAGAACTTTTTTTTTTTTTGCTTTTTGAAGGGCAGTTGGGGTTAAGTGACTTGCCTAAGATCACATGGCTAGTTTTTTGTGTTAAGTGTTTGAGGCCAGATTTGAACTCAGGTCCTCCTGACTCCAGGGCCAGTGCTCTCTTCACTGTGCCACTTAGCCACCTGCCTTTCTTCAAATTTTCATTCACACTCATCCTATATATCCAATTGGTTGTCAAGTTCTGTCCTTTCTATCTTCATAATATGTGTATGCATATACACACATATGTACACATATATGCAAATGCATGCATATGTATGTATAAATATACATATATGCATATGTATACATGTGTATACACACACACATCCCTCTCATGTCCACTCATACAGCTATCACCCTACTATCAGCCCCCTCATTTCTCACTGTGATTATCAAAATAGCTTTCTAGTTGGTCTGCCTCAGTCTCAACTCTTACTAAGCCATTATCTACTCAGATGCTAAAGCAATTTTCCCAACACCCAAGTCCAATCATTTTAATTTCAGTACACAATGAATTCCAGAGACTCCCTATTATTTCCAGGATAAAATACAAAGTCCTCTATCTGGGATCCAAAGCCCTTAACAACCTGGCCCTTTCTTATCTCTTTTTCCTTCTTATACTTTCTCCCTTCTGGATACACTATGATCCAGCTACACTGGCCTGCTTGACAACAATCTCAAACACCTAGAATGGACTATTGACTTCTAGCTTCCCTGGTTTCCTTCAAGACTCAGCTCAAATACCTTCTTCTGTTGTAGACTTTCCCAATATTAACACCACCCTTCCACAACCCTAGTGCTTTTTTCCCCCCCAAGATCATCTTGCATTTATATTGTATCTGTCTTGTAGGCGCATGATTATTTCCATATTATCTCTTACATTAACATTTGAGCTCCTTAAGGGCATATACTCTTTTTGTATCCTCAGTGCTTAGTGGAGTACCTGAAAATAAATGGATGGAACTTACTAAAAAGTAGAATTCAACAGAAAGAAACAGAATGTTAGAGATAGAAAGAGGGAGAGATAGAGAAGGAGAGAGAATACTCATAAAACATTATGTTCTTGCAAAAAACATGGAAACATTAAATGTTCAATAGTAGAAGATTGTTTAAATACATCTGAATATATAAATGTAAGAGAATATAAAGAGGCAGTAAAACTAACAAATAGGAGGAATATAAAGAAATTTAAAAGATATTTGTAAAATCTCCAGTTGTTAGGATTCTCTCTAATTGGAAATTGCTTGGAAATTGCTGTGTATTTTTTTAAATTTATTTTTTCTTGTTTACATCATTCCTGTCATTTCTGTGTATTTTTAAAAAAATTAATTATCTCTGTATACATATTATTTTGGTAGAATGAATGTAAGTTCTGTGAGGGCAAGGCTAACGCAATGTCACACAGTGACCAGCATATCAGCTTTGGAATAATGGAAATTGAATTAAAACAACCCCTTTGATATTTACTGCTTAGGTGATGTTGAGTAAGTCACTTGACTTCCTTAAGTCTACTTTCCTTTTGTGTAAAATGGGTTTCTAAGTTTCCTTCTAACTTTTAATCTCTACTTCCATGATTTTTTAGATTTTTGTTTTTGTATCCCTAGCACTTATCAGCATGCCTCGAACACTTAAATCTCGCATAATTATTAGTGTTTAATTAAGGTAAGTGCTTAAATCTTTATTGATTTGGATTGACTTAACATAAGGAAGAACTTAACAATAAAAGTTGTTTCCTTCCCTTACCCCATAATCAGACTTCATCAACAGTATAAGCATGGGATCAGGGTGTAACAGACATGTCTAGCTATAGAAAAACTATGATCAATGGGCATGTAGTAAGATTATTTTTTATTTAAGTTTATATTCCTTTCATGATACTATTCTTCTATTTGGAGGCTTTTTTTTTAATGAACTAGTTAGCAATGTTGCTCAGTCATTCAGGAGAATTTCTATATGAATGTAGCTAATGTAGGGAGCCAAGATGGTGGAAAGGAACTTTTCTAAATTCCTCCATGAATTTTGTCACTGAACTTTAAAAAGTGAATCTGAAAGGATTTTAGAGTGATAGAAACCATTGAGAGATGGAATGTGGCAGATTCTCAGCCTAGGAAAGTGCCACATAGGTCTGGTCAGGGGAAGCATGGAGCATGTGGGGGCTGTACCAATGTGGACCTGAGAGCAGACTACAGCGGAGTGAGAAGGAGCTCCAGCCAACAGACTCACCAATCCCAAGGGTGATTTGCAGCCATCTCACCATAGGAAGAATGATCAGTTGGAGCTGGGTAAGAGAAATCATAGGGCCTGCAGCAGCAACAGCAGCTTCTCCTGGAGCTTCCAGCCCACAGCCTGGATGTTTAAAAATGACCTACCTGATCTTCCAGGAGCCAAGATGGTAGAATAAACCCTAGCTGCTCTGATACCCCCTCCCTGATCCAGAAAAACCAGAGATAAATGTCCCACCCAGACTAAAATCCTGAATTAGTGGAAATAGCCTCAGGCTTGAGATACATTGAGGAAGGGCTTAACTGAATCTGTACAGAGTCTGAAGTGAAGGGTGGGAAGTGACCCAACAAGCCCCACCTCAGCTGACCAGCAAGAGCTCCCAAAGCCCAGGGGGGTAGAGCCAGTAAGGGCTAACAACACAAGCCCAGGTGTGGCTTAGCACCACCAGGGGAATCTGCAGACACTAGCACTGCTGGCTGCCAGCTTCTGAGCCTGCCTGAGCTGTAGACCAGAGGCTCAGAGGTGGAAATCTGAAGTGGCCAGACCACCCTTCCCCCACAGGTTACTCTGTGAGCATCAGAGTCACTCAGGGGAAACACTGGGAATCCTGGCCTTGGCCTCAGTATAGACACCCATAGGCTATAGAACACAAAGTTAACAACCAAACCCCTATCTCCCAGCCTGAGAGGCGGTGTACATCTATACCCCAGAAGCAGATATCAACTCTAAAAATTCAGGACATAGGAAATCACAATTGGCAAGAAGGAATCTGTGGAATCAAGAATGATATGATCCTATTATAGTGAGCTAGAACAACCAAATTCAGAGGACAACATGGACTCTATACTCACACCTGAGACCACAGAAGGAAATATGAATTGCTCTCAAGCCCAAAAAGCATTCTTGGAGGAGCTGAAGAAAGATTTTAAAAGCCAAATTAGAGAGGCAGAAGATAAATTTAAATCTATACTGACAAAACTGGAAAAAAAATCTAACTGAAGAAAACAAATCCTTAAAAAGTAAAATTGGAGAATAGGATGGGAGGTCCAAAATCGAATTAGAGAAAATACCTCCCTAAAAATGAAAACTGAACATATGTAAAAAGAGCTTCAAAAACTAACCAAGGAAAACAATTCACTAAAAATTAGAATCAGTCAAATTGAAGCTAAGAACTCTATGATGTATCAAGAGTCAGTCAAGCAAAACAAGAAGATTGAAAAATTAGAAAAAAGCATAAAATATCTGACCAGAAAAACAACTGATCTGGAGAACAGATCTAGGAGAGACAACTTAAGAATTATTGGACTACCAGAAAGCCATGATGAAAAAAGCAACCTGGACAACATCCTCCAAGAAATTGCCAAAGAAAACTGTCCTGAGGTCCTACAATCAGAGGGTAAAATACTTATTGAAAGAATTCACCAGATTCCTCCTCAAAGAGATCCCAAATTGAAAACTTCAAAAAATATAGTAGCCAAATCCCATAATTACAAGGTCAAGGAGAAAATACTGTAAGCAAAAAGAAACAATTCAAATATCATGGAACTACAGTCAGGATTACACAGCACCTAGCAGCTTCTACATTAAAAGATCAGAGGGATTAGAATTTGATATTTCATAAGGCAAAAGAGGTAGGACTGCAACCAAGGATCAACTACCTGGCAAAACTGAATATAATCTTTCAGGAGAGGAGATGGTCATTTAATGATATAAGGGATTTCCAGACTTTCCTAATAAAAAAGCCAGAGCTCAATGGAAAATTCAATCTCCAATTACAAGACTTAAGAAAGACATAAAAAGGTAAACAATGAAAACACACACATTCACACACACATACACATGCACATAATTTGGGATTCAATATGAGCAAACTGTTTACATCCCTATATGAGAAGCAAATATTTGTCAATATTGAAATTTATATAATTATCACAACATTTAAAAGGGATAAACATAGATAGAGGGTGTGGGTATAAATGAACTAATCTGATGATAAAAATCCCTTATTAAGGGGTATGAATGGATTGTAATGGGAGAAAAGGAATGGATGAGGCAGAAAAAGGTAAACTATGCCACATGCAGACACATAAAAACATACTATAGTAGAAGGGATAAAATTCATTATAGTTGAGGGAAAGCAGAGAGGGAGAGAAGCACTGTATGAAATTTAATGCATCAGTTTGGGCTAAAGAAGGAAATAACATACTTTATTAAGTATAAAAATCTATTGTGCCCTACTGGCAGAAGAGAGGGGTGGGTGTAAAAAGGAATGTGGTTAGAAGGGAGGGAAATAGTAGTAAGGGGAAAGAGTAAGTAAAGAGGGAGGGCACAGGGAGGGAATATTGAGGGAAAGGTGGTGGTCAAAAGGAAAACTCTTAAGGAGGGGAAGGGAGAAGGAAGAAACAAAAACAAACATGGGAGAGAATAGGATGGAGGGAAAGACACAAATAGTAATCATAATTGTGTATATGAATGGGATGAATTCTCCCATAAAACAGAGGCAGACAGCAGAATGGATTAAAAGCCACAATCCTACAATATTCTGTCTACAAGAAACACTTCTGAAACAAGGGGATATCCACAGGGTAAAGGTAAAAGGCTGAAGTAGAATATATTATGCTTCAGCTAAATTAAAAAAATAAAAAGCAAGGGTAGCAATCCTTATCTCAGATAAAGTAAAAGCACAATTAGATCTAATTAAAAGAGATAAGTAAGGAAACTATATCCTGATAAAAGGCACCATTGAGAATCCAGCAATATCATTACTTAACATATATGCATCAAGTGGTATAGCATCCATATTCCTAGAGGAAAAGTCAAAGGAATTAGAGGAAGAAATAGATAGCCAAACTATACTAGTGGAGGATTTCAATCTCCCCCTCTCTAAACTTGATAAATCTAACCTCAAAATAAACAAGAAAGAAGTTGAGGTGAATAGAATTTTAGAGAGGCTAGACACGATAGGTCTCTGCAGAAAACTGAATGGGGATAAAAAAATAATATATCCTCTTCTCAGTGGTACATGGCACATACACAAAAATTGATGATATTTCAGTGCAGAAAGGCAGAAATATTAATTGCATCATTCTCAGATCATGATGTAATAACAATCATATGCAGTAAAGGGCCATGGAAAGATAGACTAAAAACTAATTGGAAACTAAATAATTTAATCCTAAAGAATGAGTGGGTCAAACAAAAAATTATAGAAATGATCAGTAACTTCATTCAAGAGAATGACAATAATGAGGCAACATACCAAAACTTGTGGGATGCCGCAAAAGCAATTCTTAGGGGAAGTTCTATATCCCTGAATTCATACATGAATAAGTGAGAGAAAATGGAGGTAAATGAATTGGGTATGCAATTGAAAAAGCCAGAAAGAGAACAAATTTAAAATCCCTAATTAAAAACTAAATTAGAAATAATGAAAACCAAGGGAGATTAATAAAATTGAAATTAAGCAAACTATTGAATTAAAAAATAAAACTAAGGGCTGGTTTTATGAAAAAAAAACCTATAAAATTGATAGACCTTTATTCAATATAATAAAAAAAAGAAAGAAGAAAACCAAATTAGGTGTTTCAAAATTGAAAAGGGTGAATTTACCTCCAATGAAGAGAAAATTAAAACAATAATTAGGAATTATTTTGCCCAACTATATGCACATAAATTTGAAAGTGTAGTGGAATGGATGAAAATTTACAAAAAAATAAGTTGACCAGATTAAATGAGGAGGAAGTAAATTACTTAAATAATCCCATCTCAGAAAAAGAACTCAAACAAGCCATCAGTGAACTCCCTAGGAAAAAATCTCCAGGGCCAAGTAATTTACTAGTGAATTCTATCAAACATTTAAAAAACAATTGATGCCAACACTCTACAAATTATTTGGGAAAACTGATGAAGAAGGAATCCTACCAAATTCTTTTTATGACACAAATATGGTACTGTTGCCTAAATCAGGGAGAGAAAAAAACAGAGAAAGAAAATTATAGATCAATTTCCCTCACGAATATAGATGGAAAAATCTTAAATAAAATGTTAGCAAAAAGATAATAGCAACTTACCACAAGAATAATACACTTTGATTATGTAGGATTTATTCTAGGATTGCAAGGATGGTTTGCTATTAGGAAAACCCTCAGTATCAACTGATGATATATCACCATGATCATATCAACAATGAAATTAGCAGAAACCATATGATTTTCTCAATAGATACAGAAAGGGCTTTTGACAAAATACAACATTCATTCCTATTAAAAAACTCTCTAAAGTATAGGAATTCATGGAGTTTTCCTTAAACTAATAAGTAGCATCCATTTGATGCCATCAGAAAATATTATATGTAATGGGGATAAACTGGAAGAGTTTCCAACAAGATCAGGGGTGAAACAAGGATGTCCACAATCACCCCTCTTATTCAATCTGGTACTAGAAATGTTAGCAGTAGGAATTAGAAAAGAAAAAATAATTGAATGAATCACATTAGGCAAAAAAAGAGTCTAAGCTATCACTCTTTGCAGACAATATGATGATATACTTATAGAATGCTAGAGAATCAAGTAAAAAACCACTTTAGACAATAAATAAATTTGGCAAAGTTGCAGGATATAAAATCAACCCACACAAATCCTTGGCATTGCTATATATTTCTAACAAAATCCAACAGCAAGACATAGAAAGAGAAATCCCATTTAAAGTTACTGTAGACATTATAAAATACTCAGGAATCTATCTGCAGAAACAAACCCAGGACCTATATGAATGAACTACAATACACTTTTCACACAAATAAAGTCAGATCTAACTAATTGGAAAAACATCAATTCCTCATGGCTGGGTTGAGCTAATAAAAATGATAATTTTACCTAAATTAAATTATGTATTTAGTGCCATACCAATCAATCTACCAAAAAGATTACTTTAGAGAGCCAGAAAAAATAGTAACAAAATTAATTTGGAAGAACAAAAGGTCCAGAATATTAAGGGAATTAATTAAAACAAATTCTAGGGAAGGTGGCCTATCCATACCAGATTTCAATCTGTATTATAAAGCAGCACTCATCAAAACTGCTTGGGCACAAGACTCAGCAGTCATTGCCTATAGTAATCTACTCTTTGATAAATCTCAAAACCCCAGTTTTGGGAATAAGAACTCACTATTTGACAAAAACTGCTGGGAAAACTGGAATGTTGTATGGCAGAAATTGGGCATAGTCCAATACCTAACACCGTATACAAAATCAAGTCTAAAAAGGAACACTAGCCAGGTATGATGGCTGATTCTGTAAGCAATCTGGGAGAGCAAGGGATAGTTTACCTGTCAGATCTATGGAGCAGGGAAGACTTCATGACAAAACAAGAGTTAGAGAGCATTATAAAATAAAAATGGATAATCTTGATTTAATTAAATTGAAGTTTCTTTACAAACAAATCCAGTGTAACCAAGATAAAGAGGGAAGTGGGAAACTGGGAAAGAAATTTTACAACCAGTGTCTCTGATAAAGGCCTAATTTCTAAAATATACAGGGAATTGAGTCAAATCTATAAGAATACAAGTCATTCCCCAATTAATAAATGGTCAAAAGATATGAATAGACAATTTCAGACGTAGAAATAAAAGATCTATAAGCATGTGAAAAAAATGCTCTAAATCACTATTGATTAAAGAAATGCAAATGAAAGCAACTCTGAGGTATCATATCTCACCACTCAGATTGGCTAAGATAACAAAAGAGGAAAATGACAAATGCTGGAGAGGATGTGGAAAAATAGGAACACTAATGCATTGATGGTGGAGTTCTGAATTGATTCAATCATTCTGGAGAGCAATTTGGAACTATGTCCAAAGGGTTATAAATAATTATATACCCTTTGACCCAGTAATGCCACTTCTAGAGTTGTATCCCAAAGAGACCATAGAGGTGGGAGGAAGACCCATATGTACAAAAATATTTATAGCAGCTCTTTTCGTGGTAGCAAAGAACTGGAAATTAAGTGGATGCCCATCCATTGAGGAATGGCTAAACAAGTTGTGGTATGTGAATGTAAGGGAATTCTATAAGAAATGAGGACCAGGTGGACTTCATATTTACCTGGAGAGGCTCATACAAACTTATGCTAAGTGAGAAGAGCAGAACCAGAAGAACTTTGTACACAATGAAAGACAATGTATATGTGATGGCCAACTTTGATAAACTGGACTCTTCTCAGCAATGCAATGTTATAAGACAACTCCAAAAGATGCATGCTGGAAGATGTCTACATTCAGAAAAAAACTAGAAAGAACAGAGTTTGAATGCAGATTGAAGCAAACTACCAGCTTTCTTTATTTTTCTTGTTTGGTTTTGTTTCCTCTTTCCCATTGTTCATTCTATCAGTTATAATCCTTCTTTTCACCTTGACTAATGTCTAATGTGAAAGTACTTGCAGATCCTTTACTTGACTGCATGCTGCCATAAAGGGGTAGGAAAGAGAGAGATGGAGGGGGAGAAAATTTGAAGCTCAAGGGACTGTGGAACTGAATCTTGTAAACTAAAAGTAAACAAACAAATTAATTAAGACAAAAAAAAGAATGTAGCTGGTGTGTCAGAAGTAGAAATAAAGAAAGTCACCTCTGAAACTGGGAGAAAGATTCTTTCCTTACAAAGATTTGTTTATGTATAGACATTGTTCAGAATGAAGAAAAATATGGAACTGAATTTTAAGTATGCTTATTATTTAACACAGTTGCTAGTCATTAGTAGGAAACTAAACATATTATGTCATAAACTAGCTATTCATATTGTATCATCTTGATAGGTGGCTCAAAATTTTTAAAAAATTATTTCTCAGTAAGAGAGCTTATAAAATTCTCCTGACATTTTCCATGACATATTTGTGTGAGCCAGCACTTTCACTTTACTCTTGTTTTACTTCAAAATACAGAAATAGACTTGATGTGAAACCAGATTTAAGATTATATTTGTTGGTGTTGAGCCAGATATTGCGAACCTCTGTTCAAATTTAAAAATCCAACATCAAAACTACATTTACATCTGATTATTATATTATGTTGAATGTCTTTCAAGTTGTAATTTAGCACATTAAAATGTTACTTAAATTCATAACAATTTCCAAAATTTTGCTTTGAAAAAAACAAAAAATGTAAAGAAATTTAATCTTATACATAAGATAAGCTTATGAGGTCTTACTGGATTATTTATTTTCATTCTTATAGGCTATCTTACATAATATATTCATAATTATTTTATAATTAAAGTTGATGATTTTATATTTAGAGTTTTAGAAGTGTAGGTAGAAAATATGTTTTATAATTAAAATTATATGATGTAAAATTTTATTTAGAGCTATTTATGGAAAATCCATAGTTTTCCTTCTTGTAAATACTTAATGAATACATGTAAAATATTCTCCGTAGTAATGAGTAGTATGTTAAATTACCCTAGAATAATTTTATCTATTTATTTTTTTATTCATTCATTAATTCATTTTCTTTTGTTGAAAGGGATTTACAAACCAAAAACACTAAGCAAAAGAATGCTTATTTTGCATTCAAAAAGACCTAGTTTCAAGCACCTCTTACCTTATACAGGATACATGATCCTAGACAAGTCACTTATCAGTTTCCTGGACAGTGTTCTACAACAATGAGTTGCAGAGCACTGGAATGTTAGAGGACATTGTCTTATCAGACATTGACTATGCCAATGAAATTACATGTCTGAGGGAAAAACATTAAGGGGGCAGGTGCTAAATGAGACTATTTTAGGATCTGAGATTTATATTTGGAAGGAACTTTACAGGTAATCTGGTCCAACCCTCTCACTTTCCAGATGAGGAAATTGAGACCTAAAACATGAAGTAACATGTGATTATTAAGGTAGCAAATGCCATAGTCAGGGTATAAATTCAAATCTTCTGATTCCTAGCATTCTTTTTACTATACCACACAGCTTCTAACTAGTTCTTGCCCTTTCTTATATAAAGTCATAGATTTGCATTATTTTTCTCCAAAATTAACTGGAAAATAATTTTTAATTCAACACATTTCTAATTACCAAAGGAAGCTAAGGGAAAAAGTGTCGGATTTGGAATTAGAGGAACTGAGTTCAAATCTTGACTCTGCCCCTTAATATTTGTATCACCTTGGGCAATGCATTTAATTTCCTTGGGACTGAGTTACTCATCTGAATAATTAAGGGTTTGGAATTAATGACCTCTAAGGGTCTTCCAAGGATAAATCTATCATCCCACAAAAAACTCATTAAAATATCGATGATTTATGATGTTTTTAAAACATAAACTCTAATATTTGTAATTTTTAAGTACTGAAAATTAACAAAAATAAGCCCACTAAAATTTTTGACGTTATTCTACATCATGTTGTGGGTATTACAAAATCAACTAACTTACCAAAACAAAGATTAAAAACCAAATATAAAATGAAAGGTCTATGACAGGCTACTGAAGCAAGAGTCAATGTAACAAATCTGGGTCATTTTATTTTCAAGAAAGACGCAGTTTCCACTGTCGAGCTCTCCATTAATGTTGGGCGATCAGAGAGGGCATTCATGTGTAAGGTAAAAAGTTAAATTAGATTACTGATCTCAAACTTGAATCCAATGTTTACTTTAAGATTATAATGCTCAGTACTTTGTGCAATGCCCTTCCATCTCTCTTTCTCTTCCCAACGACATGTCCCAAAGAACATAATCATCAGTATAAAGGGCCATAGCATCGTGAGGGGTGGAGGACCTGTGGCCCTCTAGGTCCTCAAGTGGCAATTTGACTGTTTGGTTTGGATTGAGTCAAAGGGCTCCACTTTAGGACCTAGAGGGCTGGCCTGGGGCTACAGATTTCCCATCCCTAGGACTCTTCAGGGTTTCAATGAGTTCAGTAGACCACTGACCAACAGATTTCTATCTTCTGTGCTTAGAATGGACTCACACCTTACTTTGGTCTATTAAAATTTCTACCTTTTTCAGAGTATGTCTCAGGTTTCTCCTCCTGCCCAAGACTTTTCATGATCTCACCAGTTGTTAGAGTTCCTTCTGTCCTGAAATGATTTTCCCCCACTTCTATTTAGTTTTCTCTCTATATGGTACATCACTACTCCATCCTTTTATAGTATAAGCTATTTGAGGGGAGAGAACATTTAATTTTTGTTTTTACATGTACTGCATCTGTAACATAAATACTAAGTGCTTAATAAATGTTTGTTGAGTCAAATTGAATTGAAATTGAACTGATGGCCTCAAAGGTTTCCTCCAACTCTGGGGCCCTTTGCTTTTATGATTAATTTGGCTAGGCAAGTAGGTAAATTCTCGCTGAGTAAAGGCTGTCTAAAATAAAAAGCAAGCCAATAATAACACAAGAAAGTATACACGCTCTCAATACAGAAGACAATTTAGGTAGAAGTCAAAGGGAAAAAAAGAAATTGTGAAGAACTAATATTTCTTTGGCTTAATCTAGATAACCCAAACAAATGTTGCAGCTAAACTTTCCAGCTGAACTAAGGCCGTCCTGCTTGATGTGAGGTCTTCCAGGCACTACAGTTTCTTCTGAAGAGTGGCTTCAGCTTGCTTTTAGGGCTTCATTTTGGAGGTAGCCCTCCATAACAAGAAGGGCAGTCACCAACAGGGCAGCGAGGAGGTGGCACAGTGCATTAGAAAAATGACTGTTGGGGCAGCTAGGTGGCACAGTGAATAAAGCATGGACCTCAGACTCAGGAGGACCTGAGTTCAAATCTGGCATCAGACATGTAACACTCACTAGCTGTGTTGCCTTGGACAAGTCACTTGACCTCAATTGCCCTGCCTTCCCTCCTCCAAAAAGACACAAACACACACAACAAAAGAAAGATGGCTGGATTTGGTGTCAGATGATATGAGTTTAGTTGCTGGCCTAGATTCTTCCTTCTGTTTCATTATCTGTTAAATGGGGTGGGTGGGTGGACATTTTTACTAGATGGCCTCTGAGATACTTGCCAGCTGTAAACCTTTGATCCTGTAAATTTATCAGGGGACCTAGTATTACTGTTTTACCAGTTTCTCAAGGGAAGTTGCCTACCCTAGAAGTCATTTACTTAACTTTCCTTCTGTACAGCATGACCTCCCACTCCCACCCTCAAGAAAGGCAGCCCACCAACACTGGCTTTATTATATGTCCTTTCCCAAAGCTCTCTGACTGCTTGGGTAGCTTGAGTCACATGGCTAACTGCTCACTTCTGTTTGTCATGTCTCTTAGCCAAGAGGAAAACCATTAGGTGTCAGATTGCAGGCAGAAAGCATCCAGGCAGCTGTCTAATACAGGACAATTTCTTGCCAAAGAACCTTAAATAAACTTTGGGGGGCAGGGGAAATTGCTCAAAATTATTCTCTTCTGTTTGCATTCTATTTAGCTTTGGTTGGATTAATTCATAGAACTTGCTTTTATGTAATGTTTTTGGACTCTTCATATTTAAAAAAAAAACTCCCCCTGCCTTGTGGGTTTCTTTTAAGCAACCATCTAGTCAATTTACCACTTAGGACAAAGATAATCTATAAAGAATTAGGTAACTCTTAATTTATTTATATTTTTAGCCAAAGGTGATCAGAAAAGTCAAGCAATTTCTGTAAGAAGCCATTACTCTATGGTGCAGAAGGCAACATGAAATCTAACTCACAATGGGAAAAAATCAATACTCCTGAAAAACAATAGTTAATACATAAAATGCTTTGCCTCCATTAAAATTGAATGTGTTTTATATTCTTCTTATAAGATGCCATATGAAGAGCTGCACATTTTTATCTTTAAAAAAAATCTTCAAAACCACTCAGTTCTTCTTTTTACCATGCCCTAATGCATTCCACTCCTGAATGAGATAAACACCAAAAGTTCCACATGATGTAAATTATTGCAGTAATTTGCATAGTGAGGAAGAAGGACAACAGAAGATGAAATAAAGGAAGACATGTCTCTCCCATCCTGCAGAGTTAGCTTGTTTGCAAAAGGAGAGAACTATAAGTGCTAATTCAGGGAAGAAGGAGTCAATGTTTTTCTGATCTATTGCACTTAAAAGGGGGATTTTAGCCAAGAAGTTAAATAGAGCAGCCCCCAACTTTCCCTTCAATACAATTACTTGTCAAAATATCTTTTAGGAGAAAAAAACAGGATGCTTTCCCATTCTCTTAGATTCTCTTAAAGATATTCAGAGGAGCCCAAGTGTAACACAAGGTCCAGCCCAAAGTGATGGAAGGTACTAAGAAAAAGCAGGTAATAATTACATGGGTTCATACAGTCATAAGGCATCAAACAGTAGGAGGTCAGAGGGAAATGCAAATAACAGAAAGATGAAAGGGCAGAATATTATGAAAGGAACCAAGAAGTACATGCTTAGGAATTTAAGCAGTTAGGTAACATGTTAGGTATTCAAGAGATAGGGAACATCTATGTACAGAAACTAAGAACAGGTAGGTGTTCAGGAACACAGAGATAGGTTAGGTCCTAGTTGTCAGAAATCAGCAAAAGAGCAAAACACAGAAAAAACAACAAAATGAAACAGAATGTTGTATAATCATAATGATAAGGTTTAGACCATGAAAAGAGTTAAGAAAAAGTACTTCTCTGCCTTCCTTGCAGTAGCCATATGAGTTAATTGGTTTTACTTAAGTATTTTTTTTTTCTATTTTGAGCATTTGTTACAAAGGAGGGTTTCCCAGGTGGAGGAGGAGAGAAGGAATATAAAAGGTCACATAATAAACAAGTTAAAGAAACACAGAAAAATTTAACTATCAACTCTATAGAGGACAAATGTATGACCAAACAAAGGTAGAGAGGATCACAGAAGATTAAACAGGAATTTTTTTAATTAAATAAAATTGAAATATTTTTGCACAAAAACAACAATGACAATAAAGCTGAGATTAAAGTGGAAACAATCAACTGGAGGTGAGGGAGAGGCAGAAATCCTTTTAGTAAGTTTCTCTGGAAAAAAATCTCATTTCCAAGATATATAATTAACTGATTCAAATTAATTAAGAACAAGAGCCACTTCCCAACCAATAAATGGTCTAAGGCAGTGGTTCTCAACATTCCTAATTCTGAGACCCTTGAACATAGTTACTCATGTTGTGGTGACCCCCAATCATAAAATAATTTTTGTTGCTACTTCATAACTGTAATTTTGCTACTGTTATGAATCATAATGTAAATATCTGATATGCAAGATGTATTTTCATTGATACAAACTGAACATAACCCACAGGTTGAGAACCACTGGTCTAAGGATATAGACGCAGTTTTCAGAAAAAGAAAACCAAACTAAATATACTCATAAATATGTTCATATTCTAATGCCCATCCCAAAAAAAGCTCCAAAATCATAGACCAATGCAAATTAAAGCAATTTTGAGATTCAACCTCATACTCTTCAGATTGGCAAAGACAACAAAAAAGGAAATGATAAATATTGGAGAAACTATGGGGAAATAGGCACATTGAGAGACCTGTCAATGGGTTCAACCATTCTGGAAAGCAATTTGGAATTCTATTTAAAAAATTACTTAACAGTGTGTGCCCTTTAACCCAGCTATACCACTGCTGGGCCTATATTCAAATGAGACCAAAGAAACAGGAAAAAGTCCCTTATGTACAAAAATATTTACATCCCCCCCAACTGGAAACTAAAGGGATAACCATCAATTGAGAAATGGTCAAATAGGTTGTGGCGTATGAAGGTGATGTAATAATTTTGTACTTTAGTAAATGAGAAAATATCTGCTTCAAAGAGACATAAAAGGCTTATATGAAATTAGCATTTAGGATTCAGTAGGAAACAGAGGTTTGTATAAAGCCAGAAAGGGAATTTACCTTGTTTTTCTATACATATCTGTTAATAAGGAATTTGTTTTTCACTGTGGTGGGTGCTAGGAGGGAGATAAAATAGATTACTGTCAATGAAAAACATTTCAAAAATAGAGAGTTTTAGACTGCTAGAGCCATGGAGTGAGGGTGAGCTAGTAATTTTTGTAATATAAAAACAAAACTCATATATAAAACTTAACAAAATAAAAAAAAGTTTAAAAAGAAATGAATGTGATAGAAGAAAAAAGGTACCAAATAAGTTAATAATGAAATAAAGGGGTGAGTTGTTCAGAATTCTGGTTGTGGTAGCACTTAATTACAGAGATTTAATAAAAGCTTGTTGAACTGAGATTATGTAATACAATGGAGTCGCTTAATCCATAAAATGAGAGGTTCATAGAAGTAGTAGCGTATTGGATGTGAGTTCAAACACTTGAACACCACCTCAGACAGGTATTAACTTTGTGAACCTGGACAAGTCCTTTAAATTTTTCTCAGTCTTAGCTTCCATATCTGCAAAAAATGGACACAATAAGGGCACCTGCCTCCCAAGGTTATTGTAAAGATGAAATGAGATCGCATAAAAATGCTATGCAAAACTTAAAAGCATTATATGTTAGTTATTATTATTATTATTGGGACAGATAACCTCTGAAGTCACTTCTAGCTTTAAGTCTATAAACATCTATATTCCAAATATTCTAGCAGATAAAGAAGTTGGAGTGTCAATATCTATAGGTACACTGTGATTTAGTCAAAGCTGAGTATGCTTCAAACAGGGACTCCTTATGTGCTTTTTCAGGCTCCTTGAACACTGACACACCTGAGCCCACTGCTATGGGTGAAAACCTGGCTATATCTTAGTTGATGATTGGGCAAGATTGTCACGACTGAAGGTAGCTTTTGGCACCAAGGATTCATCGCCTGTTTCCTTGAACTGAGCAACTATAGTAATGAGAAAGGAGTAGACTTTGGTGCTCAGTTCATGGTCTAAATACATGATTTCCCACACCTAGTTGTATTCACCCAAAAATAATGCTCTATGTTAAGATTTATCATTTTCACAAATGGAAAGGACAAAATTCCACTCTAGGAAAGGAGCCCTCAGGTGTGTGAATATTAAGTTGACAATAATATATTTAATTTATGTTATTCGGTATCTTCAAATTATGCATGAATATATTCAATTCATGTAAACAAATACTTATTAAATGCCTCCTATGTCCAAAGTGATATACGTAGTACTAGGAAATAGCAATACAAGAGTGAAAATGGCAATTTTTGTTCTCAAAGACCAGTTAAATATGTATCAGCTACAGAGAATAATAGGAGGATACGTACACACATTGTGGAAATTTGACTAGATGGCCTCTAGTAGAGTAAAATTATTTGAAATGTTTTAGCACAACCTGCTGGACATGATAAATTGATGCAACTTGACACCATTCAAACATATCTATGTAAAAATACTTTGTGAATAGAACTCCTCCACAGCAAAGGTCAGTGATGCCTGTGAAAGCAGCTGTTGTGAAATTGTGTTCTTATGCATTTTTAATTAGCCATGAGTTTAGAAAAAAAAAGGTATTTATAAAATGCACAAAATCACAAAGTATGAAGGGATCAGAAATGCTTTGAAGACCATCATCCTCAGACGACATTAAAAAAAGACTAAAGGGGGGAGGGGGAGAGAGGAAGGGCAACTGTGTGGCACAGTGAATAAAGCAATGGTCCTACAGTCAGGAACATCTGCCTTGAAATCCAGCCTCAGTCCCTTGACGCTTACTTGCTGTGTGACCTTGGGCAAGTCACTTAACGCCAATTACCTTGCCTTTCCCCCTCAAAAAAAAAAAAGATTAAAGGGGAAGGAAGATCACATCAGGAGTCTTCTCAATTTCATTTTTGTCCTCCAATTAGGAAAGAGATAAATATAATACACTCCCAAAAGATTTTGTTTGACTATATTGTCTTTCCCTTACTAACATGGGTTCAAAGCCTACCTCTGCAACTTAGCAGTTTTGTGACCTTGGCAAATCACTTAACTTTTCTATCCTCAGCTTTCCTCATCTTTGAAATGAAAGGGTTGTAGTAGATAATTTCTAAAGATATTTCCATCTGCCATTCTATACTTCTTTCTTTGGCCCAAAGAGTCCTAGATTTAGAGCTGGAACGAACTCCAGAGGGCGTCCATCTAGATCTAGCAAACCAATACTCATTCTACAGCTGGGAAAATTAAGGCCCACAGAGACTTTGCCCAAGGTCAGGAGGTAAAGGGAAAGAGACAAAACTTGAACTCAGTTCTTCTGACTCCACATCCACATCTCTTTTGTGGACCATGCTTCTTCTTGAGAGTGTTGAAGCAAAATTAAAAGAAATTATGCAGAGGGATAATTGCCAAAGAGGAGGGAAAAGCTAGAGTTAAGACAAGAATTCTAGTCATGCTTAAGGACCTATGAAAAAGAGGCTCTCAAAGAGAAAGATCAAATTTCACCTCTGAATATTTGAGCATTTTTGCTTCATTAAGTAATGCACATTCCATTTATAAGAATAAAACATAATCCAAAGTAATTTTATAAATTTGTGACCTGATCCTCCAGCTCCTAAGTACAATTCCCATTGAGTCCATATATATTGCGTATTAAATTTCCTAATTAAAAAAAATGATTTTTACTTCTCATAAAGTGAAGAGTAGCTTAAACTAGGTTTGTTGGAGATGGGAACCAGGCTATCATCCCAGGAAAGATTTACTTTCCAGCAAACTTTCATGGGCTCCTTCTGAGTTGGAAGTTTAAATTTTGGGGGTCAGAGCTATGCAAATCCAAGAATGTTAAGCTGTCCTCCAAGGTCTTTATGGCCTTTGAGGAAATTCTCCATTTTAGAATTCTAATGAGAAAGCCATTTGTGACAAAAACTGAGAGGCAAATTGAGTCTCTGGATTTACTGTAGGATTATCTGCTATATCAGCAGTTCTCAACCTATGGGTTATGTTCACTTTGTAACAATGAAATACATCCTGCATATCAGATAGATTCATAACAGCAGCAAAATTACAGTTATGAAGTAGCGACAAAAATAATTTTATGGTTGGGGGTCACTATAACATGAGGAACTGTATTAAAGGGTCTGTGTGACATAATTATGTATGTGTACACATGTATGAGCACACACATTAATAAATACATGCACACATGTAAAGTGCAAATTATTTATGAGATATAAATATGTATTATATGCTTATAATATAAATGTATACATGCAATATACACATATCTGTATGTATACATGCATATCACTATAATATATATGTGCAATATTGGCATAGGTATATAGTATAAATAACATGTAATATATAAATACACATGTGCATGATGTGTATATACAACATAGATAATATATACATACATGTATACATGCATACAAGTATATTTCTCTATTGATGAATCCAGAGACTCAATTTGCCTCTCAGTTTTCATCATAAATGACTTTGCTTATAGAATTTTAAGATGGAGAATTTCCTCAAGGTCATAAAGGAAATCTTGGAAGAAAGATTAATATTTTTGGATTTGCATAGCTCTGACCACAATAATATGCACTCACATAAACACACAGATAGATAGATAGATAGATAGATAGATAGATAGATAGATAGATAGATAGATAGATAGATAGAAAGACAGACAGCCATTGGTATAAAGAGAATATTCTCAGATCTCCTTCCCTAATTGTAACATGTTATCTAAAAAGTTTTATAGAGAGATATTAAGCCATAAAATAATAATAGCTCTTTTTTCTTCCAAAGTTAGTATTGAGCTTTTGTCTTATTTTATAATCTCTGTTTCCAGGTAGTCCTAACTGTATATAAATTATCATCAAGCAAATTATTTATCCTGTAAAAATAACAATTCAACATAATTTGGGAAGGATACTTACTTTGTTCTCTTTATGTTTGGGGAACATGGAAATTGAATCTTTACTCATTGACAGAAGTTACCATTATTATGATTTCCCAGAACTCACTTTATTAAAAGCCTCTTTCCTTTCCCAGAATAAGGGAGACTCATCTTTCCAATGGATACACAGGATAGTGAAATGATTGTTCATTTGGAATAGGGAGGGAAGAAGGGAGAGAGAATAAGTATTTATATAGCTCCTACAATGTGCCAAGCACAATGCTGTGTTTATTTTTTCACAAATATCATTTCATTTTATTCCCACAATAACCCAATGAGTTAGATGCTATTATTATTCTAATATGGCAATAATTATTAATGAATTAATAATTAAATATTATTATAATTATTTACAATTGAGGAAACTGAGGCAGAATTAAGTGACTTTCCCATAATCATGTCACTAGAATCTCAGTCTGTATTCAAATTTGGGTCTTCTTGACTTCAGGCCCACCACCCTACCCACTGCATCGCTTGGATGTCTTGAATAGTCACCTAAAAAGATGATGACACTCAGCCCTCTTTAGAATCTGCACTTGTAATTATCCATATTTTTAACTTGCCCATGTTAACATAGATAGAAAGCTTCAAGAGGATAATTTGAATTCAGGTTTTCCTGAATTGAGTACTCCACCCCAAGCTCCGCCACTTCTAGGAAGCCATACATTCTGTAATAAGAATCACTTCAGCTGTACCTGGTTAAATGAATGACTGTTCTAAGAAAGCTCTTTGGGTAGGAAGTATCTAGTTAGTTAAGGTAGAATTTCTAGGAACACACTGGCCAGAAAGATGATTTTTTTTCCATTTGAATATATTATTATTAGTAGTAAGACTGGGTTTCCCCATCTTGCCCAGACAAGTATAGAGGTTGCTCATGGGCCTGATTTCTTTACAGATCAGCATGAGGGTTTTGATTTGGTCTGCTTTCCAATCTGTGCTAATTCACCCCTCCTCAGGTATCATCTTGATGCCAAATTTTACACAAACAATCCAATCAACATAGCTAACTGCAATGCCAAAGGCCTAAGTTCAAAAAAATACCCCAGCTTCAGTCTGTCTAATAGCTTTTTTTTTTCCAAACCTGTAATGTCATTCCTTGTGAGCATTTTAATTCCTTCCTGAAGACTCCAAGTACCATATGATTTGTGGAGCATTGTTACTTTACTAGCTATAATTTACAAAGGAATCAATAAAAATACTTATTAAGCACCTACTATGTTCCAGGAACTGTGCTAAATTAAGGTGACACAAAAAGAGATGAAAGGCAGTCTCTGCCTTCAATGGGCTTATGTAAGATTTAATGAGCACTAAGGATGAAAGTGAATAGTTTGAGCATTGCACCCACTCCACAGTGGAGTTTTTGACTAGCTGATAAAGTCTAACGATTCCTTCTTAGAATCATGTTTTTAAAAAGTGAAATTAAATACATAGGATAACAACTCAAATTCATTGGGATAAATATCAAAATATTAAAAACAAATCACAAATTCATGGCTCTTGTGTTAAAAAACTTCATGCTTCTGGAGCATTAGTGAATAATCTATAGAAAACCTATAAAAACATACTGAATAAGGAGGTTACAAATGGTTAAGATAACAAATCCCTCAAAGACAATTCCTGATTAAAAGAGTATCATGGAAAAAATGTCAGGAATTTCTCTTAGAGGAAGGAATGTACAGTGTAGTCACTGACTCCATGAATAGGAAAGACAGGGATCTTGGCATCCCTGTCTTATTTTGATTTATTTTATTTTGTTTTGCTTTGATTTGTTTTTAATATTTTGATAATTATCTCAAGTAATTTGAGTTGTCATTCTATGTATTTTATTTCATGTTTTTAAAATATGATTCTGAGAAGGAATCCTTAGACTTTTATCAGCTAGCCAAAGGCTCCATGACATGTGTATACACCTGTTCCTTCTTCAAGGTTGCTCTCTTTTCTTGATCCTCCCCAGTCCCAGATCAAGTTGAATTCCGCTAGGGTGGCTAAGAGTGTGTTTGGGAAAGGCGGGGTGGGTGTGAGGTACTTCCAGCTGCTAGGTCTCAATGTAATGAGGGCACCTCAGCTTTGCTGCCTGAATTGGATTTGTGGGAGATGGCTGGGTCCCAGCTGTTGCCTCTTTCCCCATATAGGGTCTGGGGACTTGCAGCTGTGGAGAGATCTCTGCCAAGGTAAAATTAGGAGACTGAAAGCCATTGTGTGGGAATTGAAGGGAGATTCAGAAAAAGGGTGATGGAGGTGAAACAAAGCAACTGGGAATTATGGAAGCTGGGGCTGGAACAGAAGGACTGTTGTTCCGTGAGTGAGTATAGCACTTGTGTGTACCAGCAAATTGGTTAAGCATTGAAAATGTTTTTTGGTTTGGATTTATAATCTTGTTGGCATGGTAAATTCTAAATAAGAAATTAAGTAAGTCTTCAACCATGAAGACTTGAATGGGTATTGTTATTTATAGCCTTAGAAAACTAGTTGCTTGGGGCATGGAGAAGTTAAGTAACTTGCCTAACAGGGTCACATCACCAATATTTGTGAGAAGCTAGACTTGAATCCAATGTTTTCCTAACTCCAAGGCCATCTCTCCCTCCACTGTACCATACTGCCTTTCTTGAGCAAACACAGTTTCCTATAAATTGAAATAATTTGAAATGAGTTAGTTACTATTGTACACAATTATATTCAGACATCATTTTTGATGAGTTTTAGGGATTTTATAACCTACCGATTTTGATTTTTTAAAAATCAATAAATTGTATCACATCTTCACTCGAACAGAGGTTCTTCACCTTTTTTGTACCATGGAGCCCTTTGGCAGTCTAATGAAGCCTATGAGGACTTCTTCAGGGTAATAGATTTAAATAATTGAAGTAAATATTACTTTTCAGTTAGAGAAGAGTAAAAATAAAGATGTAATGTTTTTTAAATTTCACTGACCCCTCACCACTATATCATCTATGTCTCTCTTCCCCTACGGCCAAGTTATAACACCCTGACATAGAGTATTTTCTATTAGTGGTCAAAATCGCAAAGAAACAAAACCCAAATATACACACACCCCTTCCCTCAGACAGATTATAGTAATATGATTGAAATCCAGAGAGATAGACTAGAGCCTAAAAGTGTATGGAATAGGGATTCACATCCTCTGTACTCTTCTGATGAAGTCAGATTATAAAGGACCTTTGATGCCACAATCACAAAGAGATTGTTTTTGTCATGAACACACCAGGTAGACACTGGCAAGGGAGTGTTTTTTTTTTCTTGTATAGGTTGTTAAGCCAAACTCATTTGAGTGATTATGGGTCTCATTTAGGAGGCTCTATAATGTACTAAGCCAATCATCACAATGTCTTTGTAGTTTCCCACAAGACCTCTCTATGCGTAGGGAATTCCCTTTCAATTTGGACCCTTTAAATGGATATCCTCTATCACAGGGGCAAAATACCTTAGGTAAGAAAATTCCTGCCCATTTCATGCCTTTCTTTAAAATGATCAGAAGATTTTCAGAATTAATTGGGTTTTTACATCTTCCATGAAAACTTACATAATTTCAACATATCCATGGGCAATGCTACTTCTCAAACTAGGATGTATGATTGAAAAGCGGCAAAGAAAAAATTGGCACACTTGGCAGAACTGCATTCTGGGTCACAGTTTTTGACTCAGTCCTGCCATTTATTTGACTATTTTTGACCTTAACTTCCTGCATTTAAATTGAGAACAAATATTTTGTTACCTCCTAAAGGAACAAATGGAGTTTCTTTCCGACCTTCTTTCATCAAAGAGAACTTTGACTTCCATGATTTAATGCTACTTTAAACAAAGAGAAAACTGCTTGGCGCATGTTTTGTTTACCAAGAAATAGCTTGTTTAGTTTAAGAAGTTATTTTACAAATCTCAAGAAGACTGTGAGGCCAGATGAGAAATATCATCCTGAATTTGAAAGAAAAACATCCACCTCAAATGAACTGCCTTTGCCTCACTGCCTTTCTTTTACCATGAAATCCCTGAGCTTTGAAAAATAAATGACATAGGCAAAGATGTTTCTTAATGGGTGTATTTCACTTGGAAAAAGTCATTAGATGATGTTACACAGTAAGGGGTAGTGCAGAGCATGACATTTTCCTTCTAATGATTCCTGGCCACCTCAGGTTTTTGATAATCGGGACAGGAATTGAAAAATCTTATTTCGTTAGTTTGGGGAACTCCCTCTATCAATACAGTGAATCTTATCATCTTAAAGAATTGCCTACAGCAATGATAGTTTAAATGATATGCCCAGAACTGCACAAACATATATATTAGAATAAGATTTGAATCCAGGTCTTCCTGCTTTTGAAACTAATTCTCCATCCATTGTACCAAACTGTACCTTTTGGATGTTACATGATTCATAAGGTAAAGGTTTTTCTGAACTTTTAAGAAATTCTCTGACTTTTCAGAATTACTAGGCAAGTCACAGAACCTTTATTTGCCCATTTCCTCATCTGCGAAATGGGGACAGCAGTAGCAACTCCCTATCAGGGTGGTCATGAAGACCAAATGAAATAACATTTGTAAAGCACTTTGTAAATCATTTGCATTATTATTGTTATTTTAATGTCATTTTTATAATGAGTACTTTATTGTTTGCCAAGCAGTCTCTATACATCATTTCATTTAATACATGAAATAACCCATAAGAATAAAGGTATTATAATCCCTATTCTACCCAAACTGAAACTAGGGATCAAGGAGATTAAGTGGTTAATTATTTCACAGTCACGTAACTGCTATCAAGGGGATTCAAGTCCAGATCTCCTGGATGGTAATTCCCATCCTCTTTCCACTATTCCACACTACCTCTATAAATAGAAAACCAAAATAAAAAGACTCATTTATAAAACATCTTAGAATTTGCAAGGTACTTCTTTAGAACAGCTCTGTGAAGTAAGCAGTGTAAATATTATCCCATTTTTACATGTTAAAAAAACTGAATTTCTGGAAGGTTAATGACTATATAGAAAGGGAATGAGGTAGAATTTTAACCCTGGTCTTCTGATTCAAATCAAATATCTAAGCCAATACTGAAGTTGCTTGGTATAGTTATGAGGGTATTGACCCAAGAAAAGAAGTTGGGGAGAAGGTTTGAATTATTCTATCAAAACCATGCCTGTTGATATTGATCTTTTTAATATGTGATCAATATCACAACTCTGGTGTGAACAGAAGACCTATATGCCCTCAAGCAAGCTATATCCTTCATCTAAGATTGAGGAAAAGAGGGATAGGTTCTGTGTTCAAATGGAACCCAAAGTAGTCACAGACAACTGAAAATGAATTTGTAAGGCAACTGGAGAGGAAGAAAAGCTTGAGAAATCATTTCAGTAGATGGATGTTGAATAAACAATAAAGCTTAAGAGTAGCTGGGAAAAGGAACCCAACTTGAAGAAATCAGAAACATCCTTCCTGACTTGGATTTGAAAGATTTTAAGTATTGGAAATTCAGTATGCAAAGCTGAATATTTTATATTTCAGTGTATTTTAATGTTCCAACAGACCAACATGTGAAATGCCCTCCCAAATCTTGGCTGAATTGGCATAGTAACTTTCATGCATTAAACTCTTTTAAAAGGAGTGGCCAAATATTCCTAGGGATGAAAGGCTTACAAGCTGAGATCAGTCATAAAACTTAATCTCAGGATTTCATATCTACTCTAGATTGTCAGTCTTACCTTTTAGTGCCTCTTTGAAATTTACCAGAAGTACCCAAAGCAAATAATCCCAGTCTTTCTATATGCCACATGGAACATGCAATAAATTACTGGAATTAAAAAATAAAAGTCCAACAGTGGTTGAAGTATGGGTTAGGTAGGGTTGGGTAAGCTGTGGCTTCAAGGCTGCATGTAACTCTCTAGGTCCTCAAGTGTGGTAATTTGACTCACTCCAAACTTCACAGAATAAATTCCCTCAATAAAACTATTTGTTGGGGCTGCTAGGTGGCTCAGTGAACAGAGCACCTCAGACACTTGACACTTACTATCTGTATGACCTTGGGCAAGTCACTTAACCCCAATTGCCCTCCAAAAAACTAAAAAAAATAAAAAAGATTTGTTCTGTAAAACTTGGACTGAGTCAAAAGGCCGTACCACATGTCACCTCAAGGTTGCAGGTTCCCCATCCCTGGTTTAGTGAATAGAACACTGATTTTCACATCAGAAAGACCAAAGACCAAGTACTATCTTAGATGCCCATACTTGTTTTACCTTTGGTAAGTTATTTAACCTATACATACCTTAGTTTCCTCATCTAGAAAGTGGTGCTGGAGATCACATATGGTAATATGTATAAGTCACTTTACAAGACTTCAATTATAATTTCAAGGTTATCAGATAAATGTCACCCTGATCCAAAAGGCCTGAGAGGGGTAAGGAGGGACGTATAAAGGAAATAAATGAATGATAAAAAATCATAGCTAAAAATTTCCAGCTGGTACTATTAGAAAAATCCTTCTCAATTATTTTAAAGGTCTATTAGCAACAACTTTATTGGTTAGCTTTACAGGTCTAAAGAGATAACAAAGATTTGCAAACACAGATGTGCTTCACTTTATGAAATGTTGTCTTGATGCTAAGTACATTAAATTTCAGTATATCACATCTTCATTTCCTGCTTAAATAGCATCTAATTGGCAAATCAGATTTTCTCATTTACTCATGTGGTTCTTATTGAGCTTCTTTGCCTTTATTTATGCCATTTCAATTGTCCGGAGCTTTCTAGCCTTTAGGTTTAAGTTTCTACAATCTAATTACTCCATTTGACTTCTTCTTTGTTAATAATGATAATTTATGTAGCCATTTAAAGATTTCAAAGCACTTTAAGCACATGATTTCATTTGGTTCACACAATAACCCTGGGTTGTAGATGACTGCAATATCACTGCCATAATTATTTTAGAGATGAAGAAATTGAGGCTTAGAGAATTTAAATGAATTGCTCAGGGTCACACTGCTAGTGAGTGCCAGAAGCAAGATTTGAACTCCGGTCTCCCTATTACCAAGCCTGGCTCTCTATTCTATTCTCCCTTTCTAAGTTAAATAATCAGTGATGTCAACCAAAAGAACCCTAGAATTTCCTACTCTCTTTTGAGCCACTTCTAGACAAACCCATGTAGACCCACACAACCTCTCTTGTTCTCCTTCCCTCTCTCCCTCCTTCTTTCTCTTTTGCTCCACTTATATAATGAAAACTTTTCTGATTTAAACAAGACTGCGTGAATTTCTTAGGAATATGGAGACATTCTCTACATCAATCATATCCAAAGAAGTATGGGACAAAAGACAGCCTATCAAAGTGTGGAAAGAAAACATTAGAATGGCTCTTTTTGTTCATTTTAAACAAAAATAAGAAAGACATTATTTACTAATATTTACCATATGAATAGATACTGATACCTTCACCTTATGTATATTCTAGAAAATCACATACTATATATAATATTCAAGGTGTCCTGGGGGAATGAATGGGAATATTACAATACCTAGCAGTTGACAGTAGTGTCTTCAATCATCCATTTACTTTCGACATACTGCAATGCATTGCACTCTCTGTGTGTCTAATTAAGTAGATTTATGGGTTATGTTGTATAATTTTAACTAAACTAACCCTCACAAAATGGATAAGTGGCTTAAATTTATTTCTGTAGGGAAACTGCCAATTGAATATAATTCTATAATATACACAATTCTACAATATTGTACAAAATTCTACAAGTGAACAAGAAAATGGTAGAGCCCACAACCAACTACCCTCACTTAAGCTCTTTTGGAGTCACATTTGTGAAGTAAAAATAATGATAATCTAATTAGATCTAACGAATAGTAAATGAAAAATGTGAAACTATAAAGATTATTTGAAATATGATTTTGCATCCATCACTAACAGCAAACATTGCCCTAAGATCATATTATTCTTTGAAATATTAACTAATGATTCTAAGACGTCATCATAATTAGCTAAATCTTTAAAAGTTAAACATTCAGAACACAAAGAAAAATCTGTATTTTTTTTAGCAATGTTTAAAATTTATGTGATTTTTTAAAATCAAGTTACATAAAAAATTTAATTAAATTTGAGATAAATGTTTAGAAGACTCCTTTGAAGTGTGTTACTTAATTGTGAAAGACAAAAAAGCCACATAAAACTAGAGGAAAAATTGTTCTTCCTGTCATGGTAAAAATTGCTTAAACAATAATAAAGTAAAACAATAGGACAAGAAACTAAAATGCATTTCTTTGTCCTGAAAAATCATCAAATAATGCTAAAGATTAATTTTAAAAACTGTTAAATATTTGAACAAACAAGTATCAGAGTAAAATTCTGTGTGAGGTTAACTATATATACTTGGATAAAAGTATAAATATTTCTAGAGTGTCTAACTGTATAGTATTTGAAAGATTCTTTTTTAATAATGAAATACACGAAGTACTTTTTGTGACACACTAAAGAAAGATTCAAATGGAGAAGACATTGTCAACACTAAATGACTTATTTAATTTTTAAAGGATATTTTAGGGGAAAAAAAAAATCTCTGTAAGGGTAGCCACCGTTGGAATGGCTGCTTTCATTGGAATAAGAAAGGGATTATCAGATAAAATTACAGACATTGAACCATGCATGAAATTCATTTACTGCATCATCTATAGACAAACAATTGCAGCAAAGAAGTGGGTTCAGAAGTATGTAGCATTATAGGATTTTGTTGTTATATGTAATTTTGCAAGGATAAAGATTTTTTAATACATTGTAATGAAATCAGTTGTCACAGAACTCACAGAAGTCTGACAGTTATCTTATGTCCAAAAAAGAAAAAAGTAAACTAAAATTGTTTGCTAATGTTTAACTTCATCCAAATGCTAGAAAGTTATGTATCACATATGGTGACAGCAAAGATGAGTCATCCACTTTCCTTTTTCAGTAAGACAATTATTCTTAATTTTTCTGAATTTTGTGATCATAAATGGCAGTTAATAGTATTCTACCTGCCAAATATTTTTAAAACCTAAAACCACTTAATTCCCTTTCCTCCTCCCTCCAAAGGTAGTAAGTCAGGGAAACTGAAAGAAGACTTTATGGCAAATAGTAAAAAAAAAAAAAAAAATAGTGTGTGGCGTGTGTGTGTGTGTGTGTGTGTGTGTCTACATATACACACACTTCATGAAGAGGGCAGGAGTAGTAATTAACAATAAAATCAGGGACATAAGAAAAATTCTATGGTAGGAACAATAGTATATCTTTATCTCCTGCAGTAATTGATTCTCCTAATAAAGAGTCACAACAGGGAAAAAAAAGTTTTAAAAGGTCAAAGGGCAAGATCTACAAATCAATAAGAAATATTTTTGAAGTTAAAGGTTTTTTAAAAGGTACCCTCTAGGGGGCAGCTGGGTGGTGCAGTGAGTAGAGCACCGGCCCTGGAGTCAGGAGGACCTGTGTTCAAATCCAGCCTCAGCCGCTTGACACACTAACTAGCCATGTGACTTTGGCCAAGTCACTTAACCCCAACTGCCCTCCAAAAAAAAAAAAAAGCAAAAAAATTAAAAATAAAAAAAATAAAAGGTACCCTCTAGGTTTCCATAATTAGGCATAAGAACCATGAATCAAAGACTAAAATTAAAGAAGATAATGAAATATTGAGATTCATACTAAATATATTAAAGATCATACAGTTTTTAACATTTAAGGTCATGCAAATTCCAGTCATCAAAGTGATCTTCCTAAAACATAGATCCGATCATGTCTCCCCTTATCCACCATTCACCAAATTCCGGCGGCTCCCTATTAGCCCCAGAATCAAACACGAGATTTTCTGTTTAACTTTTAAAGACCTTTAGAAACTGTACTTTTCTTCTTTTTCCAATATTCTTATATCTTACTTCCTCAAATTTCAAGACCTAGTGATAGTGTCCTGTCATGGTAAGCAAAGAAGTACTTAGAGCCTTGCTTCAGCCCATGCTTGGCTTTGCATGTCCTTATTATTCCTTGCATATACACTCCATCTCCCTACTTTGTGTATTTTTTATTAATTATCCCTCATGCCTGGAATACTATCATTTCTACCTTCTGGCTTCCCTGGATCCCTTCAAATCTTAAATAAAATCATACCTTCTTCAAGAAGCCTTTCCTAAGTCCCTCTTAATGTTAGTGTTTTCTTTCTGAAATTATTGAAGTGAATTCCTAATAATTAAGGAGCAATAAAAGGAATGCCTTGTTTCACTGAGGACTCAGTTCAGATTAGATTACATAAATATATAGTGTACTATGGCAATACAATTGTGTGACTTTCTCTAACTTCATTTAGCAACGGAGCAGGGATGGAGAAGACCAAAGGTGGAAGCAATCCAGGTGGGAATTGACAAGGAATGCATAGCAGAAAAACAGGACAGTGAAAAATTTAAGAGTTGAAGACAAAGTGGAGGTGAATTGGTTGCCTGCAGAGACAAAACTGAGAAGGGAGAAAAGTGAAGCCAGAGCAGTGTTAGCAACCTGAGAAAGTACTAAGTGGCCCTTATGAGGGCAAAGCATGAGTTTAGGAGCTATGATACAAAAGGGGAGACATAATAAAAGGAGATTATGCTCAGATAGGAGAATATATTTTTAATTAATGAAGTAGAACATTTATGGGCAATGGTGAGTGCCAGAGTGTGCCTAGTCTTGGGGGTGGTTGAGATGAACAGGAAGAGGAGGAGGTCATGGAATCTATAGGGACTGAGGCATTAGGAACTTAATATATTTGAGGAAGCATTACAATGAATATTGAAGTCAATATATTCAATATATATACATATATATTGAATATATAATAATATAATATTATTAGGTAGACAGAAGTTGGGGAAGAGGTAAGAGAGGTACAGAACTTTTTTAAAAAGAAGAGAGAAGGCCCTGGGAGCTAGCAGACATTAACCAATGTGATTTCAATAGGGTGAAATATTTTAATAAAATGAACTTCAAGGCCTGAACAGGTTGCTGAGTAATGAAGGTGAAATGACAGTCTCGGGGTGCAAGCAGTATTCTGATCCTACCACCAAAACTAGAGAACTTGAGAGCAGATATGGTGCTAGACAGGATATAGTGTCATAGGAGGGAAACTGGGTCAAAGTGAGTAGAGGTAGATGGGGAAAATGAAGAGAAGTCTGTTCTACGTCAAATAGGAATTCCAAAAGACACAGTGGAAGGAGTGGAAGAATTGGAGCATGGCATAGGTGGGAAAGGAGAATGGGGCTTTATTATTATAGCTTTATGTAGGGCTACTGTATTACTGACTTTCCATAGGAATCTCAACAATTTTCTGCTTGGCACAGTTCTTAACCAGGATATGGCAGAGTTGGGTGTTTTTTCCACTGTTTTGTCACCTTTTGAATTTACCTTTTCCTGTTTATGCTTTTAGTCATATCCTTATTCCAAGCCACAATCATTGTTTACCAATGTTCTCATTATATTCCCTGTCACCATTTCTGTATGTTTTGTGTCACTTCTCTAAGGAAAAGACCATTGTCCTCGGATGTTGACTCTACCTTGCATGTATCATGTAGGTGCTTTTATATGTTGCCTCCATCACCAGAATACAAGCTTCTTGAGTTCAGGGCTTGTTTTTATTTTATTTTATTTTATTTTATTTTATTTTATTTTATTTTTTGTATTTCCAATGCTTAGCAAAGTGGCTGGCATGTAGTAAATGCTTAATAAATGCTTTCAGATTGATGAAAGAAATCAGGGAGGGGGGTTGGACATAGGATACTCCGGAGTGGCAATAGATTAAGTAATGTGGGTATAGGGAGTAATGTAGGAAGTGGGAGTTTGTAAATAGCAAGCATGTAGTGGTGGGAATGCTCAAAGTCTCTACGGATTATGTTGAAGGGAATAAGGTCAAGGAGAAGGACTTTGAACATATCTGCTCCTCCAGGCTGGGAGGAGACAGAAGGTAATATAAATGTTAATATGTAAGCTCACTCTTTGAACAATAATGATGATGATAATGATATGGGAGATAATTCCATTTCTTCCCTCTATTCTCCTTTCCTTTCTTTCTCTTGGATTTATTTTTTTTCCTTTTCTTCACTCCTTTCTTCCCTCCATCTTTATGGCCCTGTTTTTCATTCATTCCAATTCTCACAAATATCTATTAAGGTCTAAGTGAAATTTTAGCTTATACTGTCTAGAACCAGGCTTTCAGTTTCCTGGCCAATAGCTCCAAACTACGCCATCTCCACTCTGGCCTTTTTTCCTCTTTGGAGGTCTTTAAGAAGAGGCTGGTAGCCACTTGTTAGGTATGTTATAGTGGGGTCCCTTTTGTTTATTCCTTTTTCCAGAGTGAGCCTAATTTATAGGAACCATCCTAGACTCTGACAAGTGAGTTTTCATCTACTCCACATAGCTGTCTAGTTCTCATATATATTTGCCCCATTAGAATATAAGGTCACTGCAAGCAAGGACTGTCTTTCTTAATTTCATATCCCTGATACCTGGGGATAGTGAGTATTTATTAGCTGCTTTATCTATCTATCTGCATGGATTATGAATAGAAACACGCAATGGAGAAGTCTCTTTCATCAAGAAGCTTACATTCTTCCTGGGGCATGGGCATAGAGAGGAGGCAGGATACAATCAATCCACATATAAGTAAATAAAATGTGATTTGAGGAAGGAAGGTACCTTTATAATAGGAATGATCAGGAAAAGCTTTCCTATGAGATAGCTCTTGAGTGGAATCTTGAGGGAAAGTGTCCTTAGTATCCATGTTTGAACGGTGGAGTCTATTACATCCTATGGACATATGATAGTACTTCAGGAGCCCTGTTTTCAGGGAGGGAGTAGAACAGGAGAGAGGAATACTCTGGTTTTTGTGTTTGGGGTTTTCTCCTTAAGGTCCTTTATGTACTGCTCTGTAGAAAAGCCATAAAAGGAACAGAAAGGATATGGAAGAGCAGAACAGGCTGTTACAGCAATGCACCTTCTGCATCAAATGAATGAAAAAAAAGGCCTGTGCAAATGTGGTTTGGATTTTACAGTTCTCTGTTAAATTTTTTCAATACCCATTGATGGGGCCTGTGACAAACGCACTGAAATTTAAGCCAAACAGTAAGAACTCGTTCTGATTACCAAATAAAGAGACAATTGAACAATGACATTTGTGATTTATTGTAGGGTTTTATTTCCTGGCACTCATTTTTGTGGGGAGGTGATTTCTGTTTATGTTCATCAAAAGAACTGCCCAGGCTCCCACCAACCTTTCCCATGGACGCTGAAGGGTTTGTTTATTTTTGTATAATAACTTCAGTGTTGTGTGTGATTTCAGCTGAGTTGGCTATATTATACAGCATTGTCAGAAATGTATATTTAGAAACTATTTTTGCACAGTCTGTTTTGTGAGAAAAAGGGGGAGAAGAAAGAAAATAATTCCAAGTTGCTTTTGCAGAAGTTGGACTAAGTCCTGACTCCTATCCCTTGCTAATTCTTGGCTGAGGACTGTGGACCAGAAGGCAGTGTGATTGATACACAGGAAAACTGAAGTAGGTGGTGGGGTGATAGATAGGTCCTGTGGGGTCAGGAGGACTGGAGTGCAAGTCTGGTCTCAGATACTTCTTAGCCATGTAACCCTGGGCAAGTCACTTAACTACTGTCTGCCTCAGTATCCCCACTTGTAAAGTGGGGATAATCATGGCACCTATCTCTGAGTTGTTGTGAGGATAAACTAAGAACATAGTATAGCAAAATGCCTGGCACATAGTAGGTAATGTATAAACATTAACTATTATTACTAAAACATGCTGGGTCTAGAGTCAGAGGCCCTCGATTGGGTTCCTGACTTAGAATTATGACCTCTGTATTTTTAAGTTATTTCATTTTTCAGAGCCTGTTTCTTCCTATATAAAAAGAAAGATTTTAACTAGATGACTAACAAAATCCCTTTTGGTTTTCAGCCCATGATCCTGTCCTATGACCCACCCTTGACCTAGGCTCACTATTGAGAAAGGAAGACAGAAAAATAATCATTATAAGAAACCTGACAAATAGTTTCCAGACTCTGCTTGAAAAATTCCAAAGACAGAGTACCGCCCCCCCCACCTCCTGAGAAAATCCATTCCACTTTTGGGCAGCTTCAAGCATTAGGAAACTTTCCTAACAAGTCTCTTTGAAACTTCAACACACTGCTTGAGGAATTGTCTCCAACGTGACCAAATGGAACAATCCCGTGCAAGCCCTCATAGACAGGATGGCCCGGTTATGATTGCCTGAGTTTTCTCTTTTCTGGGAAAAACATGACCTTTTCCTTTAACAAGTTCTCTCCAGTTTGGTGCCCTTCTCTAGACACTTTACAATTTGTCAATATCTTTGTTGTCCTTCATGGTGTGCAGAAGTCAGCACAGTGCTTCAGATAAGAGCAAGAGACAAGAGGTTTGGTCACCATTGCATTTCTGGAAGTTATGCCTCTCTTAATACATCCCTGACTCTTAGCCACATCACAGTGCTGTCTCATAGTGGACACTCAGTACTCTAAAATCATAGATTGTGCATCAATTAACTGTTAAGATTTTAGATCAAAGTACAAGCATTTACCTTTATCCTTAATGAATTTCATTTTATCATATTCAATCCAATGATATAGCCTGCCGACCAAATGTCACTTACAAAGCAGGTACGCTAGTGTGATTGAAGAATCAGGGTACCCTAAGAGGGAGATGGGATTCAGCACATGACAGCCAAGTTGAACCCCTACCTTTCTTGACCACCACCTTGTCTTAAACCTCTATGGTTTCAATGTAGGGCCCTAACCTAGGTGTCTGGAAAATAATAATATCCTCCAAAGCCCTAGATCTGCTTCCAGTCTTCCCCCTGCAGTAGTCAACGAGGGGGAAAACCATGAAAGTTCCTGACTTCCTCATCATTACTAGCAACAACTGCTGAATAACTACCACTAACAGGCAGATGGACATAAGAACCCTGGAAATGGCAGCATCCTCCAGACTAAAAGGTCTGTTTCTAGACCACCAACTACCAGCTCACCACCAGTACTTAGCACTAGGTCCAGCACATATTAAGAGCTTAATAAATATTTATTGATTGACTGGGTGTCATTCACAGGGTAGAAAAACCAGTCTAGCTATAGCAACAAAGTATCTTGAGACAGAGACAAGGAAGGCAGCATTTTACTTCCTGTATCTTGCTTGTGAATTCTTTAAACTATGCTTTCTCAAAACTTAAAGTATATTTCTATGCCCAGATTTCCTCTGCTTCTCTATCACAAAGACTATGATATAATCATTTCCCTTCAAAGTTCCCATCATTTCCATTCGAGAAACTAGTTCTTCACTATTTAGCATGAATCATATTCAGAATAAAATTCCCCTTGTCAATTCCTCCACCTTTTGAAGGGTGAAATTACCAGTAAGGTGAGTCAAGAAGTTATTACCTGCTCTGCCTGTGTTACAGAGAGAGGTCTAGCAGATAATTGAATAATTGAGGTTGCAATCACAATTATGCCTCTGTATCAGACATGATCTTTTCCCCAAAGTCATCTATTTCCTCCTTCTGTAAAGGAAGTCTGTTGTATATTTTAATGACAAAATTATTTGTTTCTTCCTACTTTGAACTTCATTCAAATATGCTCTGTCATGCTTCCCCCTCTGATTTCCTCACTTGAATATTTCTTCTTCATGTCCGATGCCCTCCCGTCTTATTTACCCTCTTTCTTTTGAAAATCATACAGGATGAGCAGAGGTAGACAACAGATTGTGCTCTACAACACCTACCACATTACATTATGACCTTTCCTCCCAAATCTCACCTTCTTCTAAACTTCTCTGTTACTATCAAGGTCTCACAACCTAGGCATCATCATCAGTTCCTTCCTTTTCTTCATGCCACATATCCATTCAGCTTTCAAATTGTGTGCTTTCTACCTCCACAGTATTGCTTGTGTATATTTTCCTCTCTCTTCTACAACCATCACTTTAGTTGGGACATTCATCAGTTCTCACCTGGACAAAGCCTCCTAAATTGCTTCTCTGTCTCAAGTCTCTCCTTGACACATCTGCCAAAGTGATTTTCTTGAATCCCAGGTCTGATAAATCACTCCCTAGTGATTCCTTACTGACTCAGATATCAAATAATATTTTATCTTCATCTCAACTTCTTTAACTTAACTTTCTGTGTATTATAATATATAATGATACAATAATCATAATAATAACCAGCATTTATATGGCACTTTAAAGTGTGCAAAGCACTTTACAGATAGTGTCTCTCTTTATCCTTACAACCCACTCAGGTGTTATTGGCTTTCAGGGCAGCTCTCTATCCACAAGCATACTTGGCTTCCTAAAAGTGAACCGAGTACCAGTATCCCAGGGATCTTGGTTGAAATCACACCTTTACCTGTGAGGTATTTGGCAATTCGTTTTGGTTCTCTAGGACCTCAGCATCCTCATCAGTAAAATGAGGGAGTTAGATAACCTCTAGCATACTTTCCAGTCCTAGATTTATGATTTTATAAGTATGACTCATGGATGTGTAGCCGCCTTCTCAGAGACTCTTCATTCACTTTTGTAGTTTGAGGACAAAAACGGCATATGCTTGCATTACAATTTCATTGTCAATGTCAGAAAGTCTCTAATGACTGATAGACTACTTCACAATAACCAGAGACTTCATGGATCACTTACCTTATTCTTTCTGCAATCCACTGTGGGGATTGAAAAGTCTTATAACAGTTTCAAATAGGTAAATAACCATTCTTGTGACTAGTTTTTAAAAAATAATCTTTATTTTATGCTCCTTAGCACAGATTTAAATAGCAATGTGAAATGCACATTTTGAATCCTCTATCAAAACTGTTTTGCTGCTGCTGTTGCTTTTGTTGGTTATTCTTGTGTCCTGACCAAGCACAATAAACTACTAGTTTTAGGCCACTCATGGGATAAAGACTCTAGTTTGAAACACGTCTCCTATATTTGAATACTAGGCAGTATTTTACATAGATAGTCCAATAGCTGTTATCTGAAGCTACAAATGCAGAACTGAGGCAACAAGTGGCACTATATCACTGCAGCAGTTCTAAACTGGTATGATAAATGACAGGCCTGGTACATAGTACTGATGAGGTTTCCCAAATTTGTTCTCCCAAATCATTACTCACTATAAAAATCTTTCTTAAGGTGCTTTGAGACATTTTCCTTTGTCAAAAAAATGACAATTACAATAATAAAAAGCATTATGTTGATGAACATGATGATACACACAGCAAAATGCTTGGCACATAGTAAACACTTAAATGTTTGTGGAATAGCCTTTGAATATAAGGAGAGAATGAAAAGCAATGGAATCATCTGAGAAGCTAAAATTGGTCTGTAAGTCATAGTCGACTACCAACTTAAGTACACTATATGACCAATAGAAATAACATTACCTCAATAGAGCTCCTTGTAAGCAGATGTTTTTAATCCCTACCTTCAGTGGTTCAAAAGTTAAATATCAAGGACCTTCAGGTTTCTATTTCTTAAGAACAGTAATAACAGTGTTAAAAATCAATTAGATTTAAGTAGCAATTAAAGTTTGTAACATCTTTTGCCTGTATTCACTTGCATTTCAGTCGGTAACTTTTAGTATATATACCACTTGCGATACCTCACATGTAGTTCAATATTCTTTCCCAAATGTCAAGATCTCTGACACACACACACACACACACACACACACACACACACATACACACACACATATATAAACAAACATAGTGGTTATTTCATATTAAATTTCACAATGACCTCATTTAATGAAAAAAAAAAGCTTTTGAAAGATTTGATACTGAACTACCAGCATCCTATAAGATAAACACAAGCAACCAGACTGGGCTGTGCTTTGCAGATAGCTAAATACAGAATTTCTTGCAAAATCCTTTCAGGAATAAATATTTTATACAAATGAATTTGCTCTGTTCCAGTTTTTTCCATTCTATGTATGTTAACTCTATTGAGTTTGTCTCTCTTAAAAGATGTTTATTTGACTTCAATTGTAACAAACAATAAAAGACTTGGGGGTGGCACAGAGTCTGTAAATACACTGAATAATTAATTCCAAATCCTGTACAGAGAGCAGTTTATATCAAATGAGTTATATGTACTACACAGAGACAGCAAAATATGTTCATTTGTTAACCCTGTTTAAATTAGGTTAAATAATCATGGAAAAAGGGTGGACTAAATACTAACACATGGTGTGTAGAGATGCCAAGACGTAATACAGAGAATTTCCTTTACAGACTTTGGACAAACATATACTACTGCTCTTTGATGGCCCCTCCTTGGAGTCAAATATTGAACTGCAAAATTAGCTTACATAGAACAATGGGGACATCTTGAGGTCATTCTGGAAAATGTACTTGTTTTCATTTCAAAACATTCCCTATACACAGGTTTTAAGTGATAAAATTTTATGTCCCAAACTAAATAATAAAATTGATTAAAATTGGTTTTCCCTCTGAGGTAATAAAAGATTGCTCATAAGTTACCCTCCTCTAAGACAACTGACATTATCTTGAAATCTATTTCCTTAAAACAAAACAGATCCAAACAAAAACTGATGAAGAAAGCCCATTAGTTAATAGTAGAAAAATGTTTTGAATAAGCATTCGACTATACAAAGGATTTTGTAAAAAATATATATATATAAAATAAATTCCCTCAGGATTAAAAAATACTAGTGGTCACTAGTTCCATGAATCCATAGATTTCAAACAGGTCTTTGTTCTTTTTCTAACCCTTGAAGAGAAAAAAATGAAAGCAAGTCAAAGGCTTCATTAACAATGCCCTAGATCCATGTACTTCCCTAGGTACTTTCCGTTAAGGCTGGACTTGTGGGACCATTTGAAGAGCTTTCAGTCTCTTTAGTGCCATCTGTGTTCTTTGTTTCTTCATCCTTTCTGCTTTTTTCTTGGGGTTTATCCAGATGACCAGATGAGCTAACACAATTAGCATCCTGATTTGGTGTGTCCACTTCATTGTCAAATTCGATTTTATCTTTTTGATGGTTGCTTTTCTTTACTTGTCCATTCTGGGCAGGGTAAGTATTTGCAATGATATCATACAGGAACTGGTATTGTTCCTTTAAACAAGAAAAAAGGAAGGAAGATATTGGAGAAAAGAAAGATGGTGTAATTATCTTGGTGCAACATAGAAACTGATGGTAGACAAACTCAATAAGCAGCTAGAAGTCATGGAAGCAGAAAGCTACTTGAGGAGTAAAGAGAGCCTTCTGAACTTCTTAGGTTCAGAACTACTTTAAAAACTGAGTCAGTATGAATGCAATGGAATATTATTGTTCTGTATAGAATGGCAGCTCTCAGGAAATCAGAGAAACATGGAACAAGTCACATGAATTGGTGCCAAATGAAGAAAGTAGATCTATGAGAATGACATACCCAACTACAATAATGCAATTGGAGGTGACATGAGGGAACTGTAGAGCTCAAATCAAATGCAATAATCAATAGTGGTTCCAGATGGCTGGTATTGGAACACACTCTCTCTAGTAACGAGTCAGACCTAAAGTGATAGGTACAGAATATTATAGTCACCATTTGAAAAGGTTTTAATTAACTACTTCTTTTAAAAAAAAAAGAGTATGCCTATGAGGGAATTATTGGGAAAGGGAAAAGAGCCAGGCTTTGTGCTAAATCCTGTACAAATACCTCATTCAATCCCCACAACAAGCCTTTAATGTAAGTGACATTATGGTCCCCATTTTACAACTGAGGAAACTGAGTCAGAGTTTAAGTGACTTTACTGAAGGTCACAGAGCTACTTGTCTGAGGCCAGATTTGAACTCATATTCCTGACTTTAGGCCCAGCTCTCCATCTACAGTACCACTTAACTGCCTCTAGTACTGGGAAGTGATTGGATATAAAAAATCCTCGATATCTATAGATGTCTGTTGGCTTTCTTCATATCTCCAGGGCCTAGCATAGGGATAGGCACAGAGTAGGCAGGTTCAGGGATTAGAGAGTCATGAGAATCCAAGTTTCATAAGTAGGGATCCTATTTAAGTAGGTATACATAACCTTACTACAATATTCTTGGTTATAGGACAGTATCAAGAAATGTACAGGCATGTCTTAAAATGTGAAAAACACCTTATTAGAAGGTAATTAGCTTTATCTCAGCAGATTTTTAAGTAACATTACAGGGAGGCTCCATTATGTGCCAAGCATCAAACTATTAAGTCTAGCTTATTTTCTCTCAGGGTCCAAAACAAATTATGCAAGTCCTAAGATTAGTTTATCAGTTATTTAATGATGTGTGAATTTTTACCTAAGCATTCTTCATCTATAAGTCCTAACTTTTACTTTCTATCCCTGTCTCTGACTATCTCTTTCCAACCAATCCACATACATACATACAAACATACATGTTAGGGTGTCCCAGAAGTCTTAGTACTTCTAAGCTATTAGCACTTAATTTGTTAAATTTCATATATAAAAATATGTCCATGTAAAACATGTATGTTTAACAATATACATATTTATAAATATATATTATTCCTAGATGTTATATATTCTATATTAATATATTAATTTATAAATGTATATATTTATATTTGTGTATATATATATATACATTTATATATAAAACATATATAAATGTGTATACACACACACACACACCATATGTATGCTATCAGATCCAGGTTAACCTTTGTCGTGATGTGGACGCCTTTGGCAGTCTGGTGAAGCCTATGGATCCCTTCTCAGAATAAGATTTTTTTTGTATTCATTCACAATTAAAGGAAACCCTAACTTTCAGTTTGTGCTTAGTGAAAATGATAATTTATTTTTCCCATCCAAGTTCATAGACTCACTGAAATCTTCCTCAGGGGTGCATGTACCCAAGGTGAAGAACCCCTACTATGCAAAAAGAAAAACAGGGAAAGAGAAAAAAGAGACAGAGGCCTGTTGAAACAGAACCAAAAAATGTTCCAATTTCTCATAGGATTTACTTACAAAAGATGAAACCATTTCTGGCCTGGCTCTGCGCAGAGATTTCACTACTTGAAAAACATCAATTACATCTTCTGTGTCTGCAGAGTCCAAAAGATTTAACAAAGCGCAAAATGTTCCTGTTTTTTGGGATCCATCTCTACAAAAAGGAAAGAATAACTTATATTATAGTTTTACAGAGAGAGAAAATGTCATGGGAATGAGGTTACCAAAGTCCATAATTCAGATCACATTTAACAATGTAGTCCTGTCAACACTAATAGATATTTTCTACAATAAATTATATTTTTATAGAATGATTTGTAATCATATCAACAGTCAAAGTATTTTACTCAGCTAAAAGAAACAATTGTTTTTATAACTATCTAGACTCTGTGTGTATGTGTGTGTGTGTGTGTCTGTCTGTCTGTGTGTTTTCACTGATAAGTTCAATGAGGAAAAAGCTACCAGCAGAAATTATTAGGTAGGTCAGTTCAGCTTAAGTGTTTGTCAAACTTTGTTGATTGTCTGAAAATCTGCAGTAAAGAAAATACAATAAATTTCCCTTCTCCCCCAAAGGAAAAAAAAAAACCCTATCATAATCTAAATAAGGACCAGTAGTAATACAGGAAGTTTAGTGGCAAATAAATATGTATAGATTTTTTTTACAAAATTATTTCTTCACATCCTTCTTTACTATTTATCTTTATATTATAGTATTTTATCTTTAAAATTCAGGGGCACAGGCGCAGGCAGCTACATTTTGCAGTGAATAGAGGTTCGGCCCGGCCCTGGAATCAGGAGGACCTGATTTCAGATCTGGCCTCAGACACTTACACTTACTAGTTGTGTTACCTTGAGCAAGTCCCTTAAACCCAATCACCCTGCTCTCCCCCCTCCAAAAAGAAAAAAAAATAAATAAAACTCAGGGGCAGCTAGATGGCACAATGGATAGTACACTGACCCTGAAGACAGTAAGATCTGAATTCAAGTTCTACCTCAGACACTTACTAGCCATGTGATCCTGAGCAAGTCATTTAATCCCAATTGCCCCCCACACACACACACACAAGAAAGTAGAACCCAACCTCATCCTTTTACTTCCCCTGTATTCTTTCTCTGTTACTCTACTTCTAATCATCAACTCTGGGTCATGCCAATCATTGTCTTCTTCTGTCTCTTCTCTAAAGCACTAGAGTACTAGTGTAGGAAGGTGTGAGATCTCAGTTGTCTGTATCTACCAACAATCCATGTCCTATAATCTCACCTAGGAGCTCATGAAGGAAAGGCAATCCTTCTTGTTCAACCCTAACTCGTTCTGTAAATCATTCCCTAAAGTGCCTATTCCAAACCTCTTTCCTCAAACCACAAGCTGTCCTCTTCTCTTTCAGCAAAATAACTTGCTTTGTATCTTACTGCTGCGATCAAAGTTATGACCATGTCAGAATGAATGGAGCTTTGTTCTAGGACGGGAAATTTAGAAGGCAGTGACATCAATTGTTCTCCTCTAACAAAGAAAGCTGTTGCTGCACAGACCACTGGTTGATGGGTCAGGATGGAGACTAGTGAGACTGTAATAGTGCCCCCATAACGGTTGAGCTGTATGGATGTGGGTAAATCTCCAGGAAGAGAACAGATATGATTAGTGGTAGGTAGAACTCAACCCAAGGGCTTCAATGCGTGGGGAAGGACACCTGGCTCTTGTCTCTGGGAGGTGGTTTCTTAGTGCCAAAGTGACCTCAGGCTGACTCCTAAGAGAGAAAAGGAAGATAGTACAAATATAGGTACCTAGTACAACCTACTGGCTGAGGGCTTGAAGGGAGAGCTGGGATTGGGAAATGTCGGGTCTCTATTTCTTATAGAATAAAGTACCAGACTGACCTCTCTTGGGTGCATGACTTGGGAATCAGAAGATACCATGGAAACATAGAAAGGCTTCACTTCCTTTTCAATGCTCATTCTGAATTTTGAGAATAGGGACCAATAAATAGTTGGGAAAGGCCAGTGGGTAAACTTTGGCCAGATCCCCAAAAGTCAGATTTCAGCAACCTGGCTAATAGAAAACTGAACTGGGAATCCTGGATTATTGCTCCTACTCTTAGGTTAAGCACATTTTCTCCTCTATAAAATGAGGGATTTGGACCTAATTTTGGTTCTCTAAAATCAGTTATGTTGTGACATGTTGAGGGTTTGGGGAAGTAGAACTTCAAATCCTCCTTCAGCTCCCTCCTCAACACAATCCATCAGTTTCTCTACTCCTACCTCCTGTAATAATTGTGTTTCCTGTACAAGGGGAGTGAGCTTACTTCTGGGAAATACAGTCACTGATTTAGATAATATAGATCAATGGGAGAATTGGCTAAAGCATACTTCTGCTCAGAACTGTAACAATGAGTGAAGTGACAAGTCTGACTCAGAATTCTGAGATAGCAGCTATTCATTTTTGAATGTGATCAGCTGTTGAATACTGGAATGAATGGGTAAATGTTGAGCACAGTGTGTTTCACTGATTCGGATATGAAGAATTAGAGATATTCTTTATTTAGTCATTGAGTCAGCAAGTTCATTAAGTGCCTACTGTGTGTCTAGCACTGCACTAAACTCTGTGATACAGAGGAAGAAAAATAAAAGTATAAACAAGATGTTTTTATAGGATAAATTGGAGATAACCAGCAGAGGTAAGTCACTATCATTAGAGGGGATTGGAAAAGGCTTCTTGTAGAAGGTTGACACCTTTTAGCTGGGATTTAAAGAAAGCTAGGAGGTAGAAATAGGGAGGGAGGGAACTCAAGGTGTGGATCAAAGCCAGTGCAAATGTACAGATTCTAAAAATAGAATATCTTGGTAGAGAAAAATTAGGAGACCAGTGTCAACTGAATCTCAGAGGGCATGGGAGAAAGAGGAAGCAGTAAAGGTTAGGAACAGGCCAGATTATGAAAGACTTGGAACACCATGTTTTCTATTTGATCCTAGGAAGGAATAAAGAGTACTGGATTGGATTATTGAATTTTGGGGTTGGGGAGTGGTAGTAGAGAGGGTTTGTCATGTAGTCAGACCTGTGCTTTAGGAAGATCAATTTGACAACAGAATGGAGGATGGACTAGAGTAATGGAGAAGCTTAAGGCATGAAGACAACCATTAGACTATTGAAATAATTGCACATGGGGTGATGAGGGTCTGCACCAAGGTGGTAACATTTTCAAAGGAGAGAAGGAACTATATGCTAAAGATGGTATGAAAGTAGAATTGACAGGACTTATTACTTTTTTTAATATGAGGGAATGAGAGGGAGCAAAGCATTGATGATGAAACTTAGGTCGAGAGTCCTTGATGGTAATACAGTTGATAGGAAAAGAGAAAGGAATGATGGGAAAGATAGTGAGTTCAGTTGTGGACATGCTGAAATTAAGATGTCTATGAGACATATGGCTCAAGATGTCTAATAGGCAGTTGGAGAGAAGAGACTGGAAGGCAGGAGAGAGATTAAGGCTAGATAAATAGATTTTAGAATCATCAGCATAGAGATGATAACTGAATCCATGAGAGCTGATGAGGACAGCAGGTGAAAGAGCGTAGAGGGAGAAAAGAAGAGGCTGTAGGACAGAACTTAGGGGGACTCTCATGGTAAATGAGCATTACCCAGATGAAGATCTAATAAAGGAAACTGAGGGGTAATCACACAAGTAGAAGTAAAAGAGAGTAGTCACAGAAGCCTAAAGGAAAGTGAGGATCAAGGAGAAAAGGGGGATTGACAATGACAAAGGCTACAGAGAGGCCAAGAAGAATGAGGACTGAAAAAGCGCTATTAGATCTGGCAATTAAGAGATAACTGATAACTTAGGTGAGAGCAGTTCCAGATGAATGATGAGGTTAGAAACCAGACTGTAGAGAGCTAAGAAGAAATGAAGTGGAAACACTTAGCAATAATGGCCTTCTTGAGGAGTTTAGATAGAATATGGGAGAAAGATATGGGACAATAGCTAGCAAAAGATGAATAAATGAGATTTAGTTTTTCTTTTTAAGTTGAGACATATGGGCTTGTTAGTAGGTAGCAGGGAAAGAGGCAAAAGATAGAAAAGGACTGACAATTGCGAGATAGTCGACATGACAGAAGGGGCATATCCTGGAAAAGATGGGATAGAATAGGATCACTTGTGCATGTGGAGTGAGTGGCCTTCGCAAGGTAAAGGGCCACCTCTTAAGGTGAGACAGGCATGATAGAGAAGTTAGTGGAGGAAGGCATTTGAGTAATAAGGGATGAGGAGGTAAGAATAGGAAGATCTCAAAAAAACAGCAGTTTTTTAGTGAAATAAAAGGAACAGTAATTAGCTCAGAGGGCTGAGAGAAGGGGACCCATAACAAGTCTGATATAGGGTCAAAAAAGATTTGGAAGAACTATCAGGGGCAAAGCCAAAATGGTACAGTAGAGGACATACTGCAGTCAAATTCTCCCAACATTCCCATTGAAATGACTTTAAAATAATACATCAAATCAAATTCTGAAACAGCACAGCTAACCAAAAATTAGGGTAAGACTTTTTTCTAGCCCAAGACAACTAAAGAGGTTAAAAAGAGAGATCTATGACACCAGGGTGAGTGCTAACCCAGAGAATACACAGCTGCATCACCAGCAGTGGGCCTTGGAGGCAGTTGCAACAAAAGCAGCAGCAATAGCAGAAAGAGGAGTTTTAGGAGATCTCATCTAAGAGATAGTAAGGGGATTGGGCAACTGGTCAAAAAGAGATTATAGGGGATTCTTGTGCTGGCACTGGTTAAAGAAGTTGGTGCTATTTAGCGACTTTCATGCTCATATGCAATTCAGATCACATTTCCAAGGTAGAGAGGAGTATTTGAGACTTCAAGGGAAGAAGGGCAAGAAGTTCTAGGGCAGAGGGAAATATTAGCCTTTGCAGCTATAGGAGAGCAGGGACCCCTCTTGGATAAAGACCATAGCATATACCAGGAGAGAGGTGACTCTACCTCTCCCTAGATCATACCACCTTGGAAGTAAATACTTATAGACCCTTAGAACAAGGTCTGAAAACAGCAGTACAAAAATTTTTGAAGCTTGGATCAGTTCCCCTTGCCCCTAGGTGATCAGAGTTCAACTTTAACATGAAATTCAAAGTTAAGAAATAGGCTTGGAAGATTAGCAAATTAACAAAAAAGGACCTGATCATAAAAACTACTATGGTGACAGGAAATATCAAAATATACACTCAGAAGAAGACAACAATGTGAAAACAGCTCCAAAGCTCAAAGGAAAATGAAATTGGATACAAGCCCAACAAGAATTCCTGGAAGAACTAAAGAAAATATTGAGTAATAGAGGAAAAACTTGGAAAATAAATAATAATGCAAGAAAGTTATGAAAAGAGAATTAATAGCTTGATAAAAGAGGCACAAAAAACCTAGAGAAACAATATCTCAAAAAAATTGGCCAAATCAAAAAAAGAGAAAAATTTCATTAAAGAAAATAATTCCTTAAAAATTAAAATTTAGCAAGTGGGAGTTAATAAGTCCACATGACATCAAGAAACAATGAAACAAAGTAAAAAAAAAAAGAAGGAAAAATGTGAAATTTCTCATAAGAAAAAACAGTCAACCTGGAAAATAGATCAAGCAGAGATAATTATCAAACATAAGAAAACTATGATAAAGAGCCTACAGATTATATTTCAAAAAATTGTAAAAGAGAACTGCCCAATATCTTAGGATAAGAGGGTAAAATAGACCTTAAAAGAATCTACCAATCACCTTCTGAAAGAAATATCAAAATGCAAGCTCTCAGGAATATTATAGCCAAATTCTAGAGGTCCTAGGACAGGGAGAGAATACTACAAGAAGCCAAAAAGGTGCCATTTAAAAATTGTGGAGCTACAGTAAGAATCATATAAGATATAGTAATTCCCATGTTAAAAGAGTAAAACTAAAGGAAAATGAGAGGTAAAAGAGCTAAGAATAAAACCAAGAATTATCTACCCAGCAAAATTGAGTATAAACCTTAAAGGGGAAAAATGGATACTTAATAAAATAGAGAACTTTCAAGTGCTCCTGATGATAAAACTGAATAGAAAATTTGACATTCCAACATAAGAATCAAGAGAAGTATGAAAAGGTAAACATGAAAAAAATATAAGGAGATTAAGAAGGTTAAATTATTTATACTCGTGTTTGGAAATATGATACATGTAGCTCCTACAAACTTTTCAATATTAGGGCAATTAGAAGTAATATTCATAAACAGAGGGCTTGGGATGATCTGGAAAAAATGACAGACTAAGAAAAAAGCATACAGTGGAAGAAAGGGTGAAGGAAAGGAAAAATGGTAAAAATTATCTTACATAGCAGGAAAACTACATATTGATAAAAGGCACCATAGTTAATGCAGTATTATTAGCACTAAACATATATGCACCAAATGGCATGGGATCCAAATTAATAAAGGAAAAAATCAAATGAGTTACAGGAGGAAACAGTAAAATAATACTAGTAGATGGCCTCAACTTTTCCTCTGAGAACTAGATAAATTTAACCATTTTAAAAAATTAAAATAAAATAAAATAATAAAGAATTTAAGGAGATGAATAGAATTATATAAAAATTAGAAATGATAAGCTTCTGGGCAGCTAAGTGATACAGTGAATACAGCACTGGCCCTGGAGTCAGGAGGACCTGAGTTCAAATCTGGCCTCAGACACTTCACACTTACTGCCCAAGTCACTTAACCCCAACTGCCATGCCCTTCCCTCTCCAAAAGGCAAAAAATTAAAATAAAAACAAAAGAAATTATAAGCTTCTGGAGAAAATTGAATGGGAATAGAAATGAGTTAAACATAACAGATGATATCATAAACAAATTAAGAGACCAGGGAAAATTTTACCTTTTAGATCTGTGAATAAGGGGAGTGTTTATTATCAAGCAAGAGACAGGGAGAATCACAGGAAGTTTAATGAATAATTTTGATACATGAAATTAAAAAAAATCACAAACAAAATGAATTCAGTCAAAAAGCAGGAAAGCAGGAAACTAGGGGTTATTTTTACAAGTTTCTCTGATAAAGGCCTCATTTCTCAAATATTTAGGAAAATGAGCCAAATTTATAAAAATAAGAACCAGTCTTCAAATGATAAATGGTAAAAGGATACAAACAGGCAGTTTTCTAAAGAAAAAAAATATCAAAGCTATCTATAGTCATGTAAAAAATTATCTAAATCACTCTTGACTAGTGAAGTGCAAATTAAAATAACTCTCACATCTCCTACATCATATTGGATAACATGACAGAAAAGGAAAATGACAAATGCAGGAGGGGATGTGGAAAAAATAGGGACACTACTGGGGCAGTTAGGTGGCACAGTGAATAGAGCACCTGTCCTGAAGTCAGGAGGACCTGAGTTCAAATCCGGCCTCAGACACTTGACACTTAACTAGCTGTGTGACCTTGGGCAAGTCACTTATCCCCAATTGCCTTCCCTTCCCTCCTCAAAGAAAAATAAGGACCCTTTTGATGGGGTTGTTAACTGTCCCAACCATTCTGAAGAACAATGTGAAAGTACTCCCAGAGGGAAATAAAGCTATACCTATCCTTTAACCTACCAATAAGACCCTTAGCCCAAAGTAAAGGAAACAGAAGTAAAGATACAAAGGAGAAAGACCAATCTCTGCAAAAATATTTATAGCTTATCTTTTTGTCATAGCAAAGAAGTGGAAATTGAGGGGATGCACATCAATTGGGGGATGACTGAACATATTGTGGTATATAATTGTGACAGAATATTATTATGCAATAAAAAATGACAAAGGGTATGATTTCAGAAAAACCTGGGAAGACCTACATGAATTAGTGCAAAATAAGAAGAACCAGAAGATTACTGTTTAGAATAACAGCAATATTGTAAAGATAAACTATGAAAGACTTTGCTGCTCTTATCAATACAATGATTAAAAATAATTCTGAAGGACCAATGTTGAAAAATGCTGTCTATCTCCAGAGAGTGAACTGATGAACTCTGAGTACAATTTGAAGCATACTTTGTTACTTTCTTAATTTTTCTTGCTTCTTTTGCAAAATAAAAATATCAAATATGTTTCATATTATTTCACATGTATAATTGATAGATTGCTTGTCTTCTCAATGGAAAAGGGAGGGGTGGGAGGGAGAAAGGAAATGTGGAACTCAGAACATAAAAACAGAATTTTAAAATGAATATAAAGTTTAAAATAAAATGCAATGCAAAACAAAATTAAATTATTTTCTTTCTTTCAACAAAGACAAAGAAAGAAAAATCTGCCATGGTGAGTAGGATAGTGAATTGATTAGCCAGCATAAAAATAGTTAACTGATATAAAGGTATAAAGGGATTGACTTGCCATATTGAGGGCTGAATTGAGATTTTGTAATATAAATTTGTAGTGGATTCAGCACAGTTTTGTGATTTTTAACCAGCTTCCTTCAGTTTCAGTGATTAGGGGAGAAGGCCATGGATAGTGGAAGTAATACAGTGCTGAGTTTTAGCAGAGGATCAGCAATGTGATATGGAAGCAAGGGGTTCAAGAGAAGAGAACAAGGCAGAGTTGAACTGATTAGCAGCCTAGGAGTAAAGATGGGGAAAGGATGGTGTTTAACCAGTCCATGATGGACTAGGGAAGAATTGAGATATTAGCAATAATAGTGAGGATGAAGAAAAGGATTTGGTGTTGCAAAGCAGAGGATGTAGTAGAATACAGTATGCTTTAATGATCTGGATATGAAGAATTCGAGAATTAGATTTTTTTTAAGTTTAATTACTGGGAAAATAGGAATAACAGTACTTTGCTATGATTATGGGACAAATGTAACTTATTTGAGAATAGACAGAAGATGAGAATTTAGTTACTAACCATAACAAATTAATTCACAGAGAGGACCCAGAGTCTAAATTCAGAAAGGTAAAAGAGAAAAATAAAAAGACAGATTTCAAAATTGTGTTAAAGAGAGAACTATGAATTCTTTTTACCACATATATTGTATAAGTGTGAGCCCTATTTTCCCTGGACTCCATAAGAGAGTATGCCTCAGCTTTGGGGGTGCAATATTTTGTACCAACCCATTTTACTATTACATCTTAGTCCCATGTTCTAAAAGCTAATTAGCTCTGGCTGATTAATTTATCTCAACTGACAATTGAGAGAGAAAACAGTAGTGGGTTTTTTAGCTATAGCACTACAAAATGCTATACTCCTTTGGTGCTCAGGGTCTCCTAGGAACTCAAGGGAATAAGAAAAACCTCTGAGGATTCAACCTTCCAGTGCAGTAGGTGTTGGGAGAGTAGCTCCAGAGCATGTGCTACCTTGCAGACTATGAATTTCTTGAGTATAAAGACTTCTTTTTGCCTCCATGTATCCCTACTGCTTAGCACATTGGCTCGCAACCTTCCTAATGCTGGGACCCTTTAATACAGTTCCTCATGTTGTGGTGACCCCCAACCACAAAATTATTTTTGTTGCTACTTCATGACTGTAATTTTGTTTCTGTTATGAATCGTAATGTAAATATCTGAAATGCAGGATGTATTTTCATTGTTACAAATTGAACATAACCCACAGGTTGAGAACCACTGCTAGCACAATGCTTGGCATATAGTAGGTGCTTAATAAATATTTGTTGACAGATTATCAAACTACCTTTCATGTTGTATCTTTCCTCTTTGATTTTAAGCTCTTGGAGATTGGAAGTTGGTTGCTATTTTTTTTTTAATTTTCCTATCCTTATTATCTATCAGTGTACTAGTATGTACATAGTATGCATTTAAATATTTGTTGAGTGAATTCATGAATATTATGTAAAACTTGCACTATACATATCCTATTTTCTTAATAAATCAAGATGAATGTAATTTGGTGAAAATGACAATCAACGTGCCAAAGTTTGAATATAAATCTGGTGTTTATTCACTCTTACCGGCAGTGAACAAGAAGAGATGCAGTCTTTTGATGTTTTTGCCCTTCAGTGCCATGTTTCTTTGGAAGTTTCTCTTTGACATTTTGAATCATAGAAATTAATTCTTTGGGTTGGGTGGGAAGGTCTTCCCCTTTCCAGCTGTTATACTGATACTGATAGACTGTTCGGGGATCTTTCCTCTAAAAACAAGATGTCATGGAAATGTTATTAACTCAAGTGACAACTCACCATACATTTCATTCTGATAATCATCTATTCCATATCTACCTTTGTGATCAGAAGCACCTGCTCTTAAATATTTTACAAATTATATTTTCAAATATTACAAAACTCCATAGTGACTATGGTGTTCTTATCTTCAGTTAAACCAACAGCAATAAATTAAATCTATCCAAAACATTCCATCACTTCACTTAATTTTTATACCTTTGCATGTCTCAGTTCAAATACACGAATGTTGTAAGCTGTAGAACTGTTCGAGTCTTTCATTTCTACTTCCACGTCTTCATATTTTTGCTTTCCTTCTCCCCAGTACTGAGCACAGACTTCCTAGATTTGGAAGAATATAAATTAGTACTTACATTCTTAATGTATATATGATTAAAAATATAAAGGCAAAAACAGTCTCTGTCCACAAGAAATTCTCAATCTAATGGGAGAAACAACATAAGAAAAACATTTAAGTACAAGCGAAAGAAATTCAAGAGAAAATGGAGAAAATCTTAGAGGGATGGCATTATTAGCATTATTGGAGATTAGAATATCTTGCTACAAAAAGTGAGATTTTAGGTGAAAATTTTAAAAATCCAGAGGAAAAAAAGAAGGTAGAGATGAAGGGGGAGAGAATTCAGGCATGGAAGAGAACCCTGAAAATTCAGGGAATTGGAAGTTTCATTCTCTTGGGAGAGCAAACACAAGGAGTCAGTGTCACTGGGTTGTACAACATATGAAAGGAGTAAGATGTAAGTAAACTGGAAGTATGGGGGAGGACAGATTATAAAGGGCTCTAAAAGCCAAGTCGAGGGGTTTATATTTTATCCTGCATATAAGGGAAAGGCACTGAAGTTAATTGAATGAGGAGAATGACAAAATCTGAACTTAATTTAGGAAGATCATTTTGATTAGGAAGATGGACTAGAGTAGACATAGACTTGAGGCAAGTAGGCCAAACAATAGGTTATTGCTATAGTCTAGGCATGGGATGATGAGGGCATTCATGAAGGTAATGGTAGTTTCAGAGGAGAGAATGGGTATAGATGAGATTTTGCAAAGGTAAAATTAATGGGACTTGGTCACACATTGGATATGAGGTGGAGAGTGAGAAAAAGAAAGGAGTCCAGGATATCAAAGATTACATAGGTTGTGAGTCTGGGAAAATGGTGATACTATTGACAGTAGTGGAGAGGTTAAGAAGAAGAGATGTTGTGGGAGGAGTTCATTTTGGGACATGTTGAATTTAAAACCAAGAGATATAAATTTTATTTAAAAAATATACAGGACAGGAGCTTAATACTAGAAAGATATAGGAGTCATACACAAAGTAATAAGAGTTGAAATTAGGGGAGTAAGAAATTGATATCAACTCCCTTAAGATTTCATACAAAGGTCATTTTGATTGGTAGATGGCAATCAGGAAAGGGTGTAGTAGAGAAAGAAGACAAACCTGCTCCCCATCTTTCAGATCTGTCAGCATTACTATAACTTTGACTTTTCTTTGAAAGACCATTTGCCAGAAGTCAGCAATTGTCTCCTTTAGTGGCCCTTGGGTGGCAATCATCACTTCAGGTTTCCAATAGGTCTAAAAAATAAAACAAAACAACACAGTATCCTTGGTTAATACTAAATACTTTTTTTTCAAAAAAATAAGCAATTGGTAATACAATTACTCAATCCAAACAATATGTCAAGAGAATTAAGATTTGGTGGTATGAGGAACATTTTAAAGACATTGACTTTGCTTTACTTTAGAAGACAATAAATTCTCCCTAACGTTGATTACAACAGTTAAAGGGTATACTTTCACATCTGGTAAATGGACAGAATTGTTCAACTCTATTCTTCCTCTTTATGTTCCTTCTTCTCTCCGTCCCTTCCTCTTTCCCCTCCTTCCTTCCTTATTTCACTAGATCTCCTCATATCACCCAGGATGGATGGGCAGAAGCTACTCAAGGGTGTCATCCCACTTCTGGTAAGCAAGAGTTCTTTGACCTACTCTATTTTCAGTCTATTCTGGCTTGTCTCTATTTGAGCAATCTGGTACCCCATTTTCACCTTCCTGTCCATACTTAGTGGCAGACCCTATTGATTCCAGACATAGTTAGAACAGGTGGTAGCCCACTCAAGCTCAGAACTCCTGAGCTCAAGAGATTCACAAATATCAGCATCCCTGGTGGCTGGATTTATAGGTTTATGCAATCATGCCCAACCCAGTAATTTTCTTTACAGCAAGCAGGGTAACTGGTGGAGACTGAGTAAATATTTCAGATGAGCTTTTAGTATAGGGAGCTAGATCTAAAATTCCCCAGAACAATTTCAGTCCTTTTCTTCCCTGGGGACGTACAGAACTCAATGATCAAAAACTGATTGAACTCAGTGATAACTCTCACCTTTTAAAATTGACTTGTTAGAAACAACACTTCAAATCAATATAAAAACCAGCTATAGTTAATAACTACATTTAATTTAATCCCCTTCAAAACATAAAGCAAACTGATTAACCATTCCCACCAAATCTCCATTGTTTCCTTGCCTATTTTTTCTCACACATTTTTCCTTATATGACTAGTAGTGTGTATTACATTCTTTCTCTGCTTTTTATTTTTGCTGTTTGTATTGATTTTTCCTTGATGGAACTCTCAACTTCTAACAACAATGAATAGTAGCAAAATCTCCATTGAATTCCTTCTCTAAAGTTTGATTAAAATATGCAGAAGCAACTTTGGATCTTAATGACTTTGCCAAGAAAGTATAAACTCTGGAGTATCCTAGTAGACTGAAAAGGGACTAAGAATAGACCCATTTGGGGTGGCTAGGTGGTACAGTGAATAGAGTGCTGGCCCTGGAGTCAGGAGAACCCGACTTCAAACCTGGCTTCAGGCACTTAAGACTTACTAGCCATGTGACCTTGGGCAAGTCACTTAACCCCAATTGTCCTACCTTCCTCCCTCAAAAACAAAAGCAAAAAAAAAAAGAATAGACCCATTAATGGACTGTTTATCACCAAAAGAATAGTCTGTATGAGCTCAATTATTTTCTTCTCTAAAATGTTGGCTTACATGGTTGAAGATGAATTTTTCTACCACAGAAACTAATAAAGACTTTCAACCACTTGAGCCTATATAATATACCATGGGTTATCTGCAAATGCTGACTTAAAGGAAAGACAGCTAAACAGTGTTCTGGGCTAAGTCTAGCTCAGGCCAGTCTAGTGATTTAGGCTCATGATTGGAACTCAGTGAAACCAATGATGGACCATAAATGCAATAAAAATGATTCTACTTATAAAAATGTATTAGAAAGGATATAGTTACTAAAAGTAGACAGTGTTCTCCTCCAGATCCCTTATTCACCAGAGAAATTTTGGGTCAGACAGACTCAGCGGAGCAGTGGGAATTCTGCTAAATCTCCCAGGAACTTAATTCCTCATAGGTTGGCCTTTTTATGTCTCATGTGACAAGAATGCTATACCAATAGTTCAAATCCTAATGTTCACGCCCAACTGAATCTCTAGTATAGCCTCCTTGCTTCCTTAAAGGGAAACCATCTCAGTCTATGTAAAATAAATTATCTTTCTTCCTGTGAAGCACCACAGGTAATTAAATAAAATAGTGATATGTCTCCTTGATCCAAAGAGCCCCACAAAATCATGGAGATCAAGGGGTTCAAATTTGAGTCCATTTCAAGAATGCCCATGCCTAAGCTATCAAGGATAGGCATATCAGTAAAGCTACCTTATAATTAAAATATGTTACATTGAAGAAACAGCCTTTTCTGTAGATGCAATGGTGGGATTGACAGGGCTGGGAAAAGTAGTGGAGCAGGACACAAAGCTAATGCCTCCCTACCCCCCCCCAAAAAAAACCTTGCTAAGTTCTTGTTGTCTGTGTTAAAAAAAAATCAGACTGTAGTGCAAAACTTAAGTGAAAGTTTGGATGTGAATTCTCTCATCGTTAAACATACTTAGGTCAATAAGACTCTTACAATATGAAGATGTACTTACAGGGCTTCTGTCTAAATCAATCCATACATGTGTTCCCTTGTCATATTGAGAAGATGCTTAACAGAAAAGGAATAATTTATCCCTGAACTAAAGAATAGGTTGCCCCAAAGAAAAAGATATCTCAAAAAAAAAACCTCAAGAAACAAAAGCTCATAGATCAGGAATATTTGTGACATTTACACGCAAATAAAAGTAGAATTAAAATATTTGTTTTATTATAGCAAAGGATTTACAAAGCAACAACTAATATTTCTACCAAAAAGAGTTTAAGTCCAGCTAGGTGGAAACATTTTCGATAAATCACTTCAAACTTGAATTCCTAAGGCCTACACCTATTTATAATTTCTGCTACACAGTATTTGAAAAGAGATCAAATGGAATGACAAGAAAGTTGACCTTAGAGCAGGAAGGCCCAGGTTAAAGGTTTTCCTCTGACTCATGATGGCTGGCTGACCCTGGGCAAGTCGAAACCTCACAGTGCTCTAGACAACTCTTTAAAATTAATTACAGACAAGGTCCTGATATGTATTGGAAGAAGGAAATTCCTCATGAGGGAGTTCCCTGTAACAATGAAATCCCAGATCTGATTCCTAGCCTCATTTTATATTCATATACCATATAAAGTGATATGATTGACATGGTAATATACATAATTTGCCTGAATATTTCAAAACAAAATGTGCCGGGGGGGTTTCCCTCCTCACTCTAATTAGAATTGATTTCCTTCCTTGTGTGTACATGTGTGTGTATGTGCATGTGTGCACACATGTGTTTTGTCAGATGATTTTTGATTTTGTTTTTGTTCTGGACCTGTGTTTTCATTGGTTCTGGATAATTTCTCCACCGTTGGAAGATCAGGAATTCTTATGCAATTAAGAACCTGAACAAGTTGCCCTGGGTAACTAGAGGTTAAGGGCCTTGCTGAAGGGACAATTCATGCCCCTGTAGTGAGTAAGTTTATTTTGCCCCTAAGATAACCTATCAAGGATATACCCTGTATAACTTGGCTGCTATTTATCATGTCCCAGGAACTAGCCATTCCTAGTGCCAAGGCATGCTGGGGGGAACTGGCTATTCCCCCAACCTTGCCATTAATTAACTCTTATCTTGCAGCAGTACAAAGTCTTTCTTGGTAGGGGGAAATACGAAGAGCCAGGTGCTGTTACAGTTTTGGGGGATCAGGCTGTATAGGTTTCACCTATACCCTTCCTCAACAGGCTTTGGGCGTCCCCGGCTCCCGGCTTCCGCTTTCTCCAGGAGAAACAGCTGCACAGAAAACTTAAGACACAGGGCTTGCTTCTTGCTACTTTCTCTTAGGCTTGGCGTGGCTGGAACTCCCGCTCATTCTCTAAGCTTGGCGTGGGACTGGAACTCTTCTTCAGAACACAACACTTGCTTCTAGCTCTCTAAGCTTGGTGTGGCTGGACTTTCTTCTGCCTCGGGTAGCCTGTATTTAAGTCCTTTCTCCACGGCCCCTTAGGGCCCCTCCCCTGGCCTTGCCCTCGCCACAGCCAATCATGCATCACCCCGAAGGCAGAGAGAGAATCCTGCTTATCGCAAACAGGTGCAACCTTCGCATTCTGGCCAGAGGTGATCACGTGCCTGTTAGTTGAGGACAGTTCAACCCATTACCAACAAGAGCCCCAACAAGGTGCCAAACTTCTTGGCTCAGAGCCACCTTTGTTTGGCAAAGTATAAAATCCCCTATGGTTCCTTACCCACTTTGGAATCTCACCCATGGAGGAGACATCCTGCCTGGGCCCCCCTTTTCCCTTTCGGGGCTCAATGGCTAACCCCCAGGATTCCCCAGCCTCTGAGGAACGAGTTGGTGCTCCCCCGAAATTGGTGATGTTTTTTTTCTTTTCTCTGCTTACCTCATAATTATCTTTATAGTTATATTCTTCCTGTTTCTGTGTATATAGGGACTTTGTCTTTGCTTTTCTAAGACTTCTTGTATTATTCTATGTATATAATTAAAATAGATATTGTTTCCTAATTGTACAGTGTGTCATTTGTGGGAACAAATTCAAACCAAAAAATTCTACTCAAGACACTTGCTCATGAGCACTCAGGTAGTCTGTCTAAAGCAGGGTTTGGCCCTAAGTCTTCCAAACCCTACACTTACTATTGTTGTTCAGTCATGTTTCACTCTTCGTGACCTCATTTGGGATTTTCTAGGCAAAGATACTTGAGTGATTTGCCATTTCTTTTTCTAGTTCATTTTACAAATGAGGAAACTGAAGCAAACAGGGTCAAGTGACATGCCCAGGGTCACATAGCCAATAAGCATCTGGGGCCAGTTTTAAACTCAGTATGGTGAATCTTCCTCACTCCAGGCCCAGAAGCCTATCCAGTGCACCACCTAGCTGCACCTAACACTACACTACTATACGATTTTCCATAAAGTATTTAAAATTTTTTTAAAAATCAAACTCTATCAATCTGTCCTTTCCCTATCACAGTATAATGATGATGAAGATAACTAACATGTACGTAGCACCTACTCTGTGCCAGATACTGTACTAAACATTGAACAAATACCACTTCATTTGATCCCCACAACAGCCTGAGGAGGTAGGTAGTATTCTAAACTAAGGCAAACATTGGTTAGGTGACTTGGGCAGGGTTACACAGATAAGTGTATGAAGCAGACTTGAATTCAAGTGTTCCTGACTCCAGGCCCAGTGCTTTATCCCACGTACTTTTGCAACTTTTTCTTCTCATTGAGGTGCATTTCCTTCCATAAATGATGTAAAGATTCTGAAAATCATGTTGATTCTCTTTGCTCTAGCAGTCCTCAGTATGACTGGAGCTAGACAGGAAAACCTGTAAGGCTTCACAGGCCCCTTACTGCAAACATTCATTCCCTCAAACAAAAGAATATTTGATACAGAATCAAAGTAAGGAAAGAAACCTTTTGAATAGAGTCTTGAGGGAGTGGAGGAGAGGACATTTTGGAGTGAGAACAATGTATATCTACATAGATTATGGCTTTAATAAACAATGAAATTTAAAGATTATATTTTTAAGTGCTCAAGCAGCTAGATGGTACAGTGGCTAGGTCACTGTGCTTCGAATCAGAAAGACTTATCTTCGTGATTTCAAATTCAGTCTTGGCCACTTATCTATGTGACCCTGGGCAAATCACTTAACCCTGTTTGTCTCAGTTTCCTCATCTGTAAAAATGAGCTAGAGAAAAAAAGTGGAAAACCCCTCTAATATCTTTATCAAGAGAACCCCCAAAGAGATCATGAAGATTTGGACATGAATGAACAATAACAAAGTCTCAAGTGATTTCTTCTTTCCTGATGTAGCACGTAACATGGGTTAACCTCATTATTTTAGCCTAAATGACTTCAACAATTATTCTGATAACACGCTGATACACTTGAAAATATGTGTGTGCTGGAATTGCAGTATATTTAAATATTTACATTAAAATGTTAATATATTTTAAATATTTAAATAAGCTTTTAAAAATACATACAGTTATAAAAGAAGCGTTGATATATTTGTTTGGCTCATCAGTGTCGCTGTCATCATCAGATGATTCTTCTGAATCATGTTCACTCTCTTTGCTGGTCTCCAATTCATGTTTCAGTAGCACTCTGTTAAAGTCATCTATGTAATACAAAATGGGGAGATATGTTATTGTTGTCCTTCGGTCCCAAAGGCTTTCTTTTCCACTAAGCAACTCAAATATGGAAATAACTAATACAGAGATATATTGCAAACATTTAGCATGTTGACTTCTATAGCACTAGGACATGAGAAGCCATATTTTTGTTGGTAACTAATTATAAAAAAAATCATATACAACAAACATATACTCTAAAAATTGAGTAAGATCAGGACAGAACATCACATTTTATATCATGCCAAAAATAGACATTATTCTTCCTGAAACTGACTAAAGAAATTCCAGAGTCTTTCAACCTTAAAACAAACTTCTGGGCTTTCCTCGAGTGGTCATTCTATTTCTTTTTCTTTTTCCTTTACAAATTTACAGCTAAAGAGACATTGGAGATTATTGAGTTCAAAGCCCCTCCCACATTTTATAAATAAGGAAGTATCATCACAGAGAGTTTAGGTGACTTATCCAGGGTTACCCAGCTAGTAAAGCATCTGAATACCTAAATAAGTATTAGAGCTTCTTCTTGAGTCAATTTCTATACTCTATCCACTATACTACAGAGTTTCTCCTCTTCTTAAGTAAAATGTTTACAAATTTTAACTAAACTTTTTTGTCAACTATATGGCTAACCAAACAATTAAATAATTGTACTTTAGGTTTCTAATATATCCCTTCGACTAGCCCTTTTAGCTATCAGATTATACATTAAACTAGCGTTTACTTATAACAAATTATTAAAGATTTCTTCCATATTCCAAATGACATGAAATAATAAATGAATCATCCACTCCCATTTTCTACCGGATTTATCCGGTCCTATTCCCTGCCAATGCTTTTGTTTCTTTGTCCCTCCTCCCTTCTCCACTTTTCCAGCTCTGTAAGCACAAATTAACACTGCTCCCGTAAAGGGCACATCAGTCAATTCTTCTATTGCTCCGTTCTCCATCCCCATAATTTCCCAAACAGAAATACTCCTCCTCTATAGGGTGTCTTCCCTTGTTAAAATACAAATTTTTTGAAGACAGAAAGTGTCTCACTTCTGTATTTTTATCCTCAGCACTTAACATAGTGCTTGCCACATAGTAAATAGTAAATAAATTTTTACTGCTCATTAACATGTATTCCCATGCAACTCAATGAATATGAATTATTTTGGTCAAGTCTTTTCTTCTTAAATTATTTCTAGCTACCTGGAGGCAGTAGATAGAGTGCTGGGCCTGGAGTCACGAAGATTCATCTTGGTGATTTCAAATCTGGCCTCAGACACTTACTAGCTATGTGACCCTGGGCAAATCACTTAACCCTGTTTGCCTCAGGTTCCTCATACATAAAATGAACTGGAGAAGGAATTAGCAAACCGCTCCAGCATCTCTGGCAAGAAAACCTCAAATGGGTCATGAAGAGTCAGACATTACTGAAAATGACTAAACAACATGAAACAATATATAAGCAATCTCCACTAATTCCTCATTACCCAAAATGGAGGCACAGAGAGCAAGATTAAGGTGGATCAAGGCCTAGATTCTCTCTGTATTTTGCAAAGGACTCAACAACTGAAGGAGACTGGGTCAAGTGGGGTTAGCTGGACCTTTTGCCCTAAATTGCCTTGCAATTCACCTCTTCTCGTTAGTCAACAAATATTGATTAAGCACTTACTATGGGCTAGGAAGGTTCTAAGTGCTGGGAATACACGGAAGAAGAAAGAAAATCTGTGCCTTCTGGAACTGCATCCTTCTTCAATGAATGGTAAATCTGAGATTATACCCCTGCTAACAGCTAACTAGTTCATTGAGACTAACTTCATCTTTTAAAAAAATCTCATAATTTCAAAATGAATGACAATAAAAAGACTATATTCATCTTGAAGTGAGGTAATCATGTCAAAGGACTGACTCTAAAAAATCTTTTTTCCTAGAATGAATTCAGACAATCTGAGTATCAAGTCAATAATGTATACATGTAATAGTAGGAAAAGGATAGACATTAAGAAAATTCTCACATGGAATTATCTTGGAATTCCTATTTTTGCTTTGATTTTCTTCTTGATTTCCAGTGTGTTGGGACCTCCAGTTCCTATATGAGGGAAGTCTCTGGGGGAAAAAAAGAGAATATATACATTTGAGAATATCTATTGATCTCAAGTTTATAAGAAAACCCACTAACTGCAATATAGTTATCCTTCCACATCATGGGGGTTAGGGACATGGCACCCCCGTGATCTGAAAAATTCTTGTAAAAAAATTTTGGCCCTCTCTCTGTCCCAGGGAAGAAGTCTGAATTATTACTGTATTAAAAGATAAAATATGTTGACCTTTTATAATATTTTACATATATTTTATCATTTCCCAGTTTCTAAACTTTTTTTCTGTGTCACCTACAGACCCATCTTCAAGAAAACTTCCCCCAAAATTTCTTATACCAACCTGTAGTATACTGGAACCAGATTGGGGAAGGGATAACTATACTTTAATTATAAAGTAAGTGAAGCTATTCCAAGAAAATTCAGATTGGGCAGTTCTAATGGAATTCATATACCACCTCTAAGATTACTGTGTACACATGGATGTGTTTCTATCTTCCTCCTAAAGTGTTCCCTGTTAAGTTTATTTTTTTATCATTTATATATATATTTATATATTTATCACATATAACCATTCTCTTGAGAAGCAAGTGAAAGAAATAAGGACTTTTACAGTATTGTACTCTGCTTTTCCTACTCAAGGGACAGTGGTCAGAGTCAAGGTGGTATTATATCCCCCATTTCTAAATAAGAAATACAGAGATTTTATTTCATGGTTTAGCATCAAGACAGTACTTTTAAACATTGAAGTATTTGGGATACCTTTCCCAGTTTGGGGAGCTCTCTGAGACAAATAATGCTATTTTGTGATAGCTTCTCTTTCCTTTAGAAATGTTCCTTCTTCTTCCCTTAAAATAATAAGCTCCCTGAGGGCAGGAACTGTTTCATTTTGATATTTATATGTTCAGTGCTTAACAGAATGTCCAGTACATAGCAGGTACTTAATAAATTCTTGCTGATTGGTTTTCTTTTTTCAAAACTCCCATACTCTGTGCCTGTTTTTGCTTTGTAGAATAGCCCTGTCATCATAAACGGGAAATAAATAAGACACACCTGACTGAGAATTCACCACTTGGCTATAAAACCTTTGACTTTCACTGTCTTCCCAAGCTGCCCTTTGTGTGAAGGAGAATATCCAAGATACTCCATACTAGGGAGAAAAGTGGAGAGCTTGGCAAAACCTCTGTCTGCCAAGTTCAAGGGCAGGCTTACATCTCTCCTTCTGCCAGGAACAGCAAACCACTATCCTCAGACGTATCCTCTCTTTCCTTAGCCCTTCCCCTGGGTATCTTATTTGAGGCTTTGGGCCTTCTTTTGTGTGAGTTCAGATGAATCATAATACATTACTATTTCTTTATGCCTTACTGGCCTGCCTGACTTTTATGAAAATCCTCTAAATCTCCAGATTGCTGCTATGGACTGGGACACATATGAATGTGAACTATTATTATTGTTACTATTATTGTTCTTATTTAGCTAGTTGGCACAGAGAAGGGAAGAAAGACTTGGAGTCTACAAGGCTTAAATTAGAATCTCAACTCAGTTCTTTGGTAGCTATATGTCCCTTGACTGGTCACTACCTCTTAGCTTCAATTTCTTCATCTGTAAAGTGGGGCTAACAATGGAATCCCCTTCACAGGGTGGGTGTGAGGAACAAATGCAAAACCTACTTTGTAAAGTACTTTGTCAGACTTAAAGAGCTCTATAAATGCTAGCTGTCAGTATTAGTAGGATACTCCTACACATATGATGTATGTACACACATATATATGTATATATTAATATATAGATGCACAAACCTATATATCTATGTATGTATACATATGTGTATGTATGTATGTGTATTGATAGATGGATAGACAGACAGACAGATAGATAGATAGATAGATAGATAGATAGATAGATAGATACACATACACATAAACATTTATTAAGTGCCTCCTGTGTGCCAGGCACTGTGTCAAGTGCTAGGGACACAAAAAGAGGTAAAAGCTCTGAAGGAGCTTACAATCCAAACAGAGAGACAACATGCAAACATATATATGTATGGATGAGTACATATGTATGCATACACACAAAGCAAGCTATAAACCTGTTAAATGGGAAGTGATGGAGATAAGGCACTAGAAATAAGACTGGTGGGAGAGTCTCCTATAGAAGGTAAGATTTCAGTTGAAACAAAGTAAGCATATAATGATACTGTGTGTGAGTGTGTGTGTGTGTGTGTTTGTGTGTGTATTGGTACCACTATACATTATTTGACATGTCTGCCTGCCAAAGATGCCCAAATTTCCTGAGAAGTAACACAGTTCTAATAAGAGGCAAACATATGCAACTTCCTTAATTTGAGAGTTGAAATATAAAGATTAAGATTGACATTTGATTAGCTAGTTGAAATGTGCAGTGACTATTTTGACCCATAGTCCTTTACTGGACATCAGGGTTGTGTATGGTATGGTCATTATATTTACCTGGAATTCTGCCTCCAGTGGGGAAGGCTCACTGGGTGGATCCCTCTTTTTCATGTTATTTAGATAGGAATGTAACTCAAGCATGTTAACTTCGGTTTCTCCAAACTGATTATACTCTACCAAAGCCTGATGGATCAGAATGTACTGTGCCTGATGTTTCAAAGAAAATATAAGCAGTTAATACATATTCATTTATATGTTTATTCATATACATACACATATATAACACATATTGTTTAAACATTATGGAAATATCAGTAAATTAGTGATCCTTTGTAATTCTGTTCATAACTGTCATAAATAAATATGCTATGATACTACTTAAAATTAGTCACATTATAGACATATGAGACTGCTATTCATTTACTAGTATATCTGCTTAGAAGAAGAGATTTTAGGGGCAGTTAGGTGGCACAGTGAATAGAGCACCAGCCCTGGAGTCACAAGGACCTGAGTTCAAACCTGGCCTCAGATACTTAACACTTACTAGCTGCATGACCTTGGGCAAGTCACTTAACCACAACTGTCCATCCTTCCCCCCTCCAAAAAGACAAAAAAAGAAAAGGAGATTTGATTTAGTACAATCTACATTTTATATTCTACTCATCCTTCCTCAAAGTTTTTTTTAATACGTTTACAGAAATATGATTTACAGGCAATTCTGGGCACAATCTCTTGGACTACACCATTCCAATTTGCTGAAGACAACTGTGAAATTGATTCAAATATAGAGAAAATAACATCCACATCAAAGTTTTGGTGGCATCTAGCCATAAGCTGAGTATACATACAGAACAGGTGCTTAATAAATGGTTTTGAGTCAATGATGAAATTAATGGCATCCAAGCAGATTGCTGCAAACTATGATTTGTGCTATAACTTCCAAGGAATGTGAAAGATAAACACTTGCTACCTCTTGCAGCCTTGAAGGATGTTTTTGAGATCTTCTGAAGTTCAAATTAATCCTAGAAAAAATAATTGCATCATCATTAAACTTTGAAAACATACCTCCACTTGAACCATCAGGCATCTCTGTCGCCGAAGTTTGACAACATAACCATACACATCCACTTGGTTTTCAGCTTCTAGTCCCTCCAGCATAGCATCAATTCCAATGTAGGTGCCTGTGCGGCCAACACCAGCACTGAAAAAAGTGGGAAAACATGAAAACTTCCAGAAGACAATAATAACTTAGGAATGATATAAAAAGGGGAAAGAATTGTCATTTACAGTATGGAAAATAATACAATTTTCTCACTGCTGACTTTCTTTCTCAATTGGCCATTTTTAAAGGAAGTCCTATATGTGTTTTAGGATGTTGAGCACTGGGTAGCCATCTGATAACCATTCCTGGGGTCACTTACCTGCAATGGACAACAATGGGACCACTGAAAAAGTTACTAAAGGCATTAACTCTTCGACGTAATTTGAGGAGCAGGTGAGGATCATCTGGGACACCATGGTCAGGCCAGCTGGTGAACTGAATATGTGTCACATCTCTTCCAGTTGTTTTCTCCCTTTTCTAATCAAGACAAGGTATTTTTGTTGAGATCATTTTTCTTAAAAAAGTTTTACCCTTATAAATAATGGAGAGGGGAAAGGAATATATAGATAAAGCTGTAGGTATCCCTATTGATAGACAAAAAGACAAGAGGGAAATAGAGATAGAGATACTTAAATCTTCATGCAAATATTAAGCATTTAGTAATAGGCTAGAGAAATTCCTTTAATTTTTCAGGCATAACCTGTTTTTCACATGGTGATGACTTAATGAAAGACATTAAAGAGTAACATGAATTTACTTGTTGTTAAGTACAACTGCAAAACCTAAGGAATTTTCATACTGTCATGTCAAAGCAAAGGCAAAAATTTTATAAAATGTCCTCATATTTATCACTTCTTTTAATACTGTTGCTTAGTAGACTAGTGAATGGGGCTATTAAGGATATAAGAATAATCAGCTTCCTCCAAACATGCGATGATTTACTCCTTAAGAGGTTAAGCTGGCACCTAGATAGGTGACAACATTTGAAAACATCCACTTGAGATGTAATCATAGAGACCTGTGTTAAACCAGTCTCTTATTACCCTTCAGTTTTGTCTTGATTTCTGCTTAACCATTAATGGATACAAGAAAAGTGTCAAATTTATAGAAGAAGGAAGAGGAGGAAGAAGAGGAGGAGGAAGAGGAAGAAGAGAAGGAGGAGGAGGAAGAGGAAGAGAAGGAGGGGAAGGAAGAACAGGAGGAGGAGGAGGAGGAGGAGGAGAAGAAGAAGAAGAAGGAGGAGGAGGAGGAGGAGGAAGAAGAAGAAGGAAGAAGAAGGAAGAAGGAGGAGAAGGAAGAAGAAGGAGAAGGAAAAGAAAAAAAGGAGGAGGATGAGGCAAAAGGACAGCACAAGAGAGAAAAGAGACAAACAAAGGAAAAAATATATAATTGTCTTTGCCTGTTAGTAGATAGTGTCTACTAAAAGATCCCAATGCATGCTAAAATATACTGCCTAATGATAATAATAATAATAATAATAATAATGCTATTGCATGCTAATTGTTTCTGCCCATGACTATTTATTCATTAACTTGGTTGAGGGCCATCAAATATGAAATTTATCCAACAAAAACCTTTAGAAAAGTAATAATCAAGTGTTTCTTATGGTCTACTGGCTTTGATTCACAGTGAAATAAAGAAATGAAAGCCTCAGAAGTAATAAACCAAAAGGCTTCTTTTCAGGAGGAAGATTCTCTGCATATCATTGAAAGCAATTTCAGGTAATACAAAGTACTTCTACAAATTAAACCCTCTACAAAATTTTCAGCTGCTGCATTCATTTAGCTTTACTTTAGTCTTTACTACTTGCCTTCAACAGGATGTATTCTCCTTGAAAGCAGGGGCTATTTTTGTATTTTCCTTTGTACACCAAGTGCTTAGCACAATGCCTGTGGCATACAGTAAGCATTTAATAAATGTATGTTAACTTTTTCCATCCTAAATCTATCTCTCCCTTCCCTCAAAAGTCATAGCCAGAATATTTTACACTGAGATTAACTGGCATAAAATATGTTCTAAAATCATGGGGAGGGGGAGAAATCACAGATGTATGCACCAAAGACCTGGGTTAATAAAAGACTGTTGGAGAAATTAGGTACAGGGAAAAGGAGATGACCTGAGTCCTGGAGTTCATTTGCTAATATACATTGGATAAGGAGAGAGAAGCACTCTTATTAGTTTTTACATTTAAATAATTATCCTTGCTAACTAGGGGCTCAGCTCAGTAGATTTTTCCTGCTGCCATTGTCCTCTAAATATGACATCCTGAGATAGACTCTGCCATTCAAGCTCTTCTTCCTTGAATTATGATTACTTTGTAAGGTGGAACATACATTAGCACTTAATATCTTTACATAGTCTCCTTCATAACTGTTAATTATGTTTTACTTCCAGAAGACTGTCAAGTCCTTGCGGGTATAAGTGATGGCTTTTTCTTCCTCCTTTCAACATCCTAGTTATATAAATATTCATGAATTACCTTGACAGGTGATTCTTTGATCAATGGTTTAATATGATTCTGCCATCTTGTAAAACTACACTGACAAGGTATCTAAGCCTACTCATTGTTTATAAAGGCTAGGAAAATAGAGTCCCAACCCAAATACTATATTTTCCTTAACCACGTTAAATACTCAGTAGCAGCCTTTCCCCCCAAATGATTGAGAAATATACAACAGAAATTAACTTACATTTGTAACATTCAGTTTCTGAACAATGTAATCTGGACATATTTTGTGTTCATGTATCTTTACAATAACATCTCCATAAATTTGAGTACCCTCTTCCATCGTTGGCCAGTATTCTGCACATTTGTTCTATAGAAATTAAAGTCACCAAATAAATATAGTTTTTCATAATAACTTTCTTCTTTAGTTAACCAAACTTTAAATTGATATTCCAAAAACTCATATCTAATTATGTTACAACCCATTTACCCACCATTCATACATCTTCAATAATTCCATATTGATTCTAGAATAAAATACAAAATCCTCAGCCTAACTTCTAAAACTCTCCATAATACGACTCCCACTTCCCCTCCCTCTCTTAGGTAGAATCAGAGATTTAGTACTGTAAGAGAACTTAGAGATCATCCATCCCATTTGCTTCACTTTACAGAAGAACCAACAAGTTTGGAAGGGTGACTTGTCCTGAGTTGAAAAGCTACAAAGTAGCAGAACTAGGAATTTGAATTGAGATCCTCTAAGTAAAAAAATCCAGCTTAATTTTTCTCTACACTATGCTGTCCCATTTCATATTACTCTCCTTCACACAATCTTGATCTACAAGCTGTCATATATAATATCCTTCCTCCCATCTTTATGTCTTTGAACAGCCTCCTTCTGTCTCAAAACACCTCCTTCTCACTTCTACCCAGTCCTTCAGAGATTTAGATTATGTGCCAGCTCCAACAGGAGCCTTCTCATCCTCCCATCCCTCAACAGTGATTAGTTCTTTCTATCTTTTGAAATTACTTTGATTTCATTTGTTATTTATATGTATTTCATGTTTATTGCATTCCCTACTCCTTCCCACCCCCCAAAAGAACATATACTCATGGAGGACAGACTCTCTTCCAAAGCACACAAAACAGGTGTTGAGAAAAATGTATACTGAATTGAATTTTTATTTCTATATAATATTAATCCAGTTAAATTCTTTATATAACTTTTAAAAAGAATTTCTATACATCGACTTGGGGCCTTTGATGGTTATTCTACTACAGAATTTGATTAAACAAAGCAATGGAACCTCTTTTTCCTCTCCAAGGCTTACTTGTTACCATTGCTCTCATACCTTTCTATTTCTCACCATTCAATAAAGGGAAGCTTTTTAACAGGAGTGTTTGTATTAAAATAAGATCATAGGGAGAAAAAGAAGTGATTATTAGCACAAACAGATGAAACTCGGGTAGAATAATTTCAGGCATCAATAAAGTATACATTTAAGGGTGACCTTCTTTATTCCTGAAATCATACCTCCTAGGTTACTGTCTATTCTGTTCAAGCCCATCCTTGGTTACATAATTTATTTTTTCAAAGCATCGTAATGAAGTAGGTGAGATGGTAACTTACTCAGTGTATCCTACTATTGAAAACAAAACAGTAAAAGAATGGAATTCTAATAAACAGGCAACTTTAAATAGGAAAAAATATACATGCTGAAATGTCATATATGAAGGAGGCATATATATATATATCAACATATGTGATATTTTAGCTCTTAATTATAATATTGACTATGTATAGCTCTCTGTTTTGTTCCAGAGCTCTGATTTCAGTGGTATAAGGACTCAGAGCAAGGGAACTTTCTCTGCTGGTTCATAAAGATAATTCTGTGCTCAGAGTTTAGAGAGTTTACTGGGGATAAATGGATTAAGTGTTTTGCTCATGATCACTCAGCAGGTATGTGTCAGAGGTAGGACTTGAATTAAAGTCTTTTTTTCCTGATTTTAAGGCTTTATCATGGCCACATACATACATGTCTACATAATAGACCAGACCTGTGATTTCACTGTTGTCTCTTAGAAACTCTGGTTTTCTTCAAGGCAGTTGAAATGCTATCTTATTTTTGAGGGGAAAAAGCAAGGCAATAGGGGTCAAGTGTCTTGCCCTAGGTCAGACAGCTAGTTAAGTGTCAAGTATCTAAGGTCAAATTTGAACTCAATTCCTCCTGACTCCAGGGCCTGTGTTCTATTCACTGCACTAACTAGCTACTCCAAAATGCTATCTTTTATATGAAGACTTTTGGAATCATTCAAGGTGCTAGTAGCTTCCCTACCCAAATTAACTTTTGTTTGTCCATTTGGTAGGTATTATGTTTATACTTAAATAAATAAGTACTGAATCTCCAAAGACAATTAAGTTCCTTTAGAGAAGGGCCTCTTTTTGCCTTTGTATTTGTATAATTGTCTCCTAGTGCTTATAGATACTAAAGATATTATTATCCTCATTTAAAATAAAACAAAGTATAGACAGTACCAGTAGGTTTCTCAGGTCCACAAAGGTAATAGGCCTACAAGGTAACATTCAAACTCAGGTCCTCCTACCTCTAGGGCCAGTGTATTCCTATTTACCCTGCCATGTTGCCTCATATTGGTCACTGTCTTTTCCCACCTGCTTTCTCCTCTTATCAACTCCCAGATTCCATAACATTATGAAGCTCTCACCCGGTTTCCTTCTTCACAGCGAGTCACCATGACGATAATGGTTACTTTCTGTTCCCAGATCATCCTCCAGAAATCATCAACAGTTTCTTCTCTGGGACCTAGTAGGTAAAGACACTGACTGATAAGACCTTCCCATGTCATCTAGTGATGATGATGATGATGATGATGATGATGGTAGTGGTAGTGGTGGTAGTGGTGGTGGTGGAGGTGGTGGAGGTGGTGGTGATGATGATGATGAGAATTGATATAGTGCTTTAAAGTTTGCAAAGCACTTTATATGTGATATCTAATTTGATCCTCACAACAACCCTAGGAGGTATGTTGTTATGTTGGTTATGTTATGTTGTGTTGTGTTGTTATACCATACTGTACCATACCATACCATATCATATGTATTATATATTATATTAATTATATCATAAGTATCATATTATATCATATTATATTATCCCCATTTCACAGGTAAGGACTGAGACAGACAGAGGTTAAATGACTTGCCCAGGATCACACAGGCAGTAAGTAGTGTATAAGGTCAGATTTTAGGTAAGTCCTATACTACCTAGTCATCCATCAAAACACCAAGTCTTATACAATATCTTGTCACCTGCCCTGCCACTGTTCTTCTTCTCCATTCTAGAACCAGAAACCCTCCAGACTGGGCCTCAAGAGACAACCCCTAAATTCCCTGGAGGCAGGGCCCTCAATCAACTAAATTAGCTCAGTGCCTCTTATGTACTGGATATTGAACTATAGGAGGGCATAGAACCACAACAATAAAAAAAAAGTCCCTGACCTCAAGAAGTTTGTGTACCATTGAGGATCAGACAGATACCATCTACATTTCTAAAACTATACAAAATAATAGGGATATAAATTGAAACTGACCCTGTGATTTCATTGATATAAAGAACTTGCAGGTGGTGAAACTCACACCAACAAAGCAGGTTGGCATTTTCTCTGCAATTCAGTCTTTCAAATATGCCAAGGGCATATATCAATTCTCATCATCAAGTGATCTGCTCAGTGTGTGACACAAGTGGAACTTGAACCAGGGTCCTCCTGGCTTCCAAGTCAGTTCTATCTCTATGGTACTCTTCTTGAAAACCTAAAAGCATAAGTGTTGTCATTGTTGTGTCTGACTCTTCATGACCCTGTTTGAGGATTTCTTGGTAAAGACACTAGAGTCATTTGCCATTTCCTCCTCTAGTCTATTTTACAGATGAGGAAGAAAGATTTGAAGTCAGGAAGAGGATTCTTCCTGACTCTAGGCCTGGCACTCCATCCGCTGTGCCACCTGGCTACCCTAAAAATGTAAGTACATGCTAATTTTAGGGGAGATGAACTAACAGCTGGGTAGCTGGGAGATTGGGAAAGGGCTTATATAGAAGGCAATGCATGAGCTAAGTTTTAAAAGAAATTTTGGAACTCTACTCTGAGTCTGAGCTATCCTGATTGGTGATAGTGAGTTAAAACTCACCTCAATCCACCCTAGCTGGCCAACCTCCTACTTCTCTTCTAGTCATCTCCAAGGACATCAAAAGTCTACTCAGTGCCAACATCGTGCCATGCTCAAGCATGATCTCTCCAATGACCACCAGCTTTCTATCTCCTGATCTTTGCTCTGGTCACAATATCCAAATCAATGCCATCATTGCTACTAGAAAGGAAATGACAATCTACTGTCCTGTGGCTCCTCTCACAATTTTAGTAATACTTAGACAAAAATGCTGTTGCTTGGCTTTTAATGTTGTATCTCCCTATTAGAATATATAAGGTCCTCGAGGGCAGGAACATGACATTTTTGTCTCTATATCCCCAGAACTTAGTAAATTAGCACATGATAGACACTTAACACACATATTAACTAATTTCCAAAAAAACTTTTAATATGTAAAAATGGAAAAGAAAAGGCATGAAAGTTAATGAGATTACCTTGTGCAGCAATGTATTTCCTTGGCTCTTTGAAACCCTGTCCAAAACATTTACAAGTACACCATATTAATTAGCTTTCAACAATAATAGGAGGATTAGTAGCAATAATGTTAATATTAATTAGCATTTTAAATACACTTTATATAACCTAAAAGTTTGTAAAACTCTGTACATCTCATTTGAACTTCCTAACAACTATAGGATGTAGATGCTACAGGGTTATAATCCTGATTTTTCAGATGAGGAAACAAACTCCCAATAATTAAGTAATTTGTTTATGGTAGTATGTACAGAAAGGAGGACTTAAACTCAAGTCTAGCATTCTATCTGATATAATTTAGTAAATATACTTCCTTAGAATTACAGTAGAAGAAAGAGGTTATGGGGTGGCTAGGTAGTACAGTGAATAGAGCACTAGCCCTGGAGTCAGGAGGACCTTAGTTCAAATCTGGCCTCAGACACTTGACACACTTACTAGCTGTGTGACTTTGGGCAAGTCACTTAACCCCTATTGCCCTCCAAAAAGGAAAAAAAAGAGATCACTTTGAACATTCCAAATCCACATTATGAATTTTCTGGATATTTTCAAATTAGAGAACTTTTTTTAAGGAAGGACCAACAAGCTTAATTTTAATTTGAAAATAATTTTTGTAGCCAGGGTGTATTTTGGTTCTATAGCTCTCATGAAAATCAGAGTTTAAAGTTGATCCAAGACACTATCTCTGTCTCTGGTGTGTAAAACTATCCCAGACTCTAAACTTCATATATAACTTAGCTGAATTCTCCAACTCAAATGCCCCATCTCTCTCAATCCTTTCAATACCAAGGTCTTGAAGTAGCCTACTTAATGTCATTGTGTGAATTTCCAAATTTCTTAAATAAATAGCTAAACAGTTAACTTGATTTCTCCTACATATTCCACAGAATATGTTGTGGACAAAACTTACCAAAATCATTGACGTCTTCCTTGTCACAAAATTAAACATTCTGAGCAAAGACCCCAAGCATGAACTCTGACTCATCTCAGTCCTTCACTTTCAAACCATAACAAGTCTTCCTACATGAGATCTACCATACTCTCTCTTCTCTCTATCCCTTTACCACCACTACCTTATTCTACATAGTAGAATCAAAGAATTAGAACTAGAAGCTACCTTAGAGTTAATCTCATACAATCCTTCCATTTTTATGGATATTTAATCGTTGCCTGGATTATTACATGTAATTTCCTATTCATTAGATTTCATGTGTTCAATTGTTTATTAATGAGACAAATATTTGTTGATTGTGCATTCTTTACAGAGCAATGCTTCTTTCTCTCCAAAACACAAGTGCCTAAATCCATTTCCTTTGCTGTTGATGCCAAAGTAATATCTATGCTATTTGTCTGCATTTTTATGCTCTCTAGAATAATTTTTTCTTCCCATACCCCATGCCACAAAAATGGTCTCCGCATCCATTAATAGTCCCTACTAAATTAGAATAGAGAGAATATTTCTTTCTATCTGATGACCCAGTGTAGGCATAATATGCCTTTGCTACTTTCTTCAATATTCTCAACTATGAATTTCACATTATCCTCCCACAAATAAAATGTATTTACTTCTGACTTATGCATTTTGTTTATATGAATGTGATATATATGTGTGTGTATATGTGCGTATGTGTGTATACGTATGCATGTAATATACACACCTTATTGTACTTCTATATGGTTCTCCATATATCCTGCCAATGTACCTACACACATTTAGCTTTTTTTCTTTAGGTTTGAATCCTTGAAGGCAGAACCTGCATCAATGTTAACCTTATTGCCTTTCAAAAATGCATGTAGGCAAATATTTCTTAATAATGTAAAAGCTTACCCTACATAACCTGATGAAAAGTTCATATAGATGCATAAATAAAAATGTCCACAAAAGATATCTAATTTACTTCAAATTCTACATAAGTGGAATTCAAATACATGACATTTTGGCGAATATAATTAGAAATGTCATAATTCTCGGCAAGTATCCTTATGATAAGCAAAAGGAAAACTGAAGACATCATTGCAATTCTCTGAAATGGAAAAGAGAAGTAGGCAGCCGGGATATTGTTTTAACTTACATCCACATAACTTGCATTTATATAGTCTGATCCAGTATCTCCATTTATTTCAGAGAGTTCAACACGATTGTAATCATCTGATTATGGTTAAAAAGAAAGAAAAGAAAAACAATTATGAAATAGCGAACCACCATGTTACATACATAGATTTGTTAAAATATTCACAATTTCACTAGCGTGAAACTCTCTGTCCAGTAAAATGGACAAGGAACTCATTTTATAACTTAGAGAAGATATAGAACTTAGAAATTGATACAAACTAGGGTGCTGAGTGGTTGAAAAATTTGCCCAGGGTTGCAGAGCCAATGTGTAGCACATAGAAAATCTGAACCCAAGTCTGCCTGACTCCAAGGCTGGATGTATAATCTTTGTGATATACTGCCTCTCAGGCTAAATAAGTATGCTAAGTTGTGAATAAACAGTAACTCAGTTACCCACAAGTACTTACAGGGAAGGATGTCGATATAACGGTTTTTGTTCTGATTAAAAGGTTTGCGTGCATCCTTACTTGGAAACTTGCTGAAAATCCTTGGAATGCTCTGAAAAACATAATGTTCCTTCATCTCATAACAAATTTAAATAACTTCTCTCAGTGCATTCATTAGCCTCCCACGTAAATGAATAGCACAATGAAATTTTCTCATTAAGCCTGACTATAGAAAGATTTACAAATAATTAATTTGTTTTAGGATGCTAAAGTTTTCATTTAGGGAATCACCTTGGGAGTGAGTGCTGTAAGAGAAAAAGCTAGGAGATTTTAAAATTTATTTTCATATATTATTTTTTAAAATTGATGAAGTATGTATTGGTTAAATTTTACATATATGTATAGCTGTAGATGTGTATATACATATGTATTACATATATATATGTGCCCATTTGCATCTAATGGGAGTCATCTCTAGGGTAGGGGAAGAGGGTAGTGAAGAAAAAAAGAAAAAGGAAATTTATATAACTGCATTATATATTTAAAAGGAATAGCTGGTTGTACATAATAGATTTGCAGTTTCATGTGCAGTCATTCTCTATTATACTATGATATAAAAATGCTTGTTTTATTCCATAAATTAAAAATAAAATAAATAAATGTGAAAAAAAGAATTGAAAAAAATTCGTTTCATTTTAAAAATCCCTCTCACAGGCAGTACCTTCTCTCTGTAAATTATATCCAGTCTATCTTGTATTTATCTTTTTTGTACATCTTTGTTTGCATCTTTTCTCTCCTCTTAGACTGAGATCCTTGAATATAAAGACTGTCTTCTTTTTTTTTCTTATCCTCAGCATTTAGTCCAATGCTTGGCACATAGTAGGCACACAATAACTGCTAGTTAACTGACTGTGCATTATGGAATTTCCAAAACAACCAAGTAAATTTCATTACATAGTATCAAACATCAAGGCAAGAGTGATTTAACATGAATTATTCTAATATCTGATAGAGATTTCTTTTGGTTGCATTTTAAAAGACTCATACCTGAAATTCAGCCAGAAAAAGCCTTCCCTCATCAGCAATCTTCCTCTTATATGTTTCCAGTAACATCTCTGCGGGGATTGGCTCCACATTCATTATTTGTTTTTCATCATCTTTAAATAAAAAGATTTTGAAAAATTTAAAGTCATTTTATACATGTATTTCTAGACAGTATCTTTCAGCATTTTACTCAAGGCACTAACTAAGGAATGAAGCAGATCAACTCAGGAATAAAAACAATGAAATTAACGGCAAAGATCTTAAGTTCATTCTTGTCTCAAAGATCACTGCCCAGTTCTTTTCATGCCTCTGTAACTGCTTTAGATAATTTACCAGAGAAGGTGGGACTTTGGCTCCTCAGTCATATAACAACTCCTGTGTCTCTATTCACAGTTAGGTGGTGCCATAGCAGATAGAATGCTGCGACTGGAGTCAGGAAAACCTGAGTTCAAATCCAGCTACAGACATGTACTAGCCGTGTGACCCTAGGCAAGTCACTTAACTCAATTTGCCTCAGTTTCTTCATCTGTAAAATGAACTGAAGAAGGAAGTGGAGAACCAGTCTGGTACCTTAGCCAAAAAAAAAAAACCCAAATGAGGTCACAACTGAATAACACTGGCTCTATTTGTAGAGGATCACAGGCCAGTGGGGCTCTGACCCTGATGGCTGAATAAGCCCTCTTAGCTAAGGACCCTGCTACCTGGCACGAATCAGTTCCCCACCCCAGAAAGGCTCACATGCATGAGCATCTTCAGAAGCGTGGCATGCACTCCCGGCCTGGGAACAAGAACTCTTGCAATGTTCTCAGGGGAAAATACCATACTGTTGCAATGTAGCAAGAACTAGATAACTAGAAGCCTTCTGTTCTAAGGAGGTTAGGGATGTTTGGAACATCCTGCCCAGTACTCGCCTCCTGATAACAAGGATAGAGTACAAGGGCCGAGGTGTATGAGGCGAATGGGAACTGGGGCAATTGTGTAATCCTGAAGATAGTGGCTTCAAATGACGATGCAGTTTTGCACTATACATTACTGGGCTCTTAATGGAATAAAATCCGCTCTGTTTACCATCCTCAGAGTCCCATCTCATTCGTGATCATGGCAACCTCTGGGTAAGTCACTCTTTCAAGTATCACCAAACTTTCCCTTCTCAGTCCTGCTGCCCGTCGGCAGGGCTCCTCCAACACTATCTCAGTAGCTCTGCCACAGCATGGCAGAGTCCTCTGAACCTGGCTCTGCACATCCATCCATTTAAGACAAAATAGAAACTCCCTAATCTTCCATTTATAGGCCTGAGTAACCTGACTTCAGCTTGCTCCCCACTTTCTTTCCTTCTCTGATTACCACCCAGTTACTCTGGATACAGTCTGTGTATACTTAGTTACTATGGGCTGTCTCCCCATTTGAAATTAGGAAGCAAATTAAGTACCTATGTTGCAGCAGGCACAGTACTTAAATTCTTTACAAATGTTTTCTCATAACTCACAACAACCTTCAGAAGTAGATGCTATTACTATTTCTATTTCTAATTTACACTTGAGGAAACTAAAGCAGACAAAGGTTAAATGACTTGCCCAGGGTCACACAGGTTGTAACTGAGGCTGAATTTGAACTCAGGTCTTCTTGATTGCAGGCTCAGCACTCAACCTGCCTAGTTGCCTCAACCTTACTCTTTGAGGGCAGAGACTATTTCTGTTTTTTGTTGTATCCCTAGTATTTAGGACAGTGACTGGAACATAGCAATTTTTAAAAAAGTTAACAGGAATTTATTTTATTTCATCCCCTTTTACCCTACTTTAAAAAAATAAAGAAAATAAAAGCATTCCTTAATATGAATAGGCATACTTAAACAAATCAAATTCCCTCACTGGCCCTGTTAAAATACCTGCTAGTTGATTAATCTATAGGTGGAAGCCAGAAAGTAGAATTTTTCACCCAGAAGCCCATTATTAGAAGACCCTACAGGATCCGATCAACATTGGACCTCTACCTCATCACTGCCTTCTGTTCCTCTGATAAGAGTGTGGAGTCATGGACTCTAAAACCTCCATTTAAGGAAGGAACTCCACTTAGACGTAGCATTTTTCATCTGGTAACACTATTCAGAATTTGGGAAGTCTCGGATTTTTCCCACATGCCCCTACATTGGGTACCTTCCTCAACTGTCCCCCCCCAACTCAGCACTCCCCACTTCTTTTTGTGTGCTGCCTCACCACTAGATCATAAACTCCTTGAGGGCAGGGGTCATCTTTTTGTTGTTGTTGTTGTTTGCTTTTTTTTTTTTTGGAGGGGGAAGGTAGGGCTATTGGGGTTGTGACTTATATTTTTGTGTTAAGTGTCTGAGGCCGGAGTTAACTCAGGTCCTCCTGATTCCAGGGCCAGTGTTCTATTCACTGTGCCACCTAGCTGCCCCAGGGGCCGTCTTTTTTTTTTTTAAACATATTTGTATCCCAACTTCTAACCACAGTGCCTGGCACAAAGTAGGGACTAAATATATATTTATTGACTGAGAGACAAACTGAATGACTAAGTGACTTGCCCTATCTCACATTTAACAGGGATCAAAGTCTTAATTAAGCAAAAGGGACTAAATTAAGTGGGGAAAAGCTCCATGGCAAAAGCTTAATTATCATTCATTAGTTCAATAAATATTTGAGTGTCTACTGTATACCAGGTACTGTCCTAGGTGCTACAGCAGAGGACTGATAAACATGAATATAATAAGGACTCTACCACCAAGAAATTTTAAAATTTAGTGTCTTCCTTCCTAGATTGTTCCATTTTCAAATCTACACAAGTTTCAAATCCATAAGACAAAATTCCATGGATCTGAGGAGCCCACAAGATATGAGAAGAGCACTTCTTCAAGCTTCTACATGTACATGAGATACCAGATTACATGGGATTGCTTAAATTGCCTTTGTATAGGGAGTACCCCAAAGACCAAGTATGTCAAACTACTCTAGAGTTTGGCAACTCTTGGTGTTCCACGTTGGGAGACCACCCCATTTTGAAGGTAATTTTTTTTTTAAATACAGCTATTTATTTTCTAAATATACTGCTCAGTTCTTAGCTATCGCTTACTCTAAAATTAATTCTTTTCTGAACTGGAAAAAGAGAAGCTAAAGAAGGTTCTATAGAGGAGGAAAAAGTTGTTTTGTCCCTGAATAAGAAACAGTTTTATATCACTCTAAACTTCCTATTATACAGGTCTGATCATGTTACTCCTCTGCTTAAAACTCTTGGGTGGATTTCTGTTGAATTTCAAAGAAATTGCACATTTCCCCCACACACACACATTCCAAGCCTTTTATTGAGTGACTCTAACCTTTACTTCCAATCTTATTTCCAAACTTTTAAATCTTATTTCACATGCCTCCCCATTGCATGCATGCTTTAGCATCTAGCCAAACTACACAATTCTCTTTTTCCTGTTTTCCTCTTGGTACCCTTCTTTCTGCTATTCCCTACTTATGGAATATTCTCCCTTCCCTTCTCACACATACCTGTTTTAATACTGCCTATCCTTCAATGCCTACTTTTTTTAATGAGTGAAAGGGGAAATTAAATTATTATCATAAATTTCCACTGTACCTCAAAAGTCATATATAAAAGTATATCATGTGTAATGGCAAACGTCATTAATTTAATTATAATTAACAAATATACTTAGAAAAATTATTTTCTTGTAGCAAAAATGTTAAGAACTCACCTCTCTGAACAAGTTCTACCCGTTCATCCAGACTACTGTAAAAATAGGAGATACAGATTATAGCATGATACTAGGCAAACATCATTACTATCTCCCCATCTTCCAATTGGTAAGGTTCTAGTCAAATCAAATTATTTTTCCCATAGTTATCTATACTTAATTACCTGTTAAGATATGTGCTCAATTCTACTGGAATATGCCCATTTCAAGCCTCTTGGTTGGTCTACACTTGACTGATACGTGGCTGACAACTCATGTTTTGTGGATCTGTAACTTCTGGTTAACAAACCTAACTGCATTTTTCTCATTTGAAGAAAAGTGACTTACCTTGATCTTTTTTTGTGCAGATCATAGATTTTATAAAGAACAATGAGTAAGGCTATTGATGTCACAATAATCAAAAATATCAAAAACATGATCAGTGCTTTGGAATTATCTACAAAATGAAAATGAAGTTAGAAAGCTTTAATTAATAAAATATTTTTGTGAAATATCTTTAAAATACTAAGAATATTTGTTCTTATTTAACTATTTAAGAATATTAACATTTCCTATATAGCCCTCCTATTTAATATCGTGCCAACTGAAGCCACCTGAAAAAAATCACTACTCTAAAAACATTCATTCATAAGACTAAAGTAGTATATGCACCTAAATCCATACTCTTTGTATATAAACAATGCCCACATGTGTACAGATCAGGGAGTATATAAAAACTTTTTGCAATGGTAATTCAAGTTGAGTTATATTCATTAAATGGATATTTAATACAAGGTACTATACTCCATACTAGATTTACAGAAAAGAAAAGTGGCAGAACCCTAACCCTCAAGGAGAATGTTATCTAGTAAAATAATGGCTGGCATTACTTTTACTAATTAAATTGAATTATAATACTAATCCACTTCCAAAAATATTGTGTATTTGGAATGCCTCAAAGTCTCTCTCCTATGTTAACATCTATTTTTTTTTAAGAATTCTAGAATTAAAGAGAGGTGTAACCTAGTTATTATACCAACAGGTAGGAGGGAATATACCTTGGGCTGACCTTATGCATAGAAGAAATAGATGATTTTTTAAATAGTGGGATGTCAGAGACTTCCGGCATTGGGCAGACATATTTCCATACCTCCAGTGAGTCTTCTGGCCCCCTAATATCTCTAGTCCCTTTACCAGGGATGCATTTAAATACCACAGTACAATATATACACAAATTCAATATATATAGAGGGAATATGATTTCATTGGTATAGAGAACTCCTGGGGAAAGAAACCCTCTCTGGTGATATTGGTTAGTTCTTCCTCTTAAATCTATGTTAGTAGAGCATTGCCTGGGACACAGAGAGGCTGTTACTTTCCTAGGGCCACAAACACGTATGTGTTATTAGAGGGACTTAGAACCTTGTCTTTCTGGATTTCAGGCTAGTTCTCTATTATGCAATACTTTTCTTCCTCTTCTTACTGGGATCTATCATCCCGATAACTTCAATTCTTAATTCAATTCAACAGTTATTTCATATACATGAATAACCCTGTTGTTTTGGGGAAGAGAACTAAGAAAAACCATAGAAACTTTTACTTGTCATACATACCTTTAGCCTATACCTACAAGTTTCATCCTATTATCTTTTGCCTTAACTTTTTTGGATTTTTAACGTATAACTTAACTTTTATTTTTCAGATTAACTCTTTCCTTATATTCATTTTGAGTATAAAGATTCCCTTGAGATGCATTTTTAAAAATCATTATTCCAATTACTATTTATAATAATAACAATGACAAGAACATTTGTAAAATGCTTTAAGGCTTCCAAAACATTTTCCAAATATGATCTCATTTGACCCTTGTTACAACCCTGCTAATATTACTCCCCACATAACAGATGGGAAACCTGCAGCAGACAGCTCTTTGTTCAACTGATGTTATCCCAGGATAATCCTATCCTAGATAAGTTTAAAGAGGAAATATCACCATGCTCATTGTTAGGGATAGATTTTGCTTTTCTTGACCAAGACAATCTTGAAAACTATCCACTAAATCTCAGAGGGAATTTAATCTATGTCACTTGGAGGGATGCTAAGAGGGACAAAGTCTTATCATATCATTCTGCCTGTTCTTTCAGAGAATCTCCCAATTAGAAGGGATGACAAAGGCCATTTTGCCCAAACCAAGCTGGCCCAGAATCCCCACCAAGAAAAGTCTCATTCCATGAATCATCTCAGAAATATATTTTCCTTTCCATTAAACATCCCTTCACTTTCATTTGCATGCTAGTGGGCATCATACCCTCTATCTACCCCCACAATATAGATACAACATTGTGAAGAAAATTCTGTTATTAAAAATATAATTTGAAAGGTTATAAACATGGGTACATCTCTTTAAAACACAAAAATATACATTTTATCAATACAGTATTATCAACAATAGTACCAATTAGGTATGTTTAATACTTTTATATATATGTATGACTTACATCTGGTTTCTTTAATTTCAATAACTGGGTCTCCATAATACTTGGTATTGTAAGAGTAGAGCTGGATATCATGCAATAAACACACACACAAACACAATTTTAATTTTATCAATATAAACATGGACATCACAATGCAATAAATGAAAGCAATTTTCATTTAAGTTGTAATTTTAAAATAATATGATACTTAATTCTCCAGTTGTCATAAAATAAATGTTATGCTAAAGCAGTTTTTTTTTCCTTAAGGAAAACAATCTAGGGAGTTTGAAATGATGGGATAGAGACTATGCCGCCATGCCTTCCCCTCCTCCTGAATTCACTCTGGGCCATAGTTTTTTTCATCTGGAAAATGAGTTTGGATTTAATGGCCTTTAACATTCTCCTAGAGCTAAGTCTTTATGAGTTCAATAACACATGAGCAATAGAGTCCTTACAATGTTTTTATATCATATTGCTAATAAATTTCAAATTAACAGTAGCTTTAATGCATATGTATTATATATATATATAAAATACATATGTATATATACATATATAATATATGTGTGTATATATCCAAGTGAATGAGCATTTTATAGGAATGGGAGTTCTAGACATGATACTTACAGAAATATTCACTAAAAGTACCAAAAGAGGGGTGGCTAAGTGGCGTAGAGAATAGAGCACTGACCCTGCAGTCAGGAAGACCTAAGTTCAAATCCAGCCTCAGACACTTAACACTTACTAGCTGTGTGACCTTGGGCAAGTCACACCCAATTACCCTGCCTTCCCCCCTCCAAAAAAGAACCAATCCCCCCATCTTAAGCTCCTATTCACCCGGGGTGACTATTTTCTGCTTTTATCAGTAGCAAGTCTTGCTTAATTGGTGTCAGCTAATGATAAACTATATGAAATGGTAACTTAAATTACAGATTGACAGTTGACCAAAAACATGAGTAAAAATGTCTCCACCTTAAATAGCATGACTAGGAGCTCCTTCAGTTCTAGACATGGTCATGGGATCTATGCACCCCATTGCAGTGATCCATTTGTAAGAGTAAGGATCTCACACACACACACACAGAATGGAGACTATTACATTTTGGATTAGGACCCTGAAAGCTCTTTGAACGGATCTCAAAGATCATTTAAAAGAGCAGGGGTGGTATCAAGGTGAGAGAGGCCCACTGATACATGATATTGAGCAATATGGAACTATCAAGTCAGGAAAACAAAGCTGATCATGAAGATTATTGGCCATTTGTCAGCTTCCTTTTACTTTATAACATATAAATACTTGATGCCCTGAATAGAAAATGCATTTGGAATGAAGAGGAAATAATAATACTTCATAAGGCAAGTGCATGCTGCTAATTCGTAATAACCTTTAGTTTTAAGTTTTAAAGGGCCCTGCCCTGCCCTTGTGAAAAAGAGCATTCATTAACAAAATGTCTAGCTAAATTTGAGGGTATAATCTATGGTCCCAGAGCATAGAAAGTTAGACTGATTTATGTAGAACAAACATTTTGGTTTAATATCAAACCCTTATCAGCTGAATTCCTGGAATAGCTAATATAGTACATATGGGAACCTTTGATCATTTTAAAAGCTATCAAGGAGTCTTCAAAAACTGAGAAGCTCAAAACTTCAAAATTACAATAAAATGTATACAAAGGCATGCCATTCTTTGAACACGAGACTTAGATAAATGTGAAATCTGGATCAACAAATCAACAAATACAATAAGCTCCTCTCAAATGTCTGGAACAATTAAGACAAAGACTTAATCAGATTTTAAGGGTTAAAAATGCATCTTACCTTAAATGTATGACTGGTCATGAAATGAAGATTTTTCAGTACAAAATCACAAACTTGGTTCTTTAGTGATATATTGTCATACAAAGTTGTCACATTCAAAAAGTAGGTCAAATTGGGCCCATGTATATTTTCTGGCTTTTCGCATTTAACTGTTACACTATTGTCACTTATCAATTTTACATCCATGTGTTTAACCTTGTCTGGTTCTGTTTGAAGAAAGAATAACACCTTTTCAAGTTTCATCATTCAGATGTCAAATATAATGAATTTTTCAAAGTATCTACTTTTAAAACAATCTTTTAATTTATATACAAGATTTTTAATCTATTAATGATTATATAGTGTAAGATTTAGTTCTGGTAAGGAATGAATACAGAACATATGGATGCGTCATCTTAAAAATATTCTCTGCAATGCAGTGGTACATGTTTTAATCTACATATAAATGCATGTGTGTTCACATATGTACTATACATGCAAGTGTCTACGTATATGTACACATGCATTTATATCTATTAACATATGCATGCATATTATCACTGTACTCATATGTACACAGATGAATGCTCTCCATTGACTACTCATCCAATGGCATATTGTAGTACAGGCGAAAAGTGATCTCTTTTCAGAGGTTCTGCAATAGCTGTTATATTGATGAGCTCAACACAATTGCATCTGTAAACAGAAACATCTAGAGGTCCTTGACATCTACAGGGAATGCCTCTTCCATTTGGGCTCTGGCAAACACCTTTGGCCAGAATGTGCCTCTTTGTTATGTTTCCTTTGATGTTAATATCAGAAGATTATTAAACAAAATTATTTCCATTATTGTGTCTATCAAGAAATCTTATATGATCTTACTATGTGAACCTGAAACATACATTTGGATGAAAATTGTTATAAGATCTGTTAAAAACAACTGATATATTGGGATTTTTAAATTCTATGAGCTTTTTAAAAAATTGAGAAAGCTTGGTTGAATAGAGAGAGCATTGGACTTAAATCCAAAAATGGATTACCATGAGTAATTTATTTAATTTCTCTCAGTCTCAGATATGGGTTTGTTGTTGTTGTTGTTTGTTTTCATGAAATTTAAATAATAATACCTGTAACACCCACCTCCAAGATTTGTTCTTAGGATCAAATGAAATCATATATGTAAATCATTCTAGAAACCTTAAAATGATATCTTTTATTATTATTAGCTAACAGCTATTATTATAACAGAATGTCTTTAATGATGTGGTCCGCCATAGAATGTTATTTGGGAAAGCCTTCCTGGTGCCTCATTTATCATGGATGTTCTTTTTATTTGGTAAATACTCACAATTTTTTTTAACAAGTGAGAAAGTAAGTAGCTAGATCAATAGCAATTGTTTTCCAGTTTTTTGTTTTGGTAGGAATTATTATCAGTGACTTTTTTCCCCCAACCATTCCATATTTTTCCACCTTCCTATATTTTGAGAATCAGTCTCTAAGTAGCTTCAAAACTGTGTCACCTGTTGCACAGACTTTCTCTCCACATACCTGGTGTGGTACAGTAACCATGTCCATTTTCTTTAATGTCATGTTTACATCATGATTTAGTAAATTGGAGACTTGACTGTGATATTAGAGTTTTAATGTAATGGCTTGGCTACCACTTAGGATAGGGAGAAAAGTTTGTCCTATAAATCTTAACAATGGTCCCTGTTGTCCTTTTTTCCAATTTCACCCTTAAACGCTATTCAGATAATCTGGATTATTGGGTATTTGGATTATTCGGATTATTGGGATTATTTGGTATGACATTAAGAAAACTAATAATGAAAGCCATGAAACTTTAGTATACTCCTTGAAAAAAATTTCGAACTTGTGAGCTCTCAGGCTTAGCTTATTTATAATAATGCTGATTAATTTAGAAATATAGATTTCCAGCACCCTCAACCCTTAAGAATTTATTTGTAATTCCAGAAGAGAGTGACAAATAGTAGTTATAAATACCTACTGATTGTGTAATATAAGGTAATAGATCATCTATAGTAGAGCACAGTGAAGGATAATACTGAGAAGGGATCTCAGGCAGAAGAAAAAAGAAAATATAGAAGGCTGGGGGTATTGAGGCAAAATCCCTGTCCAATTCAATGTTGCAAAATATGATGGTCTGTCCTGAGTCATTGAGAAAAAAAAAGTTAAATGGATTTTTAGTATTCTCTATTAAAGAATAAAAAAAAGTGTTTTCTTAAAGGAACTTACAGAGATTGTTGGTCAAAATGGTATAAAAAAAATGACAGTGAATAAAGGGGTAAGGTTTAGTTACTTGGGAAAGGGAAAAGTGTTAAAACTTGGAGACTGAAAGACCTAAGTTCAAACATTGCCTCAAGAAATACAAACATGTGATTAAGGAAAAATCATTTAGCTATTCCTAGCCTCAGTCTCCTCTTGGGTGGAATGCAGATAATAAAATCTACAGTGTCTACTTTATAGCATCATGAGATTCAAGTGAGGTCATATAAATGAAGCCCTCTGCAAAAATTAAAGGGTTATAGAAAGCACTATATTTCAATTACATATTGAAGGCAGTTGGTGGTGCAGTGGACAGATCTCTGGGCTTGGAGACAGGAAGATCTGAGTTCAATTTTGGTTTCAGATACTTGCTACCTATGTGACCCTGGGAAAGTCACTTAATTTCTATTTGCCTCGGTTTCCTCAATTGTCAAATGGAAATCATAATAGCACTTAGCTAACAGAATGGTTATGAAGATCAGATGAAAAAATATTGGCAAAAAGCACTTAGCACACATCTAGCACATAAGAGGCTCTATATAAAGGCAAGTTGTTGTTGCTCTTATTATGATTATTTTTATTATCATAACCATCATTATCATACTGTGATGGAGAAAAGGACAAATTGATAAATTTGGTGATTTTTCTATTTTTAAATACTTAAAGATTATGGTCCAGCAAGTTATATATATGCAATATTTCATGCGTACTTGTCTATGCCAATAATAAAAATTATAATTAACATTTATGTAGTTTCTGAAAATTGTTTTTGCTGAATACTTTATATATATATATATATATTAGCTCCTTTGAACCTTATAAAAAGCTATGAAATTGGTACTATATAATTTTTTCTCCATTTTACAGATGAGGAAACTGAGACTTGTCCACAATTACAAGGTTAGTAGGGATCCAAGACAGAAAATTCAGGTCTTCCTAAATCCAAGTTCAATATTCTCTATTCTAGTCATTATTATATATGGTATCACTTAAGAAATTTTTTTTTTTCCAATATGAACCAATGATCTTTTGGGGACAGATCTGTTACAAAAAAAAACAATTTGAGTAGTATTTTAATATGATGGTATATGTTACTTAGATGTTAAATTTAAGAAATAAAATTTGAATTTTATCGCTATTCAAGAAGATTTGTGGATGATAGAACAAAAGCGGTAAGTATTTACAGGGACACTGTGACAAAGCAAACAAATTTTGTTTTACTCTAAAATGATTCCTCTTCCTTCCAGGATTTGATCTCAAAACTGTATTTTTAAAATGGAAAATGCTTTGATTGAGATTTTTTAAAAAGTTTGACTCTAAAACTTTATTTAGTAAACTCATTGTAACATAAAAATGGAATAAGTTTTTTTAATTACTATATCCCAAAATAAAAATTATTGCTAACTTCTTTCTGAACAATTTTGAATACAATAAATGTATTTTACTAACCTAATTGTTTTAGTTTCTCTTTATTTCCTCTGTATTCCCACACAATGAAATGGTGATACTCTTAGATTAGAGAAGTCAAAAAATGTTGATTTATCAAGAAATTTATCAGACCCTCCACAAACCTGGGCCAATCTTTGTTCTGGATGTTTGACATTATGTTTTTACTAAAGACTTTAACGTGTTCTCCAACATGGAGGGAGGGAGGGGGGACAGAAGTGACTCAATATTTATAAGCATGCAAAGAACGGAACAGCTGTAAACCTAGAACTGATCTATGCCACATTTCACTTTAAGTCAGACTTTAAGGAAGATATTTATTCTGAGCCTATGGACCTGGGTAGATTCATCTACCACTTAGGTGCTACCTTCTTCTAGATCATTGGTTCTCAACCTTCCTAATGCCAGGCCCTTTAATACTCAGTATGTGGGTGTATCTGCATATGGGCAGACCCTCTTGGAGACAAATAGAGGAGCCATCTCAGTTCCTAAGACCATCGGAAATGTGTGTTTTCCAATGGTCTTAGGCGACCCCTGTGACTCGTGTGAAAAGGTTATTTGACCCCCAAAGGGGTCATGACCCACAGGTTGAGAACTGCTGTTCTAGAATAATAAAATGTTTTCTAGACATGATCATTGTGGAGGATGAAGTGAGGAGAGCATTTGGGACTTGTTAATCTCTGTGTGTGTGTGTGTGTGTGTGTGTGTGTGTGTGTATGTGTGCCTGTGCGCGCGCGCTTTTTGGAGGGGGGAAGGTAGGACAATTGGAGTTAAGTGACTTGCCTGAGGTCACATGGCTAATTTTGTGTTATCTGAGGTCAAATTTAAACTCAGGTCCTCCAGACTCCAGGGCCCGTGCTCTATTCAGTGCACCACCTAGCTGCTGCAAGGGATTTGTTAATTTTGAGACAAGAGTTACTCCTTACTAATATTCAAGGTAGGGTATTACTATCCAGGTCATAGGGCAGTTGTGAGGAACATGATATGCTAAAAAAACCTATTAAACATAGAACATTCAAAAGTTTTAATGATGTCATTGATAAAACAAGAAAACAAACATGACTTACTTGCTATATGTGTCGTAAAGGATGTGCTCACACGAAGTCCCTCCCGTTTTATCTTTCCGTTTTTAAAGGCACTTACTGATACGTGGTATTTTGTATAAGGCTCCAAATCAGACAGAGTATGATGGGTAGTATGTGATGGAACTTGCACTGTTTTTAAAAATAGAAACATTTTTTAAATGGACAGTTACATGTGTTTAAATATAATTCTGAATAATATTCAAAGATACAAATTTAATATAGAATTGAGAACTGAATTCAATCTTGTTGCTCTAAAATATTAGTTCAATTTTTATCATATTCACAGGGAAAAGTTTTAAACGTAAACATCTTTTCCCAAGTATGCAGTCACATTCCATGACTTAGCTCATGTTGGTCCTTAGACCTGAAATTCACATCCCTTTTCTTTGCTTCTTATCCTTCAAAACAGAAATAAAATCTCCCTAAGTTTATGTATCAGACTTTATTCTGGATGCTGATGTTCTTGTCTTTTTATTCTGAAACTTGGCTATATCATAATATCTCATGGACCAGATAATTGATCTGGGCTCCTGATCCTGTACATTACTTAGACTTTCTCAATAAACTCTTGATATTGTCCCCTAGTATATTAAATTAGAAAAGTGCTTCCTGGTGTCTAAATTCCCAGAATTCTAGACCACTTTCTTTTCCTCCTGTCTGCATTTTTCTGCCATATTATATGCTATATGGAATTAGTCATATCTACCCATCATCCCACTTTCTACTCTACTTCCTGTTTAACTCAATTGTAGATCCTAGCCCATTCAAATAGATAAGAAACTGTAAAACATAAAACAAAAAACCTTAAAGATGCAAGTAATTTGAGAGGTATCTCAATAGGTATACATATTTAAATGGGGTTTCCAATAATATTAAATTATCTAAGGCAATACCTGATTGAGAATTAAGTGCAAATTGTTGCTCTACAACATTAATTTAAATTTATAATTATATTAACGACATATGATGATGTTTCTAAAATAGATTTTCATATGGTTCCTCCATTTTGTAGTTCATGTTGGTTCTCAGATCCAAAATTCACATTACTTTTCTCTCCACTTATCCTTCAAAGTAAAACATGACCTGAAATAAAGACTCTTAATGTGCGGATCCTGAATTTTTGTTGTTATTGTTAAAAACTGTAATTGGTGTGCATCAATATAATTTGGTTTCCTTTGTAATTCTATCTAATTTTATGCATTTAAAACCATTATTCTAAAAAGGGGACCACAGACTTCAGCAGACTGCAAAAAGGGTCCATACCACATACTCACACAAAAGTTTAAAAGCTCCGGATATAAAAGTAATGGAGAAGGAGAAGGGGGAAAGAGAATAAGAACATTTATATACCACTTACTATGTGCCAGGCACTGCATTAAGCTCCTTTTAGCAAATATTTTCTCATTTGGTCTGTAATGCTAAATATATGGAATAAGGGAACATCTGGATTTGAATCCTACTTTTGACACTTATTGTGTCAACATAGGAAAATCATTTAATTTCACTTAGCCTCATTCTCCTCATCACAATTAAGTGCTATATGGAAAGTACTTTGCAAAAGCATTATGTAAATTATTATTTCATTATTATTATTATTATTTTATGGATAAGAAAACTGAAGGTCAGAGCCCAGGTTTGCACCTCTACCAAGTGCCAGAAACTGAACCCTCGTCTTTCTTATTCTAGATGGACTGGCAGTTGCAAAATACTGCAAATTCCTTAAAATAAGAAGTTTAGTCATCCATTATTTTTTAATTCCAGTATTTCTGTTTCTTTTTCCCTCTCGTTATGCCCTCCTCTCTAATTTTCATTCCCTTCCTGTTTATTGATAAATCTTTCTCTACTGCCTAGCAACAAATCTTTCTAGTCTTAAAAAAAAAAAACACTTCACCCAATCTTATTCATGCTAGCCATCAATCTTTATCTTTTTCCCCCACTTCTAATGTAAATTCCTTAAAAATTTGTATACATTTAATATGTCCTCCTTCTATCCTCTAACTCTTTTAAAAATCCATACAATTTGGCTTTCATACAGAATACGTGACTAAAATTGTCCTCTGCAAAGTTACCAGGGATCTTTTAATTGCTGTATCTAAAGACCTTTTCTCAGTCCTCTTCTTTCTTGACCTCTCTTCAACATTTGACACTGTGTCAACATTATGTCCCCTGGATATTCTCTCTGCTCTGTGCTTTCTGTTCTATCTTGGTTTTTTTATACCTCTCTGCATGATCTTTCCTACTCTGCACTGCTGGAACTTCATTTGTCCACTAACTGTGAGTGTCTAGCAAGGTTCTGTCATGAGCCTTCCTCTCTTTTTTTACTCACATTCTCTCACAAGATGCTCCCACTGGCTCTGATGGGCTCAATGACCACAGATGATGCCAAAATGTGTATGTTCAGTCCTTGATTCCTGCCTAACCTTTCAGGGATAGGGAACCTGCAATGTTGATGCCACATATGGCCCTCCAAGTCCTGAAGTTGGACCTTTTCCAGTCAAAGGTCACACTTGAGGACCTTGATGGTCATATGTGGCCTTGAGGCCACAGGTTCTCCACTCTTGCTCTATTCTCATATCACAGGACCTGTCTGTTGGACACTTAGAATTTGATGTCTCATAGAAATCTAATTCAAGACATCTGAAACAGAACTCATTCCTTACCTCACCCTATATAAATCTTAACTATTATTAGCATTATGACCTATAGGATTAAATATACACTTCTCTGTTTATTTACCACTTGGCTTACCTTTCTAGTTTTCTTATATAATATTCTCTTCTATATATTCTATGTCTAACAATATCTACCTACTTCCTCCTCCTTATATAAAGTATTTCCTCTCCCATCTCTTCCCTGTGTCTGTACTCCATTCCTAGAATGCTTTCCTCATTTTAGAGTCCCGGATTTCATTTTGGACACGTTGCCCATGCACATACACAAATGTATACACACATGTGTTGATAAATGTATATGTTTTGCATGTATGCACATGTGTATATGCATGCATATGTTGTACATATATTGTATATGGCAACATTTTAACAAGGGAGCCATACATTTATAAATATATATCTAAATATAAGCAATATACACGTTATATATATTTATAATACATTTATATGTATATGTTATTACCTACCATTTGAGGTGACCTTTCAACAAACTTGTATGTATCTTCTTTGTACATAGTCATTAATCTGTTGCCTCCCCCATTAGAACATTAACTCCTTACTAAAATGAATGCAATGACCAACCATGATTCCAGAACATGGATAGAGAAGCATCCTGGCCACATCCTGATAGAGAGATGATAGACTCAGGATGTGGAGTGAGACATACATTCTGAGGCATGGCCAATGTGGGAATATCTTTACTTGATTGCATATTTGTTCTAAGAATTTTTCTTTTCATTTATTTTTTTGCCAGAGAAGGGAGGAAAGAAGAGAAAATAAGTGTCTGTTAACTTAAAAAAATAGACTAAGTATTTTTAAAAGAATGTGAGCTATGTGAGAGTATGAACCAGATTTTGTCTTTCTTTGTATGCCTACTATTTAACACAGTACCTGGCACAGTATTTGGCAACCAAAAATGCTTGTTGACTAACTGATTGACTTCAGGTCAAAGATTATTTTGCCTGTGTCATTGTATTTCCAGCTTTAGTACGATTTCTGGCACATAGTAAAAGATTGATCAATTCCTTTTAATTGACTTGATTGGAGACCTTAGATTTGGAATATAATATCTTAGGAAGATTAGATCATTTTGCGAAAGACCTTCAATTAGCTAATTATTTCAAAAGTCAGAGAATTCTAGAGGTTACAATAGACTCCTTCATTGCAAGTTTCAATACCCTAGCTGAATAGATGTCTCCATGGTAATCTGATTCATTCAAGATTCCCAGGAAGGTCATAAAATGGCCTGAAATTAAACTGATTACAAATTACCTGGAAGGTCATTGTCTTTGTAGATTTGAAAGCCATCAATAGGGCCTGGAGGGGCATCCCAAGAAATTTCTATTTTTCTTTCACCAATTGATATAGAACTCAAATTGCTGGGTCTTTCAGGAGCTATTAAAGGAATGGGAGAGAAAGAATATGAAAACGTTAGTGGGCATTAGTGAGTGCAAATTTGAAACATACCTGAATTCATCAGTGAATAAGCAGTTTGGTCATTCTAGGCCTGGTTCAATTCTTGATACCATTTGATTAGAAAATAATTGACTGAATTTAATCCATTCATCTTTCTCCAATACCAGCTCAAATGTTACTTCCCTTGCAAGGTCTTTCCTGATTTCCCTCAGTTCCAAGTATCTTCCTTCTCTGAAAATTAATTTCCATTTACTTGAGCAATTCTCAAGCTGTGAATCACGACCCCTTTGGGGAGGTCAAATGACTCTTTCACAGGGGTCACCTAAGATCATCAGAAAACATGTATTTCCAATGGTCTTAGGAACCAAGACACTGCTCTTCTGTCTCCAGCCGGATCTGCCTACATGCAGATATGTCCACATAGGATCATTAAAGGATTGCAGCCTCAGGAAGGTTGAGAACCACTGCAAGGGAACTTTCTATACTTGAAGTTCCATTCAGATATTTATCAATTGTCCTTCTTGCCCACTATACCAACTCTGGGGATAAAGCAATATTTTGTCTTCCACAATAATTAGCATCCTAAATATTAATTGCTAATCCATTGAATTTAATAATATTTTCAGCCTAAAGCTCTTCTATAGATACCAGTGTCCATATTTATTTCTTTCTCAAGTGAATGAAAAGAATATAGCTTTAGGAAGTTTCTGAAATTCAGTTACATCAAAACAAATAGTTCTTTATATTTCCCTGTTATTTTCTTCTTCCATGAAGTAGAAAGATGTAGCTGTCATCTGACACAGAAATAGAGTGATATTACTTAGTTTGGGGATAGCGGTACAGAGTTGGGGGGCACATTTGTGACTTTTATCTATATAAGGGAGCTCCTGGTGTAGACTAGCCCTCTACTGATGCAGGTCAGGATTTATCTGTGGCTTCTAATCATAGAAAACAACTGAAACAGTGAGAAGCTAGGTGACTTGCCCACAGTCATACAGAGAGCATGTATGTGAGAGGCAGGCCTTAAATTCAGTTCTTTTTGACTCAGATCATCCTTTGAAACTGGAAAGACAGCTGATTTCCAGTTACGCTCTTTACATTTTCAAGAGTTGCAGACTACTAGTCTTGTTCTTAATTTAAGAAAATAAAAATCACATAGAAAATGACATATATATCATTCTTGTTGTCCTGCTTACTATGAGATTTGTTCTGGGGTTGCTTTCATTGAGCCTACCAAAAATGAGCTTGCTTTCTATTCCTTTTTTTATCTACAAAAACAGATTTTTAAAAAGCTTCCTTTCAATAAAAGTCTGTAGAATTAAATATCTGAGAAAAATAGCAGGATAATGACTTGTCTTGGGATCATTTCTATTTAAATCTCATCAAAAAAGATGAAAAGAGGGGCACTAGGTGGTGCAGTGAATAGAGCACCAGCCCTAGAGTCAGGAGGACCTGCATTCAAATCCAGCCTCATATACTTAACATTTACTAACCGTGTGACCTTGGGCAAGTCACTTAACCCCAATTGTCCTGCCTTTTACCCTCCAGAAAAAGAAAAAGAAAAAAAGATGAAAAGAGTTAAGATGGTGATGATGATGATGATGATGATGGAACCAAAAGACCTTCTATGGATTACCTCCTCATGAATTTAGCCAAGAATTACAATGCTAATAATATTTCATCTGATGCTCATTTATTACTATATCAAAAGAAACAAGAATAATAATATTTAAATATTAAATGGACCTGGGATCTCATAAAGGAAGCAATTTTCTTCCAACTGTGTAGTTCAAAACCCATACATAATTTGTCATAATTCTCATTCATTATTGTCTATAGCTCTTCCACAAAGGAATAGTCCTTGGAATATTAAGAGACTTTTAAACATTTTTTTTAAACCTGTGATTTTATTAGTATCAGGAGATCCTGGTGAGGAACTTTCTCTACTAAAATAGAGAAATCTTTCATTACAACTTGCATTCTTCTTTTTTCCCCCGAGGGGAGAAGGCAGGGCAATTGGGATTAAGTGACTTGCCCAAGGTCACAGCCATTAAGTGTCAAGTATCTGTGGCTGGATTTGAATTCAGGTCCTCCTGACTCTAGGGCTGGTACTCTATTCACTATGTCACCTAGTTGTTCCCACATATCGCATTCTTTGAGAATTCTTTGGAGGCACTGAAAGAAAACTTGCCCCAGTCACACAGCCATTACATGTAAGAGGCAAAACTCAAACACAGGTCTTCCTGACTCTGAAATCAGTTCGTTAGCCAGTAAAATATGTTGCCTTTCATACAGAGTATATATGATCTGATATCATTAAAAGAAAAAAAACATCCATGTCTTATGTCACTTGATCCTAACAACAGCTATGCCAAATAGGTAGGACAAGCATTTTTGTTGTTTCTTTACAAATAAGGAAAAAGACTCAAGGAATTGGAGGGGACTTGTCCAAAATCCCACATCTAATAAAGTATACCCAACTGAACATTTCCCCTCCAATTCTACCACATCTTTTCATCCTCTTCACTGGAGATAGGAAGAAAAGGGGCAGGGGGGAAGGATATGTTTACAAATTTAAGCACTACACTTACTTCCAAAGTCTGTTGTAATAGTAATTTCACTTTGTTTAACAATGTGGTTCTGATATTCAACAGAGGCATGGCAGATATAAAGTGTTTGAGGGGTCAAGTCAATGAATTCTTTTTCCTTCGAATCAATTTGTAATTCATTTTCACGTGCTTTGGAACCATTCTGGCTTTTACCTGGAAGAAATAATTACCATGTTTGCTGGCACAAATTCAATGTTATTGATCCCATATTCACATTTGCAATTAGCTCTATGAACCTAGGACATTACATAGGGAAAGAAGAGAAGAGAACTCAGTATAAAAACCAATGATGAACCAACCTAGGACACTACACACAGAGAGAAGAGAAGATGACCCAGTATAAAAACCAATGACTGATGTTTGTTATCAGTGCTAATTAAAATTCACTCACCCACCTGTGGATAAACTAACCTGGAAAATAATTGGCTCCCAACAATCCTTGAGCCTTGAGGCTTTTGAACTGCTGTGATTCTGAAAACTGCTTTCTAATAGTATTGAATTTGCTGTGGTTCTTTGACCCTATGCTGGAAAACTGAACGATGCTTCTTGATGGACTCAGCCCATCACATCTGAATTCCCATTGCTCCGATAAGGTCTCAGTCTTGGTAGGGGAATCCAGCTTGGACTAGGCAGTGCCTCAACTCTGCCTTTTCCTTTGTGCATTTCACCGTGGTTCCCAGTTCCCCACTTTTCCTCAGGTCTGGTTTTCTGCTTACACTAGGACTCAGACTACAGATTCCGGGTCTATTACCTATTCTTCCAGCAATAGCTTACCTGGGCACTTTACCACATATATGCTTTCAATAACTCTACAGATTCATCAGATGTCTTAATTGGGGGTGAAATATGGGGTAGGAATGGGGCATTATGGAATAAATTTGGATAATAGAGATTCTAAGGAATTAGTATGCAGTCTTCTATTTATCTTACTTCAAACTAGACATTTTATTTCTACTTTATAGGAATGCCATGGCGCAGTTGATCGACTGAACCACAAACTACTCCTTCACCATAACTGAACTTTATTGTGTACCAAAATATTCTAAGATCACCGCAAAGTACATCTATGGGATCTCAAGTGGTACAAAATCAAGTAGTTTAAAGGGAATAAAATTATTTATGCTACACTGAACATGTTACAGCAACACTCAACGCTTCATCACATACACATTAGTTTGTGATCTGTTTTGATTTTGTGATATTTTGTGATCATTATAACAGGGCACTGAATAAAGTATCTCTTTAATAAGTTTATATATTTTCTAATGTACTCTAGGATAACAATGATAGTAACTTCGCATAGTGTCTTAGGACTTGAAAACACTTTGCAGATACTCTCAGAGCCTCACAACAGTCTTGTGATGTAGATGACAGCATCACCAACATTTTACAGATGAGAAAATTGTGACAGAAGGTAAATGACTTGCCTGAGGTCACATAGCAACTAAAGCATTGGAGGCAAGATCCAAACTCAGTCCTTCCTGACTCTAAATGCTGTTCTCTCTTTCCCAGATCACCTAGTCTTGCACTTCTTTTGTTATCTACCATCTCCCCAAAACAGTAAGATGCATAGACTACAAATGCTAGTGAATCCATTAGTTTTTAGGTAAGTGGTTTTTATTTTTTTGATAAAGTTTTGATGACTTTGTAAGAAGTATCATTAAATGTAATGAACGTGTGCATGGCATACAAAAACAACCACGGTGTGAATACAGAATCTAATAAATATAAGCATATTTTATGACCTACAGAGAATCTAAGGTAGGGGGATTACCCAGAAACAATGTACAATCTTACATTCAAATTTGTAGGATAAATAGTCCGTTTTGCAATTAAAATCATCTTTGGTAAACGCCCATTTTAAACGAATAGAAGTATTTGCTTTGTCCTCTTCGGTTGAGTTTTCTAACTCAAAATGTTCTGGAGCTGTTGAGATAAAGAATAAGAAATGTGATATAATTTGCTTTTCATAATTTTACTTATAAATATGAATATTTAAATTTGCTTTAAAACATTCCCATGACACAAATTAGAGGACAAATCTTTTACCCATCTAACGGATATTATGTCAGTTAGGGCAAATAATTTTCCCTGTCACTACAAAGCAAACTAAAATTTTATGAAATAAATGATCACATAACATATAGTATTTGTGGATGCCTAACCTCGGTCAAAATATAAACAACTTGCTAATAGAAAAAAAGAAATTATTATTAATTCTAATTTTTATCAAAAAGGGTGTTTTTTTGGTTACCTACTTGTAAACTAACAAACAAAATTAGGGATTAATGATTATTACTACTGTTAATTATAGCCATGATTTCTTTGCTTGCTTGTTTATTTGTTTTAAACAAGAATCCTTCCTCCACCAAAGTTTTTTGATATTTAATCCTAAGAAGGGGTTTGCCTTGGATTCTTAAGACTATACTTGGAAGCCCTAAAATCTAGCAAGGTTTGGGCTACAGGCTTAGAGACAGATCTTCACACTGTAGTCTGAGGAAGAGACTAGCTAAATTCAGAGAAACCATCACCGGGAAAGACAGGATGAAATTTTTAAAATGTATTTATTGTTTGTTTAAGCTACAATCCCTAATGAAATCTGTGTACTAAGTTAGAGAGTAGTCAAATTTACATCTGTGGAAGGAGTACTCTGACCGAGGTAATTCATGGATTCTTGAAGTATTATCCAGAAGGTTATTAGGCAAACAATTTTGTGGAACTTGCAAACTTCTGAATGAGTACAATCATTTTACTGTGAGTCAGAGGGGATGGTTGTGGTCACTGGGAACCTTCTTCATAAATATGTTGGGTGAAGGGAGAGATGGGAGAAATCTAGGATGGAATTGAGCTAGGTGATAGAAAAATAGTGAATCACAGCCAATATGCTTAGGCGAAGTAAACATAGCAATCTATACAACTAAAATGTATATTTACCTGGTGGCACATTTAATGTGAAGTTAGATGAACATCGTGTAACAGTTATGGTAACTGAAGAGCATTCATTTAGGCCTTTATAACACATATCCGGAGTTGCAAATTCACATCTGATCTCATTTTCAGTAACATTCAGATGTGCAGTATACCTTCCTTGAGAATATGTATAATTCACAGAGATGTTTTTGTATGACTCTGAAAGGAATAAATAGTTTAAGTTTAATTTCAAATTCACACCTTTTAATGATCATATACTTAATGTGTTACAAGTATACCCTGTAGTGATATCTTCTTTTCCTCCTAAGGTGACCCTAGACCGCCTTAGGACAATATCCTGAATATTCCTTATGAACATAAACATAAACATAAAGCTGAGAACTGAAAATAATATGTCAGATATGCATTGGCTAAGACAGAGTACAGGGAGACTGTCATATCCTTATACCTGCAAATTATGTCTCTTTATATTAATTATTATTGACTATTTTGCCTCTATCAAGTTTACAATATATTATTCATTTGATCTTCAGAAAAACACTCTGTAAGTGGGTAACATAGGTTGTATCATATTCATTTTAAAGAGTAATCTACAGAGTAGATTGTGATGTAAAGATGAAGGCTAAGCATGGGAAGACTATTATGAACTGATACAGAGTAAAGTAAGTTGAACCAAGAGAACAATATACAAAATGACTATGAGAGAGTCAGGGGGGAGAGAAAGGAAAAAAAGGAGGCAGGCAGGCAGGCAGGAAGGCAGGAAAAAACAATTGTGATTATAAAATCCAAGTTTGGCCCTATGGAAGAATTGAGAAACATATCCTCCTCATTTTATTGCACAGGTGAGGATCTGAGGCTAGGGAATGTTGCTTACACCATCAGACACAACTGATGTGTTGGTTAGTTGTGTTGACCGTTATTTTTCCTCTATGTGTGTTTTTCTTTGTTATAAGTGATAGTTTACTGGGAAAAGGAAGAGGATAGATATATATAGCCCTTATAATGTGAGGTAAAAACAAAATAAATAAATAAAAATAAGACAAAACTGGGGAGAATTTCAAAGATAAAAGCTAAGGCTAGAGAAATTGTGACTCGTCCAAAGTCATAATCAGGTCAATTATAGAGCCACAGATAGAATTTAAATCCTTTGATACCCATTCCAATAGAAAAGAGGGGAAATTTTCATTCAATTATTTATTTCATAAATTAGGTAGAAAAATAATAGCAACATATGTTAATAAGTAATTGCTGGGGAGGGAATGGTGGTAGGAAATGACTGTTTCTTATGTGGAGAAACTGGGTTTTTTTTTAATAATAAATGAGACCAAAATACATGTGCAAGGACAGAAGGAGTTGGCAGAAAGGAAGAGATTATAAGACCTGAGATGTCATAATAGACTAAAAAGTTCAGGAATAATTTTTCTATGACAGGGTTGAGGGCATATGGAGAATGTTTAGTCTTAAAAGGGGAGATACCTCTTCCTCTGAAACAGGCATGAAGATCAAAGAGAAGATGAAACTTACCACATTGTTCAGACCTTGAAGTACTTGCTAGAGAAGAAGAAAATAAAATAAATTATCATATTGATTTCTCTATGGCTACAATGGAATTACTATCTCTTGTCCTCAAATCTAGTGCTCACCACCCCCCCCCAGTTTAGGAAAATGATAATGCATTATGACTAATGAGCACAGAGTCATAGCCTTTTAGATGTAGAAAGGACCTTACAAAACATAGGATTTTGAACCAGGAAACCTGAGGTCATATCTCACTTCTGAAACTCAGCACCTGTATGACCTTCTACAAATTATCTAAGTCCTCTGGATTTCAGTTAACTCCATCTGTATAAGGATAGGGTTTACAGCAATAATCTCTAATTTACTTCCAGTTCTTACAAATTATAATTCTATGATCTAATCAATCCCCTCACCTGTACATGAGGACAGGAGGTCTAAACAGGTAAAGTGGTAAATACAGGTCACACAGATGGTAAATGTTAGATCCAGGACTCAAATCTACATCTCTTCTTCTCAAATCCAATGGTCTTTCCATGATTAACATTAAAAATGTTACTAATGTCAGTTATTTGGTTATCGAAAAATTTTTAACTATTTTTTTAGTAAATATGAGTGATTGATTAATGGAAACAGCTATGCATATGTGTGTGTGTATAAAGACTTGACCAGTGTGCTTTCTCCCACCAGTTGATATCAGTCTGCCAGACTTAATTGATGTTTAGAAAAGGATATTATACTAAGGTATTACAGTAACAATAGTTAGCACAAAACATTTCCCAAAGGTTTGTAACATACTCCATCACCAATACATACAGAGCCCAGGGAAAAGTGGGCTCAAGTTTAGAAATTTCACGTGGCAAATATGCATATAAACAGCCTCTGGGTGCTAGAAATCTTTTCCATCCTTTTGCCTTGTACTTATGAAGTTCCTCTTAAGTACAGTGCAGCTTTTTATGTGTGACACATTGTAGTTCAATCAGTGTTCTTTGTCTCATTATTTCTATTTCGTTCTGGGATCCCAGTGTAGATACAGGCACCAGCCACTACTGTACTGAGAACATGGCTAGGGAAAAGTGCAAGTCCTCTTCCCTGGGTGGGGAGTGGGGAAGCCTAGACTAAAAATGAGTCATCCTCCTTTCCCTCATAAAGGATTCCTTTGTAGGGGTTTGACTGGAATGCTTTTTACCAGGCCACTATTTGCTATAAAACCCACAAGTTCCTCACCCAATCAGAACAGACTTCGTATAATGTCTTTCCAATTTATTCACTTAGTATAAAGTTGATTTGGCTGACTTCCAGAGATGCTCTCTCATCTGGTGAATATATACACATACATGTATATATGTACTGTATGTATATGTGTGTATATGCACACACACTATTGTCTAGGTTAATCCCAACCTTTATGTTATAGCTATCAATATTGTCCATATAGTCTTTGCACTGCTTGGAGCTCTGACATTCATTTAGATCTCAAAGCTGCTTTACATCATTAATTTTGAGGAAGAAAGCATGAAATAGCTATATA
>CM053593.1:80752876-80775016 GCA_028646575.1 Pseudocheirus occidentalis | reverse complement strand
CAGGGAGAGACAAAATGGAGTTAATCATCCTATACAGAAGAGGCAAGGGATAACTGGTACAACTATACTTTCATTTAGTCTCATTGAATTTGGCTTAGGGAAGGAATGACATACACTCTAAAGAGGGTATCATGAACCACAGGAGAGTAGGGGGCATGGGGATGAGAGGCGGGTTGACAAAGGGGAGGGGAGGGGAGGGGGAGGGTTGCTGGAAACACACACTTCAATAAAGGGACAGGGACAGGGTAGAGAACAGAACAAGAGAGGGGGTGGGATAGGAAGGAGGGACATATGATCAATCTGTCACAATATATCCACTGTGAAGATGTTCTGCATAATTACACATGTACAGCCTGTATTGAATTGCTTGTCCTTCCAGAGTGGGTGGGTGACAAGGGAGGAACTGAAAGAATCTAGAATTTAAAGCTCTACAATACATACAACTAGGAATTAAGATATACAAGGACTGGGGTAGGGAGACCCTCCCTGCCCTACCAAAAAGTTAGAGGGGTGTTGGAGGAAGGCATAAAAGAGAGCAGATCAGGGGAGGGGCTTTACAGTGGGATTGCTGTTTAGGGGTTGGGGGTAGGGGAAAGACAGGGAGAAAATTTGTAACTCAAAAACCTCATGGAAATGAATGATGTAAACAAGAAAACAAATAAAAAATTTATATTAAAATTTTTTTTAAATAAAAAAACTGCATAGGCTGTATTTTATTTGCATGTTTATATGTATCCTGTTCTCTGATAAATGTAAGCTCTTTGAGGACAAGTATTGCTTCATTTTTTTTGTCTTAGTATCTCCAGTACCTAGTACATAGTAGAAATTTGCTAAATACTGCTGATTGAATAATTAATCAGTGAAGAGGTTATATATAAAGATCATTGTGTATCATGCCATGCAACAAATGACTGATTTACAGTAAATGTTCCTAAAATGTAGCAGTATACAGTGACTTAAACTACATATTTTATTCAGCAGATGTCAGTTCTATTGATAAGACAAAGTTCTTCAGTCATATTCACAGGTTTACTTCCTCCCAAAATTATTGTGTTTTTGTGATGAAGTTTTCCTGTAAGATAGCTACATGATTGTTTCATATATTTATTTTCAGTTCCTCTTCATTTTTTATTCTCTTTCTTAATCATTCATTATAAAGTTCTTGAGAAACTTTTGAGAAACATCTTGAGAATGCCCTCTTTGCTTTTCTATCTTTACCACTTAAAATCCTTCCCACCAGCTCAAACACCACTTCCTTTATGATGTTGTCCATGATTACCACATCTTAGACTACAAAAGAAATATTTTTCCATGACCAATAGAAATATCTATTTTTAAAAATGAGCACATCAGTCTTGAGTATCTGAAAAATATGTTAGGTTTAAAGACAAACAGTTCTTCAGTCAAGCTTTACAGCAATGACCTGTTTTGGTGTTGAAGGGGCCATTTGCTTTTTGGTCACAGCTGTAGAGCAGAAGGGTCTAGAAGGCCCTACCAAGCTGGAAAGGCATCACAACTTAGACTCTGATGGACCGTAAGTGTGTGATCTAAGGAAAAATCTGGCTGAATTTAGAGAAGCTCATCCTCAAAAGATAGGCCACCACGAAAAGACATTTTGGGCCCCAAAGATACTTCTACAAGAAGGCTTTCTTAGTCCTTCTCAATTCTAAATTCATTCCCTGTGTTTAGTTGATTCATACATTTTTTTGCTTGTTTTCTTCCCCTTTAGATTCTGTATTCCTTTAGGACAGGAACTATCTACAATGAGAGTCTATATAAGAAGTAAAAGGAGTTCTAATTACATGATATCAGTAGGTTGTCATTTGACCCTGAGCTTATTACCTGACCTTTCTCTGCTTCAATTTCACCCATACAAAAAGTAGAGAGCAATGTGGGCCACTTCATCACTTTTTTGCAAGAGAGAACAAATAGAAATGACTGTGGGCATGAATGCAAATGTAAATGAGTTACTATTCAAGCTCATTTACTACGGGAATGATAAGATGGATGCTTGCAAAGCATGTGAAGGCATTTTTCAAACTAACCTATAATTATGAATTTTCTCAACTAGTGGTAACAAATTGAAGATGGGAATGGGGGACACTAAACCATACCTAAGTTGTATGTGGGTTGTATTCTGACTTAGAAAAGTACATATTAACATTATTCATGCTCTTTTGTATTTTTATGTATTTTGTTTACTATTTACTAAATACATTTTAATTTGGTTGGGGACTTGCATGTTCTAAACTAGGGGTTCTTAATATTTTGGCGTTGTCAAGCCCTGGGCAGTCTGCTGATGCCTATGTACTCCTCAGATACATGTTGTGGTTTTTTTAATCCATGAAACGAAATACATAGGATTACAAAGAAAATAGGTAACTAAAAAGGAATGTATTTTTTTATCCATACAAATTCACAGACTTCTTAGAATCAGAGGACTCCAGTCTAAAAACTCATGCCATAGACCCCATGACATGCTCAATTTAGGGTTTGATTTGTATTACAAACTAATATTTTATCTGTTTGCTTTCTTTCATCTATTTAAGATAAGTTAGGTGCAGCAGTGGGTAGAGCACTGGCTCTAGAGGCAGGAAGACCTGAGTTCAAATTTAGCCTCAGAAAAAAATAATTAATTTAAAAAATTTAGCTGGGGTGGCTAAGTGGTACAGTGAATAGAGCACCAGCCCTGGAGTCAGGAGGACCTGCGTTCAAATCTGGCCTCAGACGCTTGACTAGCCATGTGACTTTGGGAAGTCATTTCACCCCAATTGCCCTCCAAAAAGAAATTACCTCAGACATTTACTAGCTATTGGGGAAGTCACCCTGGGAAAGTTACTTAGCCCCTGACTGCCTCAGTTTCCATATCTATACAATGGCAACAATAATAGCACCTACTTCCTAGGATTATTGTAAGGATCAAATGAGATAATTGTAATGTACTTCAGCACAGTGTCTAACACATAGTGAGTGCAAATCAATGTTAGCTATTATTATTAAAGGTATTCTCCTGAAACATAACCTCCCCTATTAACAAAAGTAGGAAAGGTGCTTTTTTTTTTCAATTTTGGGACCTCCTGAATAATACTGATTTTACAATCAATTAATATTCTAAGTCAAATCAATGAATCTTCTCATCTTAACCTTTGACATTTTTTTTAATTGACTGAGGAGAAGAGAATGACCACAAAGATGATGGGTCAATTCTTATTTCACAGTCAATGTCAAAATGGCATCAGTCAAATACTGTCTACCTTTGGAAGGAAACATGTGTTCTTCTCAACTGTCTCATTTAGATTGTCCTGATGTACAGTATTTGTAAAAAAAAATAAACTCTAAATGGTTCTGTGAGTCATCATGATTAAAAGTGTAGTTCTCAGGAAGACACATATGAAGAAAGTTGCTATCTGCATACAGAGAAAGAACTGATAAATAGAAGTATGAATAAAATAATTTTACATGTGTGTGTATATATGTGTGTATCCACATACACATAAACACACACTACATATATGTGTATATAAATATATGTATGTAAATAAAACCTATTTGTGTCTAATAGTAGCCATCACTAGGATGAGGAGAGAAAAAAACAGAAATACAGATGATAACTTTATTCTATATTTATAAGGCATAGCAAGTTATACATAATAGATCTGCCATTTCATGTGCAATTATCCTTTTCTTATATTATCAAAATGTTTTATTCCACATATTAAAAATGGAATAAACCAAATTTTTAAAATTGTAGTTCAAAGGAAATATCAAGTTATGAGGCTAATGTTTAAATTGAGTTAGGTCCCCAGATAAGTTTTGAGATCAAGCCACAGTTTACTGATCGAAAGAGTTCCATTTATGGTGCAGAAAAATGATTAGGATTTAAGTGTGGGCACTCAGATCACCACTGCTATGTTGGTAGTCAAGCCTACCCTGATAGAATATTATCAAAATGAAATGTTTCACCTTGAACCTTTGTATCTTGTCTGTATGATAAAGGAAACAATTTTTGTTGATTCAAAAAAGTAGAGTTAGTATACATTAAAGACCATGTTACAGAACTGTCTTGCCTCTCCCTTCAAAAAAACCCCACAACAATTCAATGTCTTCTGTAGTATCACTCCCTTTCCTTCTTTCCAGTTCTGTTATTAACTGTCATGCTTTTATCAAGCAAGAGAGTTCCTCATATTTATTATTTATCCACTGTTATCATTCACTTTGTCTCAGCAGTTGTCTTTTTTTCTTCTGCTTAGTGTTTTTGCTTAGATGCTGTTCCTTATCATTAAAAAAGTAATTTTCGCCACAAAATGTTTCATGGCCACAATCCCTCCACAAACTTAAACCTACAGCTTTTTAAAACAAAGTCCCAGGCCTAAACATCACCATTTAAGTAGAATATGAAGACATGACAAGGCATATCCAGACTTCTGGTTCTTGATACACTTGAGGTCAAAACACAGTTTGTCAGCCTGGACACTGATTTACTATAATGGCCCCTGTAGGAGTTCTTCTAACTATGACAGGTGACATCGTACCTATTCAGCTCCACAAAAATTCCTATTATTTCAACATTCCAAAGTGGAAAAACAAAACAGAAAAAGAAAAGGCATGACCCTGGAAGCCAAGGCATTTAGGAAATTATGCAGGGGCTGATGGGATGCAAGTAGAATGTTTCAAAACTTCAGGTATACACATATTGTTGCACCAATGGATTAGAAGAAAATTGGAATTCTACAACTTGGAAAAAAAGTGAAATTGCTCTATAGATAATAGTGTAAATATATAATATAATATATACATAATATACATGTACTATAATAAGTGTAGGAGAAGCTTGCATAGAAACATCTAGCTAGAGATTGGCAGTTGATTATCTATGGAACGGATTTTTCTGAAGAACTAATTCTTCTAAGAAAATTGCAATGATTCACCAAAGGCATTTTCCCAGGTGTCAGACAGGTACACATTTCATACACCATTCACAATTCCTTCTTCCTCCTTAAATTCTTTTTACATACAAAATGAGGTGGAAAATTAATATAAAAAATAAGCCATGGACAAATCCCATTTTTTCCTCAAACATGAATCTTTTAAACACAAATGTTTTGTGTCATTTTTGCTTTATCTTTTCTGAGGTAGGCTATTTCTTTAGTTCTTCTCTTTTTGCATATGCTAATAGAAACAAGGACTGGTCCTATGATTTTACTGATATAGGGAATTTCCAGATGGAAACTACCTCTAACAAGGCAGATTGGTTTCTTCTCTGTAACTTTTTGTAGTAAAAAGCTGCCTAGGTAACTGGAAAGTTAAATGATTTGCGTAAGGTGAAACAATCAGTATGTGTGAAAGGTGAGACTTGGAACCAGGTCTTCCTGACTCTCTGTCCACTGCACAACTACTACCACTCTACTCCCAGAAAGCAGGACATGTGATATATCAACCACTACATAAATAACCAGTGTAAAGTATAACTTATTCAGTACTACTTTAAAAGATTATTTAATCAATCAAGTATCTAATAATAGCTTATTGGGCACTGTGCTAGGTTCTAGGGATACCAGTATAAAGAATAAAACAAGGGATGGCTAGGTGGCACAGTGAATAGAGCACCTGCCGTGGAGTCAGGAGGACCCAAGTTCAAATACAGCCTCAGACATCTAACACACGCACACAAAAACAACTAGCCATGTGACCTTGGGCAAGTTACTTAAGCCCAAAAAAAATAAAAGGCAAAAAAAATTTTTTTAAAGAATGAAATAATCCCTGCACAAAAGGGACTGATATTCAATTAGGGGAGACAAGAGAATCATTTTAGATCATATTTATTGAATGATATTATGTTTATGAGGCTCCTCTGTCAATACTATGGTTAAATGTTGGGGAAATAAGTAAATTAGTTGGTGTTTATTATCAGTTTAAGAACTTCTATTGTTTACTACTGTACTTTCAAATATTCAAAGCCTGCTTTGACCTTATCAATGTGCATATAACTCCCAACAATGCAGAATGCGACCCAACCATGCCTGGCCACCCTGTGGTCCTGTTGTCCATATCCTCCCATTGGTTCGCCTCTGGGGGAGTGGGACATCTAATGTCCCGAGGGCCTTCCTCGCTTTTCTTTAGCATCATGAGGATACCAATGGAGCACCTGGAATCCCTGTATCACTTCAAGACTCAGATCCAGTATCATCTTGTGCATGAGGTCTTTCCTCTTCCCCCAAACTGCATGTGCCTTTCTCCTTCCAACGGGTTACATTGTACCTGGTTTTATGTATTTTTTGTAGACTTACACATGTGTATTGTTTCCCATTAGAATATAAGCTCCCTGAATGCAGGAGATACATCCCTTGTCTAGGTGCTTAGTAAATGCTTGTTGGTTGATAGATATTGTGGGAAAGTCATTTTTGAACTCCTTGATATTCTGAGCTGAAGCAGAGGTAGAATCAGGACACATTTATTTGTTCCCTAATAGAAATAGACAAGAAAAGTATAGATCTACAATGCGCTTTGGGGTTTGAATTTTGTGAAGTTCCTTCCTCTCAACAAGGCAAAAAACTTTTCCTTACATAACTACATCTGTCCCAAAATATGTATAAGCCAATTCCTTATTTTTGAAGACTGTTGGCTGTTTGTTGATAAAAGGTTGTTGCTAAATAGATAAACTCTCAATACATAGTTTGATAGAAAGATCATTGACCAGTGAGATGAACGACTAAGTTTCCAGTTGTGATTCTGCCATTACTAGCTGTGGAACCAAAGTCAATTATCTTCTATTGGCCTCAGTTTTCTCATCTCTAAAATAAATTATTTGGCTAGGGAATCTCTAAGGTCCATCTATGTGTTTGTTAATCTACATATTTCTTGTGCTGATTCAAATAGATTAATAAATCATAGTAGGTGGCTAAAGCAGGATGCCGTGCATTCATTGCCATGGCACATTCAGTATTAAAGGCAGTCCCACAACTTCATGTTGATCTTAGCTTATAAATGTCCTATGCTAGTTTCATTGCTTGAACAAAATGATATTTACTAAGAACTCAATAGATGGCACCATAACCCCAAAAAACTCCAACACATCCTGTCAGAGAGCTACTTCCCATTATAATCCTGTTGTGAGACACCAGAGGAATGGAATAGGTACATTAAAAAGATGAAAATGTAGATCACAGAACATTTGATCTTCAAAGCCATGTTATTCCAACACATGTATTGTTACTGAATTTACCTTTCCCAATATGTTTCTTTTACAACTCAAAATGTTTAAATGATCACATATCAAAGCTATCCTTGAAGTCACACCCCTAAGTCCTTGATCAGAGACTTTAGCAAGAATATCCCTAGAATCGGTTTGAATGAAAGATGATATCTCAAAAGGAAGAGAGTTTTAATTTTTTTTAAGGAGAAGGAATGGCATTTCCAAAGGATTTAAGTATTTTAGTCTAACTAGAAATGAAAATCTGATAAAATGTAGGATGAGTAAAAGTCGAATGAATGCTATCCTTAGCATCTATGCTAACTATTAAAAAAGCAATTTGAAATTATGCTGTTAAAGAACAGTAACTATAACATCCATTCCCTAAATTTTTTGGTCTCAGGCCCTATTTATACTCTTTAAAAGTATCAAGGATCTCCAAATTTGTTTGTATGGATTATATCTGCATATTTACCACATTAGAAATTAAAACATTATATAAAATTAGATTTGACTTTGTGGACCCACTGGCAGGGTCTTAGGGAAGCTTCAAGTGGTCCCCTGACCACACTTTGAGAATCACTTAGATTTTAAGAGATCCAGTTGCTAAAAATTGATAATGACCAAACTATTGCCCAAAGAAGGGATATAAATAAGTACTTAGATTCCTTTTTTTTTCAGAGGTGGGAGAACTATGGGTATGGAACATCACATATTAAGTTCGATTTTATTAATGTATGTATTAGTTTTATTGAACTGGTTTTTTTTTCTTTTCTTCCTCTTTGTTAACAGATATGACTCATTCTGGGAAGGCAGAAGAGGGTTTTATATTGGGAAACATAGGTCATGTAAATACCAAAGATACCAATATAAATTTTAAAACAAACATAAGAACATTCTAGAGAAGCTTGTTCATAAGCTTGACTCCGTAAATGATGCTGAAAGGAGATTTCAGGCTAAGAATACTTGGGTAACAAACTTTTTTCCATGCTAAGCAAAATTCTTCCTTCTTTTGCTTGTCTATTAGATCTGCAACCCAAAATTTCAAGCTAGAATTTTGGTGTCGATTATAGCAAATGTGTAAGACAGCGAGACTTTTGGATCAATTAGCAAACATTTAGCCAATAACTGCTATGTGCCAGGTGTCATGGTGGCTGCAAAGAAATAAATGATGCAATTAGACAGTATGTTTTAAAAAATTCCTTCATTTCTAATTTGACCAAAACAAGTTTACTTAATAGTTGGGAAAACGGATACACGGAAAGGTACAATAACTTGACCTGGATCACTCAGCTGTTTGGTGGGAGACCTAGCACTAGAAAAACCTTTGATCCCCCATGCATTGTTCAAGAGAATTCTGTCCAACGGGTAGAAAAAAATGCAATGCGTGTATTTCCCTACTACTTATCATAGCCAGTAGGAAGTAAAGTCCTTGTCCAGAAGCTATTCAGAGCACTGACAATACAAATCAGCATAGTAAAAATATTTCTAAACAAAAAATCTGTGATTCTGCATGTGAGTTCTTCTACCAAAGCAGATCACAGCCCATTGGTAAAGCTAACATTTAGGCAATGCTTTATAATTCACAAAATACCTTACATAGATTTTCTATGAGCCCAAAATAAACCTGTGAGGTAGATACAGCAAATATTTCCACCTCAGGTTTACAAAGGCAACTAAGGCTGAGAGACATTATGTAACACGTTTTTAGTCTCACAGTTTGTGTCAGCATAGAGTTTTGAACTGAGGCCTACCTGACTAGATCCAGAATTCCAGTAACTACACCCTTTTACCCCTTCTCAGTTCATTTTTCTGACCAAACAAAAACTAAAATCATGACTTAGTGGCCAGCTTTCTATTAATAGGGTTATCTTGACAGCTAGATTGATCTTCAGGCAACAGACACACAATTCATTGCCTGGGTATGTACCAAAATTCTTCCAAGTTTGGAAGGTGTTGTCAGAGTTTATGTTGTATTGACATGGGCTTTAAGAGTTAGAGTCACTTCCAAACCATGATGATGTATTCCAGAAGTACTTCAGGGGAGGCCAGTGAAGTGTTCAATAAATTCTTGAATCAAGGGATCTTAAAAATCATCCAGGATCACAGGATCATGAAATTTAAAGGCAGATCTAACCAAAAATTCTATCTTCTGGCAATTAAAAAAGCTGTATTTGAACTTGGGAGATTTAGGTTATAAACCTAATTCTGCTATCATGTAATCTTTGCATAAGTTACTTCTCTCTAAAAATCAGCTTCCTTATTTGTAAAATGGAAGGTTCAAATGAAAAGATCTTTAAAATTTTATTTCACTATGAACTCTCAAGTTCTGATTCAGTTATTCCCCTAGGGAAAGGTATGGTTCAATCCACAGAATACCATGGTATCAAAGTCATATTAAATACCATTCTAGCACCTAAAGAATTGAGGGTATTTATCAATTAGGTGAACAAAATGTGGAAGTGTCGAATACACTTGTAAAGAAGAAAGTAGAAGCTTGATAGTGTTATAGAAAATTTAAAATTTTTATAAGCTATTAGAAACTATAAGAATTTGCCCTTTTTCTTTTGGCATTTTTTTTGAATGGGGAGAAGGCAGGGCAATTGGGGTTAAGTGACTTGCCCAAGGTCACACAGTTAGTAAGTTTTAAATGTATGAAGTTGTATTTGAACTCAGGTCCTCCTGACTCCAATGCTGGTGCTCTATTCACTGCATCACCTAGCTGACCCACTGTTTCTTTTTAGTATAGATGGTGAAATAGTATGCCTGCAGAATAAGTTATTTTGATATGTCAAAGATCCATGGTTTTGGTGATGGAGCTGTTTCTTCCACAAAAAAGAGATTACAACACCTACCTAGGTTCCAGGAGAATTCATTTGAAGCAGAAGCCAAAAATATCAATCCCCCTACAACCAATCTGATAAGGAATCTCTGCAGACTTAACTAGGTTTATTCTCAGACAACAGAAATATTGTCCATCACTAACCCTACGTGCAAAGTCTTTTCATTTCAGAATTTAATCATTCTAATTGCTTGTGGTGGTATTAGAACTTGATTCACCCTCAAGAGTGCTTACAGTCACCCAGGCATAAAGGGGAAAGCTTAGACTTTCAACAGCATGGAGTTTTCTATTGACTTGTCTCAGACCAGTCGTGTGTACACACAGTTCAGGAGCCTTTACTGGTTTTGTGGTTTCTCCTGGGCTGAGCACTTCTGTTTTGTTAAGTTTTTTTTTTTCTTATTCTGAGTCCCTTTAGAAAAGGAAGGGGTGCAGCTTGTGTGGTTAAACACATAAGCTCTTCCAAATGGCGCAACTGGGTTGATGTAGCACCAGCATAATCAGCCCTATCTCAGTGCTAAAACCACAACTTTACAGCAGGCTAAAGTTTTTCAATTATGCCACCACTCCATGTTGAATTTTCTCTCTCTCTCCCTCCTCTCTCTCTCTCTCTCTCTCTCTCTCACACACACACACACACACACACACATACACACACACACACACATACACACATACACATACTGTAATATTTACAACCTTGATGAGAGTTTCTAAGAAGAAAAATTATTTTGACTTTTCTTACTCAAATGGTATTTAATTTTCACAATCATAGAAAATTATTTCAGGGAAAGATTTTAGTTTAATTTTAAAACTGATGTTTCTTCAAGAAGGAAAACAATACCCTACAATAAATACCTGAAATATAATGTTATGATCAAAAAGCAAGAATAATTATGTTTGTAATGTGTTTATATTTCTTTGCTTTGAGATCATGCATATGTATTAGAATTAAAAATATTTATTTATGCACAGTAATATAAGCATATATGTGTATATTGCATATATATACATATATATATATATATATATATATATATATATATATATATACACTTTATAAAGTGTGTTTATTCATGGATTCTGTTTTATTCCTGTAAAGCAAGGGCTTTTAATCTGGGGTCTGTGAACATTACAAACAAATATACTCACTAAGATATTAAAAAGAGAAAGTGACAAATGTTAGAGGGGATGCAGAAAAATTGTTGGTAGAATTCTGAAATGACCCAACCATTTTGGAGAACAATCTGGAATTATGCTCAAAGAGTTATTAACCTACCCTTTGATCTAGCAATACCCCTACTTGGTTTATTTCCAAAAATAATCAGGAAAGAAGAAAAAGAACAAAAACCTATATGTTCAAAAATGTCTATAGCAGCTCTCTTTGTGGTGGCAAAAAACTGGAAACTGCAGGAAAATGTTCATAAATTGGGGAATGACTGGGTAAGTTGTGGCATATAATTGTGATGGAATGCTATTGTGCTATACGAAATGATGAGCTTGATGATTTGAGAAAAAAATATGAAGGACTTGCACAAAATAATGAAGAACAAAATGAGCAGAATCAAGAGAACAGTGTATACAATAATAGCAATATTGTTTTAGGATATATGTGGATCTATAAAGGACATATGAAGAAAGATGCTATCTGCATCCAGAGAAAGAACTGATAAATAGAAATATTTATAAATTAATTTTAGATATATAAATCTGTTTGTGCTGATGGTAGATATCTCTGTGGTGGGAGAGGGAAGAAAAAAATTTACATGTGATGTTGTATATTTGAAAGAAGTTGCAAATTGTACGTAGTAGGTTTGCAGTCTCATGCGAGTTCATTTTTTAGTTATACTATGTTGTGGAAATGCATGTCTTATTTCATAAATTAAAAAGGAAATTGAAAAGAAAAACAAGTATATTTTATTAAACATATTTCAATATAATTGATTTCTTTTGTAATCCTATGAATTTTATTTCACACCCTTAAAAACATTATTCTGAGAAAGGATATGTAGGCTTCACTACTGTGCCAATGGAGTTCACGACACAGAAAGCTTTACCAGAAGGCCAAAGGGGTCCATGACCCAGAAAAAGTTAAGAATTAATGTAGTAAATTAGTCTTTCAAATATCATTCCATTAATAGATTCCATTAATAATTAATAGTTAGGCAAGATGATACTGTGTAGGATTTGCCCACCCATAATGTAAACTGGGGTTTTGTAACCCTCATTTAATTAGGGAGATTAGGGTTCTGAGATCTAGTTAGTCTTTTTAAGATTGCACATGAAATTCTCACAGAAGTCAAAATCTGAAAGCCATTATTATGTAGAAATGTGAAGGGGAGTGTTTTTCACAAAGTTTCGCCCACAAAAGCAGACCAATGCACTGCACCTCTGCTCTGTAAGAACACAAGTTACTCCACACTAAATTATTCCCATAGTGCCCCCACCAATTACCTCAAGTTGGTATTTTCATGAAATTCTCAGATAAAAAGAGCTTGGGTCTAAAACAGTCACAATTTTATGTCAAAGGCAATAAAAAATACAATACTTTGAGAAAACTGGAATTTTCAGATCATTAGAATTTTTGTTGCAAAAAGGTATGGTATTGGTAATAGAAATAAAAATGCCGTTACCTAACATATTAACTAAAAAGGGTAAGTAATAATGTCCCCTGCTATCTATTCTGATATATTTAGATATCTAAGTATATTTTAAGAGCAAACCAGTAGACAGAACTATTTTTTTTTTGCTTTTTGGAGTGGGAATGCAGGGAAATTGGGGTTAAGTGACTTGCCCAAGGTCATACAGTGTTAAGTGCCTGAGGCCAGGTTTCAACTCAGGTCCCCCTGATTCCAGGGCTGGTGCACCACCTAGCCACCCCAGCAAAATTATTTTTTTTAAATAGTAAGCTTCTTTGGAATTACCAATGTTTCAATTAAAAATAATTTTTCATTTAGTTTCTCTAATTTGAATCATATGACAATGAATAAATCCTAATTCTGAATAACAAATAGCCATCAGAATAACTCAGTCACCCTATTCTTATGCTATTCTCCAGATCTGCATTTATCCAATTTTATTATTCTTTCTTATAAAATACTGCACATTTATCCTTTCTTTTCTATTCCATTGCCACCATAACTACCCTAATTTAGGCCCTCAGTATCAAATCGAAATGCTATTCCAATAGCCTAATTTCCCTCACCACCCTCAATCTACAGGAATCTGCCTATTTTAGAAATCCCACAACACTCACTGTATATGCTATGCATTGATTATTATATAAATACCGCCACCATTATCTGCTTTATGATATAACTTTCATCATCCCAACTATGTCATAAGCTCCTTCATCACAAAGGATCACGCCTTGTGTGTCTTTGTATCCTCTACAAGACAATGCAGCTTTCTGTATTTGACCAATATTTCGCCAACTAGAATGTAAGCTTCTTCAGTGTGGAAATCACGTTTTGGCTTTTTCTGTGTACTCCAAGCTTAACACAGTGTCTTGTACATAGTAAGTGCTTAGTAAATAAATGCTTCGTGACTAGTATTTAAAGAATCAGTCTTGTTTTAGGAACTGTAGCACTGGGTTTGGGGGCAGAGAAGTTGAGTTAGAGTTATAGCCTTGATACGTTTAACCTGCATGACCTTGAAGCCCTCACTGCCCTCACATGGAAAATGTATGAATGAATGAATGGATGAATGAATGAATGAATGAATGAATGAATGAACAAATGAATGAATGAATGAACGAATGAATGAACGAATGAACGAACGAACAAACGAATGAATGAGTGAGTGAGTGAGTGAATGAGGGAACGAATGAATGAACAGGGTTGACCCAGGGATGTCCAAGTTTCTTTGTAGCTCAAAGCTTGGATATCTAAAAAAATGATTAGCCTTTATCCACAAAGAAACACAGTTGCAGGCGAAACAGTTCTGTAAGATGTATGAATTAACCAATGTAATTTTTGTAAATATTCTTATTAGATTTCCCATACTTTCCCATACAGTCTGGATATCTACTGTCCTCTGAAATAAATCCCAACTCTGCGCACCTTGGTAAATGAAATTTTTGAGTCGCTTGGACCAAAACATTTATTACCTTACGTCCAAAATGGTGATGTATTTCCCCAAACCTGAGTGACTAAAATGTCAGAGTTTTAAGTGGCAAGGGGTAAACAGGACACAACACTGTCAGGGAAGGGAACCCCTACCCCTCTGGCAATCTTACACTGCAGTCCTTCTTACTCTTCCCATAGAGCCCACCTTCCTTCCCATTCTAGTCAGGAACGAGGATCAAGCAGGCTGCTGTACTCTCTTTCTCCCCTCTGATACCCACATAATTAAGATGGCAGTTGAACGATCCCTTGAACCACCCCCACCAACTGTTTTTGCCCCCAGGTGAAAACATATTTAGCTACAGTTCAGAGACATGAATTACTGAGCCTTTCCTGCTTGGTAAGACTTGACAGTTTTCATTCCCTTGGTATAGTCATTGAAAATCAAGGGTCACCCCTACAGTACAATGGAATATTGGAGTAGGACTTTAGTAGAGACTGAAAGACTAATTGCAATAGGATTCCTATTCATTTTGGAACATGCTCATGAATATTTATGATGTTACAACATAAAGCAGAATGGAAAGCTTGAGGGCCTACCTGCATAGTACATTTGTATCTAGCCATAACAACAGCAACAAAAGCCATTTAGATAATGACTCTGGCTCCTTCTGCTATAAAAAGCTACCTATGCCCAGAGAGAGGGAGATAGTAAAGAATCAGCTTTTTTTTTCATTTTTTTTTATTACTGATGCAGGGATTCTCGGTCTAATGGGACTCTGAATTAGGTAAGAATTTAAATGGGCTTTCTGGCAGCCTGAATGACAGAATTTAGTATATCTCTTCCATGACTGTGCAGCTCATGTCAAAGAGTTAAAAAAAAGAAAAAGTGAGGAGGGAGAGAATCTAAGGAAATGTAAGCAAATTCCCAGGCTACACTGTTCATTCTGCTATCTTTGCATTCCTATAATGTTCAGCACAGCATTTTATTATACTATCGGTATGCCTCCTCATAACCCTGGGAGAACTTTGAAAAATCCTTATCAACAACAGAGGCATCTGAATGAAAACAAAGGCACAATTACATCAAACCCTGGAAAACCACTTGATTTTCCAGGGAACTTTCACATATGATTCCCTGGTTTCTTGTTCCAAGTCAAATGAAAGCTCAGGCAGTAACTATGCTCTCTGAATGCTAGGCTTCATCTCTCTGGGAACAGATCTAAACTGTGTTACCTCCACTGAGCTTTTGTGACCCAGTTTCCCTTCTAAAACCCTGCAAAAAGTGCTCCTCTACCAGTGACTGATAGACATCTAGCATCTGCTTCTTTAAAAAGATATAGAAAACAATTTGAAAGATACATGAAGCCATCTGGATAGAAAAATAGGCCTGGCGTCTTTTGGAACATTTCTTCTATAGGGAACATTATTTGTATTGTTCTATCTGAAGTATGTTTACATGACATGTGATGGCAGAGGCATATTTTAAAATATATAAACTGTGTAAAGGTTGTATACTTTGTGTAATGGTTATTTGAAAACTAAGAAATATTCTTTATGTATTTACATATTTGTTCATTCATTCTTTTTCTTCATTCATTGCTTCATTTATTAGCTATAGCAGGGGAGCTAATTTACTGCCCCCCTTTAAAAACTTTGCCCACCTTCCTTGGGTGCTCAAAGCCCAAGACAGCTGAGCATAAACTCTTACAGCCATAATTTCTGCTGTAAAAATTTATCTGTGATTGGAAGGCCTGTTTAGCTAAATTTAAAGAAAAGTTCATCACCAAGAAGTTGACCACTATGATTTTCAGTGGCAACAGGTTGGAAAGACCATCTCCTAAAGAATTGCTCATATCTAATAACCAACAGCTGGTGCTAGACATGGTGGTACATGCCTATCATCCCTGATGGCCAGGATGCTAAAGCTGGTGGACATATTAGGATTGGCTTTCAAATGTAGTAGGCTAGGTGATTCAAGTACCCACAATAAGTGCAGCACTACCAATATGGTGGAACCTCAGCAGCAAGATGGGGGCAGGGGAGCCAGACTGCCTAAGGAGCCTCTAACCTGCCAAAGTCAGAAATGGAGAAGACAAAAACTTCCATATTTATCAGCAGTGGGATCTGCCTGTGAGTGACTGTCATATTACCAGCCTAGGTGAGTTAGGGAGGTCCAATTTCCAAAATAAAACCAAACCAAATCAAACAAACCATAGTTGGTACTAATGGGGCACTTGATGACTTAGAAAGTACAATTCTCTTCACAATCTGCAGAGATAGTTACCAGTATTATCTCCATTTTCAGACACATAAGTTAGCTTTGTTGTTACTGATTAGTCTCAGACACTCTGTCCCATTTGGGGTTTTCTTGGCAAAGATACTGGTGGTTTGCCATTTCCTTCTCCAGCTCATTTCATAGTCGAGGAAATGGAGGCAAACAGGGTCAAGTGACTTGCCCAGGATCACACAGTGAGTAAGTATCTGAGGTCAGATTTGACCTCATGAAAATGAGTCTCCTAACTCTGAGCCCAGAACTCAATCACTGTGCCACCTAGTACAAATATTATAATATCCATTTTCCAATGCATAAATGAGAGTATGCCCACAGTTCCAAAGAAGCTGTCACTGAGAATCCTAAGTCAGATCTCTGGAGAGGCAGTGTGCTATGGTGGGGCGGTGTCTAGATACAAAGTCAGAATCCCAATTCTGCTACTAATAACAACCTCTCTGTTTAAGTCTTAGGTCCCCCATCTTTACAATGAAATGGTTAGATTAGATGATCCCTGAAAAATCTTATAGTTCTCAATCAATTGTTTTGTGACTTTAAGCCCCATATTTTGCTACTACACTGTGCACTAATTTGTAGAGAGGTTGCTCTCTGTTTGGTGAGGTAGTACTCTCACTCAAGTAATCCTGTCTTTTCAAGGAGTTGTATTTTCATGATATCCAGGTGGTATCCAAACACAGAAATCACACAGTACTTGAGAACAAGGCCCATGATTCATGCAGAACTATCTTACTGTAGGTCTGCTGAATTGAAACTCATTAAATTCTGTTGTCTCCATCCCCATCGCTGCTCTTCCCCCCACCTCCCTATATCCAAGCTTACTTCTAGTAATAAAGTTAGCACTTCACTTAACAAATATTTGTTGGATGGAATTTAAATTTATTTGATTGAATTCAGATTTCTTCAAGAGTTGAATTCATCTGAATAGCATTACTCTCGTTTTTAATATGTTCATGGATTCATTCTTGCATTTAGTGAGGGAGGAAGGGGAATTTTTGCTTTCCAGTGGGTTAAAACATTTTTAAAAAATATTTTCCCCTTGGTTCTGTATCTATCCTTAATATATTTGTCCTGGATTATCTAATTCAGTAGGAAGTCATTGTCTGTGGTTTGAAAAGTTCTAATTTGGGTATATTGCTTCAGCCTCTTTGGTCTTTTTTTTTTCCTGAAGTTCATTGACCTTGAAATAAAAAAAATATATATTTGCCATGAACTATGATGCCATAGACTATGTTTAATCCAGTGAAGTCTATCCTACATTCCCTGTGCATAATACTGAACCTTAGCCTTCCCAGAACTACAGAGAAATCCAAGCCACAGATGCTGACAGTTGGATTATATTTATGAAATTCCAGGATCGATGCATTTTTCGATTCCAAAGCTAAAGTTGTCAGTGTCTAAGAAATTATTTTTCTTAAATTCATAATTGCATTCCTTTAGTCCCTTACCTGGAATCGCTTCAACTTTGGTCCCATGGACTTAATAGTGAATTGCTAAGCTCTCATTCCTCCAGATGTCAAAGAACTTCACTTTGGAGTGAGTACCTCACTTTGGAGAACGTTGGATTTGGCCAGTGAGGTGCTCTGACACTCAGACTACCCGGCCCACACTGTTACTACTCTTCCTAGTGCAGACATTGAGGAACAGCTTGTGAATGCAAGGTTCCTGAATGGGGTTCCCATTTCGCCCCATCTTGCACCCTTAAAGAGAGCAGGAAGACACAGGTGCTTTCTTTATTTGATACATCTCTCAGTAGAAAAGAGATGGGTTTTTTTTCCCAGTCACCTAACAGTCAGTTATGTAGCAATCATATTAGAGAATTCTGGAGAGAGGCAGTGAAAGTTTTACACATTGGTAATGATTTCAAGAACAAGGGGAAGGATTGGGTTAGGTAAGAATCCCATTAATACATTAACTTACTTATATCTGGGAGAGGGCATAAATCACAGATGGCCATTAATATCTAAAGGCCTGTCACTCTGCAATTTAACTGATATATTATTGAAGGCAGCTTTCGGAAGACAGAAAGAGAATTTCAAAACTCAGAACCTTGTAGATAACTGTGAGCAGCAATTTGGTGCATGTATTCCTAGTATGTATTATTCTTTACCTTTTGTCCCTGTTTCACACCTGTGCTCAAGTCCAGTAAAAATGTGTCTATTGAGAAAAGAGGCCTTTGATGGAAGTGTAGGTGCTTGGGGGAAAAAGTGCTCTAAAATACCCTTTACTCCCATTCAGGTTTTAGAGGTTATTGGCCCAGGGATGACCAGAGGCTCAAAATGTCCTATAGAGCAGAAATACCTAGAAGCTAAAGTTGGGAGCCACAAAGTCTGATATTTCAAAATCCCAGCAAATGACTGAAATTAGAGGATCACATTTTTTATAGGACTATAGTGATGACAGGGACAGAGACAGAGATATAGAGATAATACATACACATATTTCTAAATAATATAAAAATAGAAATAGGAAATGAGCTCAAATGGAAATTGTGGTACATCTGAGGTAACCCTAGATAAAAGATGGAACAAATCCATTAGGTTTTTTTTTAAGTCTACAATAAATGAACTTTCCCACACACATAACAGGGATCTTATTGCCAAGTAGGTAAGTACTTAAATAGAAAGTCTATTTTCTATCTGGAAAAATTAGCAAGTTTTCTACTCCCTTAAACTATAGTTTGTTTGGTCTTTTTTTTTAAGTTTGATCTTTAGAGAATGGACAAGACCAAGAGCTACTCTCTCAACAATTGACACAAATGGTATTACATTTATAGTTGATTTCAAATTCTTAGCTTTAGGACTTTGAGCTAATTTATTTCTATAAAATTCCTATTTTTCCTGTCAATAAACTAAAAAAGCTACATAAAGAAAGTGATGAAGGCAGAGTCTCAAAGAAATTAGGTGAGTAAGAGGCAAACCTATTAAAGAGTTCATTCAACTCTAAAATAAATATTTATTAAGCACAGTCTATGCACATAGTAAAAGGCAGTATTGTAAACGATAGAAATCTGGCTTTGGAGTCAGGAAGAGCTGGGTTCAAATCTCATCTCTAATACATACTCCTTAGACAAGTTACTAACAAGAACTAAGCATTTATGGTTTGCACAATAGATTATATGATTAACTTATTTGATCTTTACAATGACCCTATGAAGTAAATCTACTACTATCCCCATTTTACAGATGAAAAAGAAGAGGAAGGAAATAAGTATTTATACAGAATTTACTGTGGACCATAAACTCTGATAAGTACTTTACAAATACTATCTCATTTGATCGGTTATTGTTTTTATGTTGTTATTCCCATTATGCAGTTGAGAAAACTGAGGCAAATAGAGATTAAGTGACTTGCCTAGGGTCAAGCTAGTAAGTATCTGAGGTTGGATTTGAATTCAGATCTTCCTGACTGTGAGACCACTACTCTATTCACTAGTCACCTAGCTGCCACCTAATGAAAAATAAAGAGACTGAATCTGAGAAAGCTTAAGTGACTTTCCCTTGGTCACACAGCTAATAAGTATCTGAGGCAGGATTTGAATTCAAATCTTCTTGATTCCAAATCCAACACTCTATCCACTATGCCAGATAGCAGCAGAAGGAAATATTCTTTCGTGACCCAACTTCCTATAATCTATTGCTCATCCACTAGCAGTAAGGGAAGCAGGAGACTGGTTGATCATGATGAATTTCCCTTTTGTTCCATCATACGTGTCCTAATGTCCTCTTCCCTTGGTGAAACAAAGCTGGTCCAGCACATTTCCATGGCGGTCACAAAATCCAAAAGGACAAGAACAAACTAATTCTGATAGCATTAACTTTAGTCATAGAGAACAGCTCTAATAGAGAAGGACTGAAAAAGTGAATGGTACTATATTGGACATTTTCTGCTATGGTGACATCTGAGTGTTCTCTAAGACATGATCTATGTATAGTAAAGGCAATGTGAAAAGGAATTAGGGATTTTTCTTTACATTCCCTTTAAAATCACAATTATTATACTGCCATTACAAAAGAAGAGAGATTGCAGCTTCAATTCAGCTCATGAAACGATTAAGTAAGAGTACTAGATGATTCTATCCTCTTTCCTGCTCAACAATCTAAGTGTCTCTCTCATTATTTTAAAAATTAAATGCATAAATATCTGTTTGTATAAACAGCACTTCGTATAGAGTGCAAAATAAATAAATATGTTTGTCTATACATATGCACATATATGTATGTAGTTGATATTGAGAGCAAACCTTTTTCCTCTTTTTCTTTCTTTTTAATAATGGACCTGGTATTTCCTTGATTTAGGGAATTCCTCGTGAAAAAACTCCATTTACCAATGCATGTGTTCTGCTATTTATGATCTTATTTTGGAATAGTAATGCTTCTAGCCTAGTTCCATAGCCATGCTCCTGGGAGGTACCCCTGTGGAGTTGCATTCTGGCACCTGCCAAGAAGTGGCAATTCAAACAAATGAATTTGCAGTAGTCTCATCCAGCACATGACTTGCATGACTTTCTCCACTAACTTTGAGCATCCCAGGAGAGAGTCAATTGATTAACAAATCAATAAGGATTGCTCAAATGTTGATAAGTGCTTGGGCCTAGGCTAGATGCTGAAGATACAAAGATAAAAAATAAAGTGCTTGCTCTCAAGAAGTTTATAGGCTATTGGTGATGTTGTACATACATGGATGATAGAAATTAGTTTCAAGGTGATTGTGGGGTGGGGGAAGAGGGTTCTATCTGCCAGAGAATCAGAAAAAGCCTCAGGTCAAAGATGGTGCTTCAGTTTAGTCTCAAAGGAACCTAGGTGTTATAAGAGACAGTGATGAGAAGTTCATTCCAAGCATGAGGACATTACAAAGCCACAGAGATGAGAAATTGAACAGACATAAAGAAAATGGACATGTGGCAAGAATGAGACAAGGTACATGTGAGATTCCCCCATTAGACAGTGAACTCTGCAAAAGCAGAACTTTTACCTTTGTTTCTACCTCCCAGCAATTACCATAGTACTTAGCACATAGTAGGCTCTTAATGAATATTTGTTGACTGACTACGCTGTAGGTTCATGGTATGGGTATAAGAGGTCAAAGGAGGAAGGAATTCCTGAGTAATAAAAAGAGACTATCGGGCCGGAGGTGGGGGAGGGGGCGGAGCCGGAGCCGGCGCCACAGCAACCGCGGAACTCGGACTCCAGCCTCTGGTCGGCTCCAGTCCCGGGATGGCGCCCAAGCCCCCCACCCCCACCCCCCCCACCCCACCACTTCCCCCCGCCCGGCTCCATCCTCGAGCTCCGCGCCGCCGGCAACGAGAGCTTCTGCAGCGATCAGTAAGCAGAGGCCGCCGAGCTCTAAGGCCGGGCCCTTGACGCCGCAGGAGTCAGGTCCAGCCAACCCGGAAGAAGAGAATGTCCTCTCTTCCAACCGAGCAGCTTGCCACTTGAAGGACGGAAACTGTACACGTTGCATCAAAGACTGCTCTGTTGCATTGTCTTTGGTTCCTTTTGGCATAAAACCCTTGCTAAGGCGGGCAGCAGCCTATGAAGCCTTGGAGAAGTACCAGTTGGCTTATGTGGATTACAAAACAGTGCTGCAGATGATGGAGTCAACAGGATGACCAAAGCTCTCATGGACACAGATGGGCTTGAGTGGCGTCTTAAGCCGCCTCCCATCCCCTCAGTGCCAGTTGCAGCTCAAAAGAGGTAGGAAGCAGCTCCAGGGGGTGGCCATGAGAAGGCAGCCAAAAGCAGACTGGAAGAGACCG
>CM053593.1:80704315-80752776 GCA_028646575.1 Pseudocheirus occidentalis | reverse complement strand
GCTGTAGAGAAGTACAGTCAGAGCCTAATGTTCAGCAGCATGGAGTCTGCCACCTATACAAACAGAGCCCTCTGCTACTTATCACTGAAAAAATACAAAGAAGCTGTAAAGGACTGCACCGAGGCTCTCAAATTAGACTCAAAGAACATCAAGGCATTTTACAGGCGTGCCCAGGCATTCAAAGAACTCAAAGACTATCAATCCAGCCTTGAAGACATCAACAGCCTCCTGAGTATTGAGCCAGAGAACAGCGCCGCCGCCAAGCTGAGGCAGGAAGTCAACCGGAGCTTAAAATAAATAAAGTCCAGGAAGGGGCATCAAAAAAATAAAATAAAATAAAATAAAGAGAGAGTATCAATGAAAAATGGCTGGCTATGGACTCTACTTTGGAGAGATCCCCAAATCATAACTTTATCACTGAGATATATATTAGAGATTTTACCTAATCTACCCCTTTTATACAGATTAGAAAAAATAAGACAGGGAAGTAAAGAATAATAAATAGATGATAGGGGAATTAAAATATGACTACCATGACACTAAATGCATTGTATTTCTACAGCCCAGTTCTCTTAAGGAAGACAAAAAAAAGTCAAAAGAGAATTGATGGACTGAGAGAGAGTTGGAGTGATTGATATCTATGGTCCTTTCTGGTTTTAACCCTTTGGAGACTAAGAGAGAAGAGGAATAAAGGACCTCAGTGTTCTTGATAAGAAAAAATAGCAGAATGATGAGGAGGGAGGCAAAGACACAGGTAGGAGGTGATGATTAGAAAGGGGAATTTTAGAAATCAATATTATTGAAAATATTCATGATCTCTGAGACTAGCATGAACATCCACATGAGAGACAAAATTAAATCCTATTTCAAATGTATGCCTATGAGATCTGAATCAGTATGGAAAGAAATTAATTCCACCATGGTTCAGCATCAAGAGCTTCCCTGCTTGCTTACCACATTTTACATTCATCCTTGACTATTGTGTGATTGCATTTATTCACACACATCACCAGAAATGTTAGTTATACCAGAAACAGTCTTCCTTGACTATAGTTACAAAGAAAATAAGCTTTAATGAACAAATCCTTTTATTTGTTTGATTTATCATTAAAGTCTCAGCAATGGCTATTATAAATACACTTAAACCTATTAAAGGAAGGTGTAGCTCTCTTTCATTCAGGCTAAGAAAGTTCAAAAGCCTCTTCCCACTGACTTGGATTCATTTCCTTCTCAAATTTACATTTTAGAAACATTATTAGTGTGAAAGGTGGTGGTAGGGAAATGAACTGTGGTTTGGAAAGAATGACTATTAGCCTGAGTACAATATGAGTTGGGTTTAGGGTGGTGTTTTTTTTTTTCTTTTTGGTTGTTGTTCCAAAGACTTTATGGTTCCCTTTTTGCAGAAGTTGTTTTGTGAACAAAAGGCAGTATCCTCCCCTAAATCACTGACTCTTGAGTCAGAGAACCTGGTTCAAATCTGGCCTTCGTCACATATTATTTGCCTATCCTTGATCAAATGGTTTAATTACTCTGGCCCTCAGTTTTACAATTTGTAAAATAAAAGATTTGAACTAGATTGCCACTAATTTCATTTTTCTAGATCTACATGTATTAGCCCTTATACTATTCACCTTATCTACTAGAGACAAGCAGAATAGAGAACACATTCTTTTGAATATCTGGCTTCTCATCCTGGTCCTGTCTGTATGGCCTTCGACAAATTATTTCATCCTTGTGAGCTGCCCTTTTCCATATGTAATATGAGAGGTGTGCACCAGCTGAAACCCAAGGACTCTCCCAATTCTACTTTTCTATGCATCTTTAAAAGCAACCAAAATTTTAATCCCAAGCAACACTTTTGCAACAAAGATTTAAGGTGAATTTGAGATGAATTTAAATGTGTCAAATATCCAATATACATATCATTTATATAAATAATGTATACATATATGAATATATACATATCATTCATATATGTAATATGAATATGACATAACTTCCAAAGTCTTAAATTTTGAATATCTAAACACATTCAAACTCTCTCCTCCAAGGAAGACTATACTTTATTTCCCAATTTCATTATAGAATCATAGATTCAAACTGAAAGTAACCTTCGAAGCCACATATGTCCCTCATTATGCAAATGAGGAAACTGAGTCTCAAAGTTGATAATGATTAGCTCAGGGCAGGGGTGGAGAACCTGTGGCCTCGAGGCCACCCCTGGCCCAGGTTCATACAGCTAGTCTGTCAGGATTTGAACCTATCTTCCTGGCTCCATGTCTAGTGCTCTATCCATGATATCTCACTGCTTCATCCATCAGTCACATGCTTTGAAAGAGTCAGTCATTTTGGCTAAACATTGGGAAACAAATACATTACTCTTTCAACTCAAAATGAAAATTTTTTAAAAGCCAACACCCAGACTTTTCATTCTTTTACTACTGCTGCTCAACAAAGCAGGCTCCAGAAAAAACAAATGGCCACTAGGAAAATTAAAGCCATACTAAGAAAAGAAATGGAATTCTCAAACTACACCCAATTTAAAAAGATGATGACAATAAATGTCAAAATAATGGGTTTATGTCAATCTTTTCCAGTGCTTAGAGGAAAAAAAAATCTGTGACTTTATGATCCTAAGGAGTAAGGGCCGCCCACTTTCCTATAACAGATAAAAGGAGCAGAATTTTCAGAGTGAGTGGGAAGGTGTGAATAAAGGAAAAGGTTGTTGGACAACCAATGGTAACATGCCCACTCAGAACCAAAGAAAATTTAGAAATAAACTTTGTTATGAGGGAAATGCCACTATGAATTCGTCATTTCCAAATATACCCCTATACCTACCAAGTTAGAGAGCCTGCAAATCAGAGTTCCATTTCTGTAGGTGTTCTGCATGGATTAGCTTTTCTTTGTAACCACCTCCCTCTGTGCCTTTGGTGGTTGAGGACACCATTCTGAAGCACTGTCCATGTGTAAGGTACCTGTCAGAAATTGACTTCTATGGGCCACCCTCCATGGCATGTACCCATCTATTTATACACTGTGTTACTCATGGTACTGTACTGATAATCTAACAGGTGCTCAAGGTTTAAATGGTCAATATAGAGATGGACTCATCAATGAATTCAAAGATAAGAAAACAGTCATCATGGTTAAGCAATCTCATTATTTAGCTCTAATTATTTCCTTACCAGACATTTATAACATGGAATTCATTTTTAAAATTTTTACAGTTATAAATCTATATCTATATACTCATTTTAATGAGAATATGTATAGATGTATGTGTAAATATAATATATATGCTCATATGTATATAAATAAAATTTATTTCAATGTATTTGATTTCCTTTGTAATTTTGTGTATTTTAGAAATTTAAACACATTATTCTAGGGAAAGGTCAATAGGTTTCACCAGACTACCAAAAAGGTCATTCCCTACCTCCCTTAATTAAGAAGAGCTATTGTCCTAGATTGGCCTCAACCAAAGCTATGCTCTGATTCTTCATCATGGTCTGGAAATAATCTTTAATTGTAGAAATTCATGCCAATGCATATAATATAAACCCTGGTAGGCCCTACCAAGTTGGAAAGGATATATGCTTATTTTATGGAGATTCATTTCTCTAAATTCCATGCACACTATGAAGCTTTCTTTTTTTTGGAGGGGGGAAGGTAGGGCAATTGGGGTTAAGTGACTTGCCCAAGGTCACATGACTAGTTTTTGGGTTAAGTGCCTGAGGCCATATTTGAACTCAGGTTCTCCTGACTCCAGGGCCAGTGCTCTATTCACTGTGCCTCGTAGCCCCCCCCCCCAAGCTTTCTTTGATTATTCCAGTCATCGGATCACAGATTTAGAGTTTGAATGGACCTTGGATGCTATTTGCTCCAACCCCTTCATTTTATAAACAAGAAACTGAGAATAAAAGAGGTGATGTGACTTGTCCAGGGTCATGCAGCTAGTATCTAAAACTAGATTTGAAAATGGGTCTTTCTGACTCTAAATCCAGAGCATTATCTATGATGTCACCTAGTTGCTTAACCATAATAAAACCAAAATGAAGCTCAAGATATAAAGGTAAAGATAAAGGTAAGTACCTTTCAATTTTATAAATTCTCATAGCATGGCTTGTAATGCTCCCTTTACACTTACCTGAACACTTTTTTTCTGTTGTTAGTTATCTTTTCACATGCCTCGGTTGTGTCTTCCCAACCAGATTATAAACTCCATAAAGGCATGAATCTTACCTTGTACTTCTTTCCAATGTCCCATAATACCTAGCCCAGTACTTGATTGGCAATGTATGCTCAATAAATTAAATGAAACTCTTTATCTTGGCTATCACACTCCACCAGTCAATGAGAATTTTTTACGCACTTACTATGTGCCAAATAGTATACCAAGTTCTCTAACTTCCCTTTCTAGAGTTATCTCACAGTAGCCTTCCCCTATGTGCTCTGTTGAATCAACAGGGCTTGATTAAATGGCTATGTTATACCAGGCAAGGTACTGCATGTTGGAAATACTAAGACAAAAATGAAATAAAATCAAAACCCCAGTCCCTTCCCTCAAGAAACTCACTCTTTTTATGTTAGAACTAAATAGAATAACTCACTGACTTCCAAACACATCAAAACTTTTTAATACATGTTTAATACAAAATATATGTTAATTACTGATTTTTCATCCCCCCTTTGTGACAATGTGCCTAGAATATCTCTCCTCACTCCTGCTTATTGAAACCCCTTCTTCATGAACTAACTGAAATCCTTTCCTCATTTCCCAGGCAGAAATGATTCTTTCATTCTCATACTTTCAAATTGAAGGTTATGATCTAATAATATGAACTAATAATATTCTGGTTTTGTACTGTATTTGAGCATGTGTCTTATTTCCCCTATTAGATTATAGGATTGAATATTTTATTTATCATTGTATTTTACCCACAATTCCCAGGGTTGTGGTTTGCACACTGTGCAAATGCTGGTTAAATTTACAATAGCTTGCCAAGATGTCCCTGCCCTTCAAGTGTAACCAATGCAAAATTTCCAATATTCTGATTCTGTTTGCAAGGACAGATTATATTCTTTATCAGAGAGACCACCACCACCTTGTGAAACAACTTTAGATGGTAGGAAGCCTGTCAGGTACAACAACTGACTACTCACAGAAATCACATGGTTCAAATTCAATGATGGTAGCAGACAGGATTATTACATAAAGTTAGAAAGGAACCTGAGAGATCAATCATTCCATTACCTTTGTCTTCAAATATGACCATCTGACTCTTTCAGCCAGATGGGAGTGAACTTATACTATTCCAAAAGATGGACCAAGTAGGAGATTTCATAGGTTCCCTTGATAAATTACTTCAGCATTTCATAATCCTAATCTTATGTCTAGACTGCATTACTCATGGTGTAGTTTCTGCTACTTTTCCCAAGTTCTATTCTCTGAGATGGAAAGCAGCTGTTCACCAACTTCTGTATTATAGCCTTCTATAAACTTAAAGGCTGCTAGTAAATCATCCCTCAAAGTTCAGTTACCAGATGGAGTAACCCTCTAGGTGTTTATGCTCACTTTCACATCTATCCGTGAATAGGAAATACTTTAATTCCTCCTTTTTATGAATTAGGATAACACTGCAAAGAGTTCTTAAAAGTCCTCATTAAATCTCCAAATATTTGGATTCATTTGCTTCAGAGCTACATATATTCACCAGTTATTCACATCACGTGGTCCATTCACCTCATTCTCAGAAGGTAAAGAGCTAATCTGTCTGAGACAGGTCTATCCTTATGTCCTTCTACAAAATGGATACTTAACATATTTTTGTGTCATTGGCTCCTTTGAAAATTTGGTGAAGCCTATGGACGCCATCTAAAAATAGTGATTTCAGATGCATAAAATATATAGGATTGCAATGATCATGGAGGAATAAATTGAACAATCATAAAAGTATGTAAGTCATTATGATAAACTGAACAACTGAGATAGAAGTACATAAGTATTCTTAGCTCTGGGAAGAATCATAGAGGCCATTTAGTTCAATCTTTTGTAATGGATAGATTCCTAAAGAGGTTAAATAACTTACCCAGTCACAGAGCTAATTAATGATAGAGGAAGGAGTATAAGAATAAGGAAAAATTGTATTTCTTTAGAAATATTTCAGGCATTCTCTGAATATGTATAAATTATGACTTTTCTGAAAGTGTTAAGACTTTGTCACTAGTAACAAAGATGGAGGCGTAATCCACGCATCCATTCATTCAATATATACTTATTACACACCTGCTACATATAAAGCAATGTGCTCAGTGCTGGGGATAGAATTTTTTAATGCAATATTTGAAAAGAATTTTCTTCTCCCCAGAAGTCTGCATACTTGCCCAGAGATTCACAATTGAAACAGAACCCACATCTGCCTTCTCTTTCAACGCAGATGCTAAAATTTCGAAAGCAGCATCCAATTTCCATTCCCTCCTATTTGAATCACTTCCCATAATTTGTATTTCCATATTCTCACATTCTCTTTTTAAACATAGCAACAACAATCTCAATTAGTTCCTGATTTCCCATTAGAGAAATATAGAAAGGAAATTCAAAGGGAGAAATATAAATTCTGTCCACTTCATCTTACAAGGAACAACTAATCAAGACTTGCATTTGGAGTTTGTTGTTCTTGTTTAATCATTTTCAGTTGTGTCTGATTCTTTGTGACCCCATTTGGGGTTTTCTTGGCAAAGATACTGTAGTGGTTTGCTATTTCCTTCTCCAGCTGATTTTACAGATAAGGAAACTGAGGCAAACAGCGTTAAGTGAGTTGCCCAGAGTCACACAGTGTACAAGGCAAGATTTCAACTCAGGCCTTCCTAACTCCAGGCCAGAGTTTTATCTACTGTGCTACCAAACTGCCCCTACATTTGGAGCAAGGAAGAATGAAATGGGTTAAAATTATTCTTCTCACATTTATTAGCTTTATAACCATGGCTGTTGCTTAACTTCTTTGATTCATAGCAGTCCTCTGAATCTGGTTATAATCTGTGTATGTGGAGATAGTCCCCACCAAACAATTATACAATAAATGCATTATAGGGTGATTTTGTTCATTTTAAAGCTCTTTCTCTTTCTGCCTTTTTTATTGATTGTCTGCATTTTGTAATTTCTGTGTAGTCTATGTGCCTTCATTATCCTTGTTTATTATTATACCCTCTCAGAAAAAAGAACAAATATATATATGTATGTATATATATATATATAAACACACAGAGATACATGCTTATGTAAATGTGTATGTATTTGTGTATATGCATGTACCTGTGCACATATGTATAGGTTACGTGTCACGTATGTATTAATTTCATTTCCCATCTCCTTTCCATTCTTTGGACTTCCACAACATGCTCCAGGTATATAATCTCTTCATCCTGTAAGATCCCTTCAGTCTTCGTACTCATACCTCTGCCCTGAGCTCCTCTGATTTAAAGACTAAGTGGAGAGCACTTCTCAGAACCTCCTTTAAGGAAGGTGCCTAGGCCTGCTATCACTTCACTTCCCACCAGCTGTACTTCTTTAGACACCTCCATCTTGCTCTGTTGTTCCCCCACTAGGGCATATGCAGGGCACCTTTCCTTCCTCCCCTCCTTTTTTAGTTTGCTTTTGTTTGTCTTTCTCCTTCAATGATAAGATCCTTGAGGGTAAAACTGACTTTCCCCAAAAAATTTGTATCCCTAGCAACTCAATACAATGTCTAGAATACAATAGGTGTTTAATAAATGTTTATTGACTTGCTAATTAGATAAATATATTTTAAGGAGTCCATCTCTTTGCTAAACGGTTTAGTCAAAACTTTATGAAAGAAGTTCAACCTGTTTACTAATATGAGATATGGAGTTGTCCTGTCTATTTTCAATTCATCTTCTACCTATCCTAGAATTGAGAATTCATAGGATCAGATTCACGACTGGAAGTGTCTTTAGAAGTCATCAAGTCAAACCTTCTTATTTTACAGAGCTTAAAACTGAAAGGTTAAATCACTTGCTCAGGGTCACATAGCTGCTGTGTGAAATAAAATTTGAACTCAGGACTTCCTGACTCCAAGCCCAGTGCTCTGATCTTTGGCCTCCTAAATGGCTCTGAATGCACCTCAAGAGAAAGAACTCTATAGTTCGTCTGCCAATTTATTTAATTATAAGCCCTATGCAGATATGTCATGTAAAGATCATTAGATTTGAAGACAGAGCATCCCCCCAACCATACTGTTTAATTCTAACTAGGTGTGCTGGTGGGAGTTCAAATTCTACTTCTTCAAGACTCAATTTCTCAACCACCTCCCTACCCCAAACTTGTTTCCCTACTTGATTTCTATATTTCCGTGAATGGTGCCACCATCCTTCTAGCTCAGTCTGCTTATGGCCAGGTGCTGTACAAAAACAAGAAGTGACACAGTCCCAGCCCTTAGGAATATTACATTCTCAAATCACCCAATTTCATAACTTCACTCTTCCTTTTCCCTCATCAACAAATCTAAATAAATGCCAACTGCTGTCGTTTGTACTTCCACACTATCCCTCATACCTTTTCTCTTTGTGCCTTCTTCTCTTTCCATGGCTTTGCCCACACTGTCTACCATGCCAAAAATCAGCCCTTCTCATCTCCATCTGTCATTGTCCCTCCCTTCCTCAGGAGCCAACTCAAATGCTATCCTGTCCTTAAAGTCTGCTCTGAACCTCCTAAACAAAAGTGATTTCTTCCTCTTCAAATTATTTATAATATCACACCATGAATTCTCCAACGCACTTGGTCTATTTCCCTTGTATCTCTCTTGCAGAAGAAAAGAAGTGAGCAGTAGTAAGGTTGTTCTGTATAGATTATCAACCTTAGAATCAGGAAGAATTGGTTCAAGCCCTTATTCTGATGTATCCTTGCAGTCTGACCATGAGAAGACTTAACCTCTCAGTGCCTTAGGCAACTCTGAACTCTAGATACTGACATTCTATAATTCTCTGTCACTGAGTGTGTCTCTCAGAAAAAAAAATAGAATTTTGGTTTGAATGGACCTTGAATCTGACCCATTCTGGAAATTCTTAATGTTCTTAATCCAAAATATGATGGATTCTTCTAGTTACAGTCTACCCAGTGCTAAGTATCAGGTAATAGTTCCTACAACTTTTACTTTCATTTTTACATTTCCCTTGTCTTATTGTTGATATACATGGTAGTTTTATTATCTATCATTTTCCCATATCTTCAAACATGCTTAAGTAGAACCAGTAATTATTTTTTCTACCTTTAATTTAATGTAGCTTTTTCCTTTTCCTCCCCCTTTTCACTTATAGGGAGCTAACATTAATATGTATTCAGGACTATTTCCCAAGAGTAAATTTACTACAGCTTGTTAGGAAAATTCTGAGGCCTTTATGTTGCTCATTTTACTTCACTTCACTTCACTTCGCTTCACTTCTTCACTTTACTTCTTTACTTTACTTTACCAAATTAGGAACCATTACACATCTATACCAAAGGAAAAAGAGAGCATCCATCCCAGGAACTAAATTATGTCTTGTTTAGAACAAGATTTTTTTTTTATATTTCTTTCAAGACATGTGATTTAATCAGTGTATAGATCTCCAGATTCCCTACACTCTCTCCAAGGTTACAGATCATGATCTCTTGAAATTTAGGGAGTTGCCTAGGGCACTTTAAACAAATTACCCAGTGCTCAGCACAGAATCCTGTAACAAACAAACAAACAAAAAAAAACCCTATTTGATTGATATCACGTAATAAGCATGCATTCAAATCAGGTCTTGAAGCCAGGTCCTCTGATTTTAAAGATTTCCCTCTCTCCCACATTAATGACCCAGGTTTAAATAGAAAAGCTTGCTGGGCCTGGAGTCAGGAAGAGTCATCTTCCAGAGTTCAAATCTAGTCTTCAGACACTATCTGTGGGACCCTGGGCAAGTCACTTAACCCTGTTTGTCTCAGTTTCTTCATCTGTAAAATGAGCTGATGAAGGAAATGGCAAACCACTCAAGATCTTTGTCAAGAAAACCCCAAATGAGGTCACAAAAAGTCAGACACGACTGAAACAACTGAACGATATGCAAGAAGTACTATAATTTATCATCACTCATGAAGAAATAAGTAGCAACTGTATTAAAAGTAGAGGGTTAACTAAGTGCTAGAGACACAGAGATAAAAGATATACTGCCTCCCCTCATGGAACTTATGGTTTAATCAAAGAGACAGAATAGGAAAATAAAAAATGAAGTCACAAAAGCATAAAATTTCAGTCAGACATGACCTCCAGAACAATTTAGTCGAAACCATACTAAAAAAAGAAATCACCACTGTAACATGCCAAACAAGTGATCATCCAGCCTTCATTGGAATACCCCCAAGGAGGGATAATCTACTACCCCTCAAAAGCCCAGTCCACTTTTGATCAGGGCTAATTGTTAAGACAGTAGGAAATTGACCTCTTTGCAACCTCTACTTGTTTTCTGCTTCTTGTCTCTGGGGTGAAACAGCACAAATCAAATCCTTCATCCACATGAAGTACTTTTCAATATTTGAGAACAGCCACATCTGCCATGTTTTCTCTTCTCCAGGCTAAGAATTTTCAATTCCTGTAACTGATCATCATGTATCATGGAATTAAGTCTTTCATCATTCATGGTTGCCCTTCTCTTGATGTTTCCTAGCTTATCAATGTCCTTAAACTTTATTGAGAGTCCACATAAGATTTGACTAGAACAGAGTAAAGAAAGATTGATACTTCCTTATCACTGAAAGATGTGCCTCTCAGTGCTACTCAAGATTGCATTAGATATTGTGACTGCCATATCACACTGCTGGTTGCTCTTTTGAGCTTTATCTACTTAAATAATTCCAAACTACTATATCATCCATCATCCTTCCCATATCCCATATCCCATACATGTGAAAGTTATTTTTGAACCCAAGTGTGTCTTTTTTATTGCTTATAAAATTACATCTTTTATGATTCAGCTCCATTTTCAAGTCTACAAACACGATTCTGGATATGAATTCTCTTATTCTTGTATATTAGCTGTCCCTTATAGCTCTGTGTCATCTGCAAATTATATAAAGAAGCCATCTATGCCAAGTAAGATAGCTTCTTACATATAGTCTCACAACAACTCTATGATTTGCCCAAAACCATATATTTGATCACTGAGGAAGCTTGAATCAAATTGCATGACTCTAAACTCCCACCCCCCAATTCTTCTAGACCTCATTAGTAGTATTTGTTTTAAACTGACAGAATCTTGGTAATATCTCAAAATAATGATAATTGATACTAATTCTTTTGAATTATTCTCCTCTACTCCATAATTCACAAAATGTTTATAGATTGTTTCACTAGGTGAGAGGATCTGGTGGCTGAAATAACTCCTTTGTATTCTGGAGGGGAAAAAAAATGAAATTTTACCGCAACTTAGAGGCCAGTATTATTCAAATAGTTACTTCCTCTGGTTTGGCTGAATTCTGTTAATGGATTGAAAAGAATGAAATTCAGTAAAGTATGAAGGGGAGCAGGTGTACTCAGCAGGTCTCAGGTCTATGGAGCTTGGTGTAACACAGAACTAATCCATTTGGCTAAACCTGGCCTGCTGGGTGTATTGTATGAAGAGAATGCTTTTACCTATTGAGGAGTGGTATTAGTAGTCCTAATGAGTTTGGTGTAAACGTAGGAGCCGGGCCCTGAGAGGAAGGACCCAGATGTTCTATTTCTAAGTTAGAAAATGAGTTCACTGTTTGACCTTGGACAAATACTTGTACTCCTTTTTGTGATATGGACACAATAGCCATCGTATGTATTCTAAGTAGGGAGAGAGATATTCATCATGCATAGAAACAGAATCTGGTGATCTCTGGTCCAAAACAGAAATAATAGTCAAGTAATCCCATTATATTGTAAGGGTTCTAGACAAATAATTTGCATCATTTCATAGTTGTTCATTGAAGAAAAAATGAAACGATTCCTTTAATTTAAATAAAATTAAGACTGATAGCCAAAATAGAATTAATATTAAAGCCAAACCATCCTGAAGGGGAGAAAGTAAGAAACATTCAACACACAAACAGGGAAATATACACACATGCATTTACGTATACATGCAAATGCATGTATATGTATATATAACCGTAATATGACACACAGTAGGCACTTAACAAATACTTATTCCCTGCCCCTTTCTCCTAAATTATATTCCACGATTTTGAAGTTATCAGTGCATTATTTCTATATTACTAATTCCTAACTAATAAATAAAAAACTTTAACATATAGAGAACTGAGTCAGTTTTGGGAAAAATAAGAACCATTCCCCAACTGATAAATGATCAAAAGATAAATGCATTTTCATAGCCATATGAAAAAATGCTCTCACTTGTGATTGGAATAAAGGAAATTAAAACAGTTCTGAGGCACTACCACATACTTATTAAATTGGTGAATAGGATAGAAATGATAAATTGCAAATATAGGAGGGGATGTGGAGGGAAAACGAGACATTGATGCACTGTTGGTGGAGTTGTGAACTGATTCAACCATTCTGTAGAGCAATTTGGATTTATGCCCAAAGTGATATAAAACCATGTATACCTGTTGACTTAACAATAGCACTACTAGATCTGTTTCCCAAAAAAAGTAATTTTTTAAAAAGAAAAGAAAAAGGACCTTTATGTATAAAAATATGTATAGAAGCTTTTTTCCCTGTGGCAAAAAAATTATAAATGGAGGGGATGTGCATCAATAAGGCAATGGCTGAACAAGTTGTAGTATATGATTGTGACATGTGTTGTACATGTGCTATATACTATTGTGCTAGAAGAAATGAGGAGCAGGATGTTCTCAGAAAAACCTGTAAAGACTTGCATGGGCTGATGCAAAGTGAAATAAATGTACTGTGTACAAAATAAGAACAATATGGTAGGATGATCAGCTGTGAATGACTTCGTTATTCTCAGCAATATAATGATCCATGACAACTCTGAAGGACTTATGGTGAAAATGCTATCCATCACCAGAGGAAGAACTAATGGTGTCTAAATATAGATTGAAGCATATTTTTTTACTTTATTTTTCTTGAGGTTTTTTTTTTGGTCTATGTTTTCTTTCACAACATGACTGGTGGTATATGTTTTACAAGACTACATATGTATAACCTATATTGAACTGCTTGCCTTCTCAATGAAGGCGCATGGGGAGGGAGCAAGGGAGAGAATTTAGAAGTTAAAGTTTAATAAACAAAAAGTTAAAGTTTTTACATATAGCTTGGGGAAATTAAAGACATGTTTTTGAAAGAAAAATTAAATAAATAAACAAGGTTTAAAGATGAGTACACCTTTAAAAGATTGTTTTTTTTTAATGTTCACTTTTTTACCATGAAGAAAACCATTTAAAAACTAGAGTGTTGTCACTGAAGACAGAAAACACAGGATATCATCTTCATATAGAGATTCAGAACACTGATTCTTGACCTTTCCACTGTTTTAACTGTCTGACTTTCTGAGGAGTCTCAAGCAAGCCAATGTGTATGACCACATATTGGGATCATGGCCCTCAAACAAGAAGGGACCTCAGAGGCCATCTAGTCCAGCTTTCATCTTTTTATATGAGGAAACTAATACTGAGAGATGTTAATTAACTCACCTAAAAATCACAAAGGTACTATGTATAAGAAGTGGGATTCAAGTCCAGTGCCACTGAAGCCAGAGATGTTCTTTTCCCTTGACCATACTACCTTTGCTTTATTGTTCAGACTACTTGAAAGGGATAACATTCTACCTCCCACATCTGTGATTTTGCATGAGCTGCCCCATTCCTCTGGATTAGTTTCCTTTAAAGCTTAATTTAGATGCTACCTCCTATAGGAGGATTTTGAAGGTCACCTTAATTATTAGTGACCACTTCACCCCAAAATAACATTGTATTATGCTCATGTAAGTGTGTGCGTGTACATGTATGTGTGTGTCTGTGCAGTATTGCTTTGTCCATGTATGTATTATATACCTATAGTAGAATGCAAGCCCCTTGAAGGTAGGGACTCTTGCATTTTTGTCTTAGTATTATTAGACCCTAGTATGGTACCTTATAATAGCAAGTATCTTTATAACACTTAAGGTTTGAAAAGTTCTTTATAAATACGATCTCACTTTTTTGCTCATAATAACCCTGATGGTTAAATATTATTATTGTGACCCCCATTTTACAGATGAAGAAATTGAGAAAGACAAAGGGACAATGATGCACTCCCCAGATCACATAGCTAGTAGGTGTCCAAGGCCAGATTTGTACTCAGGTCTTCCAGTACTTTCTCCACTGAACCACCTAATACATAATAGGAACTCAATATAAGCATGATGAATTGGATTAATGAAAAGGATAAAATTAAGTTTGAGAAATACAAAGTAGACTTGTGATTGCACCAGTATAGGTAGACCCCTGCATGAGGGAACTCCTTCTACTAATATAGATTAGTACCTTTTCTGCAACTTAAGTCTTAGAGAAAGTCTTCATCTAAATGGTGATATTCATCTTTATCTACAAACTTTCCATGACAATTATGTAAACTAGTTTTTAACAATAAAGTTAGGGAAAAGACGTTTTAAAATGCAACCAGTTTTGCAATTATGAAAACACTATTAGGAGATGGGGAAAAGGGAAGAAATAAATGCTTAATCATTGATAAAAATCATTTAAATAAACTAACACTGATCATGCTATTTGGTGCTTCTTCCTTAAAATATATTACTAGTCTCATGAAGAACTGAGCATAAGCCCACACCTCGCCATTGGCCTAACAGCCTCTGAGTTCACAACTGCAGAAAACTATGATCTCATTTCTCCAAATCTATTCAGACCAGTAAAAATCCCTACTTTTAAGTTTTCTAGTGTATACATTTGTTTTAATGATATTTTTGGGTTTCTAAAGAGGGAAATTTACTCATTAAACTTTTTTTTTTAACAAAAAGAAGATTCCCAATTCATTATCACCAACAAATAAAAATTTCTAGTACTTAGAGTCTGGAAAAAGCAAACAAACATTAAATATTATCTAGGAAAATTTCTTCATTTTACAGTGGGAACCGAGACTTAAAGAAATAATTTCACTTGTTGATGGCCACATATCTACCAGATATAAGGCCCGGACTCTAAACTAAGGCTCTCTGGCTCCAAAGCCATTGATCTCTTGTTCTTCCCTAAAATGGTGAGAATTTCTAAGGGTCCATGGGCATCACTCAATTGGATATTTGCAAGTGTTTAGAGTGAGGTATCTCCCTTCAAGTACTCCTCCTACCCTAAAACAAAGTCTTAGTTCATTGGTTTGCTTTATAACTATTTCAAAGACTTGGTCAAGAGACAAGAAATTAGTCACTATCTTTAAAGTCCTCCAGTTGAAGTCCAGAATGTTCAACACTTCTCAGAAAATAGCACAAGTTGGAAAGATGATTGGTGCTGCCATGTTTTACCATTTAAAAACCAGTTCCACTTAGATTTTTATTTTATGCCTATACAACTTTAAGTACTAACCACCTACTCAAAAGAGTGAGGGACAGGAAAGGGTGGGAGAGGAACTGCAGAAAACCATTAACTTGGTTTGTCAAAGGACAAGAGAAGAGCTTTTATATCATTTACCACATCCCATGAAGGAAACCAATCATATGGTGAAGATTCATATTTCATAGTCAGAAATGTTCTCTCCTCCACCATCCTGTCTTAATGAGGGATAATATTTGAAAACAGTGTTTCAGAGGAGCATAGGTTGTAAGCTAGAAGATACTTCATAGTCTCTGCAGTATAACCTCTTCTTTTTTGAGGTAAGGTAGCCTATGCCCAACAAGGTTCAATAAGGTCAATAGTAATAGATAGAGCCAGAATTCAAGACCAGTTCCTCTGAAACAGGGATTCTTAAACTTTTCTTTTCCACTTGTGAGCCTTCAATGTTCCTTAAACCCCGTATGAAGTCATGTCTAACCACACCTCCAGCTTCCTTTCCTTCATGCTGTGTTGTGAATTCATGTAATTCTCCATTTGCCCTTTACTCTACCTGAACTATTCTCCATCTAATTTAAGAAATCTATTATTGTAGAAACAGCAGCATATTTTTAGTCAGAAGACTTGGGTTTAAATAGACTACCTGGATAGCTATGGGTAAGTCACTTAAACTTTCTGAATCTCAGCCTCTTTTCATTAAAATGAACACAACACTAGCATTGTCCACACCATTGTATGGTTCTGAGGAAAGTGTTTTATAAATCGTAAAACCCTGTAGAAATGGGCTACTTTAGTAACATAATAATTGATAGCTCTCTTTATCACAGACCTATAGTTTTCTACTGTTGCTATCTGATGACCGGTCACCAAAGTGAAACTAAGTGGACAAAGCAAGAAGAATAATCCGAGGTTCATAGCGTTAGAATGAAAAATAACCTTGAAGACCATCTGGTCCAACCCCCTATTTTCACATGTGAATAAATGAGGCCCAGAGAGTGTCTTCCCAAGGATCACATAGTTAATTGGTGTCCAATGTAGTATTTGAACCCAGATATTTCTTATTTTGACTACAAAATCCTAATTCCACTATTCCATGCTTTCTCAATTTCTCTAAAGCCAGGTTTCTAGACAAAGTTGTTAGGATGGATAGCCTTTTCCTATGCTTTTCTATTTCTCAGTTGAAAAATATAATAAAAATGTAGGTGATCCCACAAGCCCAACTACTTGATTTGTGTGAATTTGATCCTGCCAGTCATTCAGATTCAATTCTGTTCAACTTCACCATCACAAAATTTAATAAGGAAAAACATAAAACAATTCAGAGTCCATTTGGTCTATATAACATGCACTTAAAAATATATAACTAGGGCAATTAGGTGGCACAGTGGACCTGTAGTCAAAATGATTCACCTTCCTGAGTTCAATTCTGGCCTCAGATCCTGAATAACTGTGCTACCCTGGCAAGTCACTTGACCTTACTTGCTCAGTCTCATCTGTAAAATGAGCTGGAGAAGGAAATGGCAAACCACTCCAGTACCTCTGCCAAGAAATCTCCAAATGGCATCATGAAAAGTCAGATATGACTGAAAAGTGACGAAACATCACCCCATACCTGAAAAAGGAGCCCCTCTGTAATGTATGTCCACTCAATCTTTCCTTAAAGACCTCAAGAGAAACGGAGTTTACTACTTCCCAAAGTAACCCTTTCTCCTTTCTGATAGTTCAAATTGTTAGGAAGTATTTCCTTAACAAGCTATATTTGTATCTTTGACATAGGTTAAAAGCTAGAATGGACCTCAGCATGGGCCGACTAACCCACCCACTCCCACTTCACAGATAGGACAACTGAACTCCAGAAAAATCAAGCGACTTGCCTGCATCTACTTCTAGTTTTGTTTTTTGTTTTTTTCCCTCAGACCAACCAGAATAAATCTAACCACCCTTCCAAGTAAAAAATGTTCACATACTTGAGGAAAGCTGTCATCTCCCCCCAAATCTCCTCTTCTCTAGGCTAGGCATCCCTAATTCCTTCAACTGATCCTTCTATGGAATGAATCAAAGGCTCTTTATCCTACAGGTTCACTATATAGTTAGCTATTACTGAGAGCTGCCTCATTATACCATTCCAAGGTATGCAAAGAAATTATAAGTTGATGTTGGTCTGGTCTAAATCATGGTACCATGTTATTTGTATTTAAAAAACTTAGGCCTTTGTCTAACACTGGTTTAGGAAGAAATGGTATTGAAACATTTCTTAGTGAGGCAAGGAGGAAGCAAAGAGCAACATTAAAACTAATTAACCATATGCTAATTAGAAAAGGGAAGTTAAAGATGGAGGTTCTTTTGAAATGAATACGCCTAGCTGCTCACAAGCATCCAAAGCTGTGCAAAACAGGCTGAACATTTAGCAAGAAAGGACTTTCAGTAAGACTTCTGGTATTTCCATTTGGGGGAGAGATTACAATAATGACAAAACTTGTTTTCTCACAATATTTTGCAACTTCTCTTTCCGGACCCAGCTAGATTCCAGTAGTACAAGTTTGGAAATTTAAAAAAAAACATTATTTAGATTAAAAACAGACTTCCTGCCTAATATGCACAGTTGGATTTTGATTAATTATTTAATTTGTAACTATTTAATCCAGGCTTGAATTGACAATTTAGACTGTACGTATTTTTTTTCCTAAAAAAGTGTTGGAAAGCTTCAGATAAGATTAGAGAGAAAAGGATAGATCTTTTATTCAAATTTAAGAAGTTCTGGAATTGCATTTGGGTTTTCAAAATTTCAAAAGTTTTCTGAACTACAAAAAGTATACAAAACCTTACTAGGGGAACAGGCATCCAGTGTAGATAAGCAACTTTTCTTCATTCACACTGACCTTATAAATCAACATTAATAGAAATATGACTTCCAGGGGAAGTTAGGCATTCACACCACTGTTAAAAGGCCAAGTAATTTACTGAAACCACTCTGCAAGGAGATCCTCATCACCTCCATGCTGCACATTTCAAAACAAACCTTTGCCAGATAAAAAGGGATGTTTCACTATAAAAACATGTATTTTCCTTTCCAATTCAATATAGAATTGTTAAGAGTCTAGATATGTCAGGCACTGGGCTGGTCACTGCAGATACAATTTTTTTTTTGGAGGGCAGTTGGGGTTAAGTGACTTGCCCAAGGTCACACAGCTAGTTTTTTGTGTTAAGTGTCTGAGGCCGGGTTTGAACTCAGGTACTCCTGACTCCAGGGCTGGTGCTCTATTCACTGTGCCACCTAGCCACCCTACAATTTTTTTAGTTTAAAAAAAGTTAATAATAGATTTATATGGAGTTTAAAAAATGGTTAATAAAATGTTTTACAGATATTTTCTTTTTTTATCTTCACAACAATCCTGGGAGGTAGATGCTATTATTATATTCATTTTATAGGTGATGAAACTGACTGAGAGAGTAAAGTGACTGGGTCAGGGCCACACATCTCATAATTACCTGAGACCAGATTTGAACTCAATTCTCCCTAACTATAAGGCCAATTCTGTAGCCACTGTGTCATCTAGTTGTCAATAGTTGCTGCCCTCAAGGAGCTCACTTTTTTTTTTAAGATGGGATAGGACACAAAATTTACACAAATAAGTAAATACAAAGAATGTACAAAGTAAATCAAAAGTAATTGTGTAGCTAGGGGCTGGGGGCGAGGAAGAATCACTAGCAAAAAACAGGATCAATGAAGACTTTATGTAAGAGATTCTTGAAATGAACATCAAAGGGAGTTAAGGGGCTAAAGATGGGATGGATGGAGAGTATTAAAGGCATGTGGTATTACCCAATCAAAGACATGGAGGTAGGAGATGGAATATTGTATATAGGGAATAGAAAGTAAGTTGGCTAGAATGTAAAGTGTGTTAAGAAGGAAGTATGTGAAATCAGTCTGGAAAGACAGATTGGAACCAGATTGGGAAAGGCTTCAATCTCTAAACACTTATGCTTACTATTTATACATGTTTTGGAAAGACAAATTTTAGGTGTTAAAGACTTTCTAAAGGGAAAAAATAATTCTCAGGTTATACAGTCATGAGCTTCATTCAAGAAAGTGATAAAGTTGACATTCAGTTATAAACTTTAAAAAATTTATTCAGTTCTGTATTAGAGATTGATTTTTTTAAATGGCTATTTGGGCTGAAACAAATACTTTTAACTATTCCTCTGTGATAAAAAGTCTGCCTGCTCAAACAATTTGTAGTCACAGGATGTGGCTGCTTCAATTTTATCTCCACCTCGCAGGCTTTAACATAGCAAGCTGCTATAACCCTCAGTTCACATTTTATAGCAACTAGACTTTCCCTCCCCCATGACGTGTTTCTCATAAAACCGCAAGTCACTACACTTCCTCACAAAGCCTTTAAGCAGGGCTTTTGCAAATAACATAAGTCAGTCATGTACATCAGGGCCATTTTGACCATAGACCCAGAATCAGTGACCTGATCATGATTTCTGGTAGCTCCTGAAAAATGCAAAGAGCAGAGCATCCAAAGCAAAGCAGTCATAGCATCTGGCTTTGAATCTTGCTTCAGAGGCTTGCTACCTATGGGATGTTGGGCCCATTTTCCTGGAGCCCGTTTTTCTCATCCTTCAAAATCAGATAGTTGAACTAGATGGCCTCTGAGATCCCTTCTAAGCCTGAATCTATGATCCCATGCCCCTCCTCCCTTCTATAGGCTCTTCTCTATGATACCTTCTGGTTACCAGGGATTCTAGGCTACTGAAAAGGAATAGAGAAAAGAAGAATGAATTTAAGAGAGGTGAAGAGATAAAGAGAGATACAAAAAATTAAGGGAGGGAATACAAATTAAACCTCAAATTAATTAGAAGAGGTGGTAATAATCTATGTCATCATACAGAAAACATGAGAAAATGTACTTGTCATTTTCTCCATTATCTCAATGTTTTTCCCTGCCTGTCACCAAAATTTAGGGACTGCTTACCTATGTAATTTGAGAGCTGCCTAGGAAGGGATATCAACTATACACACACACACACACACACACATACACACACACACACACACATATATGTATATATATGCCCTTGATTTAGAATAAACAATGGACTTACTTTTTTCATTAACATTGAATTCCTGTAAACTAAGCTCTTTAGAAAAATAAAAACAATAATAACAATAATAATATTTATATAAATGCCTACTATATGCTAGGCACCATGCAAAGCACTTTACAAGCATTTTTCATTCTGTCCTCACAATATCCCTGTGAGATAGGTGCTATTATTATCCCCATTTTGATGAGGAAACTGAGTCAAACCAGTCAAGTGACTTGTGCAAGGTCACAGAGCTAGCATGTGTCTGAAGCAAGATTTGAACTCATGTCTCCCTGATTCCAAGTTCAGTGCTGTATCTAGTCTGCACTGTTTGTTTAAACCAACGAACATTTCTTATTATATTCAAAGTGTTGAGTATCCTCAAAAAATAATAATTTCATTTCTTGCACTTTAAATGTTCTAATAGAATCACAATGGATATTCCCTTCTATCTGTAATGATAGTAGTCACTTCACACCTTAGTAGAAAATCTTTATGAGTTTCTATGGCTAATTTAAAAAAATTACCCAGCTACTAATTTTCTGGTGATGAACCTTAGGTGATAGACATATGGCCCATTATTAGGCATATACTCAATATTATTTCAAATGATACATGATCAAAGGATATGAACCAGTAGTTTTCTAAGAAAGAAACCCAAGTGATCAATAGTCATTTAAAAAAAAAGTCCCCAAACTGCTAATAATTAAAGAAATGCAAATTAAAATATCTATTAGGTTTTACCTGACAACTATCAGATCAGAAAAGTTGACAAAAAAGGAAAAAAGATAAACATTAGAGGATTACAGGAAAATAGAAACATTGATGCACTATTAAGGGACCTGTGAATTGATCCAGGCATTCTGGAAAGCAATCAGGAACTATGCCCCCAAAGTCACTAAAACGTGCATACCTTTTGACCTAATAATACTATTATTACTTGCATCCCAAAGAATGAAAAGTGAATAAAAGAATCCATATCTATAAAATTATTTATAGCAGCTCCTTTGCGGGGTAAGAAAGAACTGGAAACTAAGCAGGCCCTCATCAACTTAGGAATTGTTGAATAAGTTCTGAAATATTGATGCAATGAGATGCTATTGTACCACAAGAAATTATAAAGTAGATCAATTCAGGGAGAGCTAGGGAGATTTGTATGAACTGATGATGAGTGAAGTAGAGAGAACCAGATAAATTTATACAATAACAATATAAAAATAAACAATTTTGGAAGGCCTAAGAAAGATGATCAATGCAACAACCAATCACAATTTCAGAAAACTAATTATGAAGCATGCTACCCACCACCTGAGAAGGTAATAAAGGACTCAAGTTGCAAATTGAGATATTTATTCATATTTTGGAAACCACCAATGTGGAAACTTGTTTTGCTTGATAATGTATAGTTACTGAAAGGTTTTTTCTTTTTTTAATTGCAAGATGTTGAAAAGAAAGAAAACAGATTTTTGTTCACTGAAAAAAATAATATGTAGATAAACAAAGGGGGAAATGATAGGTGAGATGAATGAATGAACGGATAAGCGAACCATGTGATAAACGAAGAGACAGATAAATAGAAGGAAGGAGCACTAGATATAGAGGCAATAGAGTCAACTACAGTTAGTCATGCTTCCCAAATAAGCTATGTGATCATTTATCTCATGCTTTACACATGTCATTTAATCCTCGCAATTATTTTATGAGATAAATACCAAGTGCTCCTTGGTTGCCTTAGTTATTAATGCTCTCTCTCCTCCTGAGATTACTTTTTATTATTTGGCACATATTGAACCTTTACTGACTGGTATAAGCCCCCTCAAGCCTGGAATCATTTCTTTTTTCCAAGTGGTGGGTATCTCCTGCACAAAGCACAGTATGTTGAATTGAATTATCCTCCCTTGAATTATGACTTTAGAGAATTATGAGTCAAAGTATTAACTGACTTGCTCATGGTAAGGTCAACCAATGTCTAAGTCTAAACTTTCAGGCAAGCATAACACTGGTAAATCCCAAAGTAGCACTGTTTCTATGATATTCCCAGGTCATGCTGCTCAAAGCCTTCATTTCCTCAAAACAGAAATAAAATGCAAAAACGGGTACAAAATAATACTTGCATGGTGGCTAGGTGGCGCAGTGAATAGAGCACTGGCCCTGGAGTCAGGAGGATTTGAGTTCAAATCTGACCTCAGACACTTAACACTTATACCTGTGTGAACTTATGCAAGTCACTTAACCCTAACTGCCCTGCCTTCTCTCCAAAAATAATGATAATACTTGTAATACCTACTTCACAGAGTAATTATAAGGAAAACAATTTATAAAGTGCTGTATAAACTTGAGTACTTATTACTCTGTCGTTTTCCAAAGCATTCCTTATTGCTGCTGTCAATTCCAGTTTGTCAGCATCATTCCACCTTCCTCTTTGGCAGACTTCATGGAGTAGCCTTCCTGAATTTTTCACTTTTCAGTGATGTGTTGCCATTTCTGGAAATGCTATTTTTGGAAGTCTTAAAAGAAGGGAATGATGGTTTCCTTGAAAAGCCTATTTTTAAGGTATTATAAGGTGAAAAAAAGATCTAGCTGTCCACTGAATTTCTTGGGGGGTTGTAAGCCCCTACAGTCCTTTGATAAGAGATAGTTCTGCAGTATTGTACAGCACTGTGGCTTTGTCTACATGATGCCAATGCATCACTGAAGAGGCAAAAACACAAAGTTGCCTAGTCTGAAAAATGTTCAAAAGTAGCTTTGGAAAGTGGAAAGGGGGAGGCAGAAGACCTAGGTTTTCTTCTATGGCTCCCCATTTACATGACTATGAGTATGAGTTTCTTTTTATGTAAAAATGATAGTCATGCTTACACTAATTACCATACAGGAGCATTTGTAGAAAATGCTTCATAAATACTGAATATACACACAAACACTCTCACAGAGAGTATTGCACTCACACGTGCATATGAATTTACTCACTAACACCATCAGTGTTTACAATGAAGTAGACCTTTCCTGTTGGGGTTTTAGGTGCATAGTGTAAAAAAGGCTATATCTAACTGGGAATATAACATTTCTAGCTGGAAGGGACCTCAGACATCATCTACTATGATCACTCATTCTTTTTTCAGATGAAAAAATTGAGAAACTAAGTGTTTTTCACAAAATCATCAAAGTAGCAAATAGCAGATTTGGGATTTTTAACCAAAGTCTCACAGTTCTACTTCCCATCCATATTTTTCCTGATAGGTCTCCCTGCTTCCATTCCCTTCCTATTCTAATTCATTCTCCAGATAACTGCCAAAAATGATATTTCTAAAGTATAGGTCTTAGCATGCACATCACACTCCAGTTGAAGACACTTCAGTGACTCCTTATGGTCTCTAGGACAGAATATAAACTACTCATCTTGGCATTTAAAGCCTTTCACAATCTGTTTCCAGCCTCCATTTCCAGACTTCATTCACTCACATTATATCCTTTCCCACATTCTTATATTCCAGTCAAACTAAAATGCTGCTAATCATAAATAACATTTGATCTCCCATAACCCTCTTCTCCTTGCTAATCATAACTCTTTGGAAGCTCTAGTTCCCGTTCAAGATTCAGCTCAGGCTTTTTCTGGTGCCTCAGTAGTTTTTGCAATACCTTCCCTCGCCACCTCACTAAAATTAAAGCAAACAAACAACAACACAAACCACATTGATATGTGATGTGGCTGATAGAAGACCAGGCTTTGTCAGGAAGAACTGAATTCAATCCAGTCTCAGAAAATCTCTTAACGTCTGTTTGCCTCAGTTTCCTTATCTGTAAAAATGGGGTTAATAATAATTACACCTGAGTCCCAGGGTTGTCATTAGGATCAAATAAGGTAAAAACTGTAAGGTGCTTAGCACAGTAACAGGCACACAGTAAGCTATTATTATTCCATCCATTTTTTAGCCATTTTTATATATGCATATATCATCCTCAGTAAAATTTAAGCTCCTCCAATTTGGGGACTGTTTTGTTGCTCTTTTCACATATGGGGAGGTGAGGAGTGGTTAGCAAATGCTTGTTGAATTTAATTGAATTCTAATTCAGTGATCTTTCCCCTGAACTCTAAGACATTGCTTTGATCTGCAATCTTCTCACCTACTTATTCTACTATGACACTAGCAAGCTTCCATACTATTCCTGCCTGGGTAACTAATTCTAAACCTATTTCTGCATTACAAAGAAAATCAGAGTTGATCGATATTTTATCTTCAAGACTTTCAGGTTTAATGTATATGCTTTGTTAACTGGAAATCAAATTTGAATCTTCACTAATAAGATATGATATTAAATAAACACATCAATCTCTAGCTACAGGAGCATTTCTGCTGTGAGGATGTTCTATGAATAGCATGATCTTAAGGTCCCCCATCTTCCCCCTACCTATGCTCTTTAATTCCACTTACCACTCTCACATAGAAGAATTAAAACACACACACACATACATATAATAAAACCATTACATATATATTTATGTGTGTGTATATATATATATAAATGATTTTATTTTTAGTAGATGACACAATTTTGTAAAATTAGGGAAACTGCTATCACTTTACATGTTGTGCCATAAAAGATTATTAATGCTACCTATGGGTTCTCATAACTTTTAACATTTGTATATTTAACATTATTGTGAGAGATCTTAAATCCATTAAAACAATTCATAAAAACATTGGAGGTACCAATGGCCTCTCGACATCTTCTTAATATAGAATAATTATGTATTTAGTGCATTGCATTGATTCAGTGCCCAGCTACAAATACTATAAAGGGAATCAGAACCACATCGATTTTTAATAAATATGCTTATCTTTGAGAAGGAATTTTTAGGGAAGTAAAAAATAGCAATGTTTCCTTGCCTATCACTTCCAGATGTGCAACTCAGCCTATTAAACTTCCATCTAGAGTGAAAGGAAATGTATGGTATCTGATATGCTTAAGTATGACTGCTGGGAAAAAAACAGATGGGTGAGAAAAATCAAAATACAAGATTTTTTTCTTGATTTATACCAGGTTCCTATTAAAATATTTTCCAAGAATAAAAAATATATTTTCTACACATGAATATTTAATTAAGTGGACATAATCTCCTTAAGGGTGACTTAAGGGAGATTTTTCTTTTTGTTTTTGAATCTCTAGTAAAATACAAAGCAGGCCCCTTATTAACTGCCTGTTGAGCTGAATTAACATGTAAATACTTGCATCATACTTTTTTCTGCAATATCCCTACCTATAAATTTGCTTTATTAAAATATATATCACTTTCTCTCAAAAAAAAACTGAATTTGGGATCAGAAGAGAAATTCAAACTGTACCTCTGACATTTAGTGAAATTGGTCAAATCCCTTAATTTTTCTGAGACTCCATTTCCTTAACTGTAAAAGGGGTAATACTTATTCTCCTTTCATCATAGAGTACTTGCGATAGAATCACTTTGTAAATCTTAAAGCACTATATGAATTGGGAGTATTATCATTATTGCTATTACCATTATTTTGGCCAGATCTATGGTTTTATTGGTGAAGAGAGCTCCCAGGGAAGAGCCACCTCAGTTCATTTATTTTTTTTTTTTGCTTTTTTTGGAGGGCAGTTGGGGTTAAGTGACTTGCCCAAGGTCACACGGCTAGTTTTTTGTGTTAAGTGTCTGAGGCCGGATTTGAACTCAGGTACTCCTGACTCCAGGGCTGGTGCTCTATTCACTGCTCCACCTAGCCACCCCCACCTCAGTTCATTTAGACCAAATATTTTGTGGTTTTAGGGAATTGCCTAGAAAACAGAGATATTAAATGATTTGCTCAGAATGATGAACCCAAGTATATGGATTTGACCCTCCCTTCCTGATTCCAAGGCCAACTCTCTATCCACTGCTCCATGGTGCCAAATATTTGGCAAGAGGGTATGTGTACTGATAGCTTCCTTTCATATTCTGACTTAAATTAAAAATTGTGCTCCTATGTTTATTTCCCAGTGCATTCTTTCTCTTATACCTATATGTTGGGATTATTTACTGAAAAAATTGGAAAAAATTTTTTTTGCATTTGCTAAAAAAAAAAAAAAGAAATGTTTTCCTACATTTTAATTTTCAGACCAAAACAAATATCTCACCATTTATTCTGGAGCTCAAGTGAGTAACTTTTGAGTATCATAATGGGTTTTCAAATAAATATCAAAAGTACTTTGCCTAAAACCTTACTTTATACAGATTGGTTATGAGAAAATATTCACCTTTAAGGCAAGTCCCCAAAGTTAGCATGGACTCCTTTGGAATATGGCCATATTTTTCTCTTCTTACAAACTGGCCAGTTAGGGAGGCTCTCTTTTATGTATGTATAAAGAGTTTGATGTGAATTCAGAATATTTTGGGTTGTCCTAGTGCTGTCTAAAAAAAGCCAGTGTGATGGCTTTCACATTTTCACAACTGCTGATGTTTTTATTGTTCTTATTTCACTGCCTTTGAAGTCCTCCCCACATTTCTATGCAACTTTCCACTTCCAGGACTGCCAAGTAGAGCCTCTCTTTGATCCCGCTATCCATTCCCAACCAACTCTTTTATCCATGCCTCCAAGCTGTCCTCAATGTGACACTGGTTCCTATCCTCAGAAGGGAAATAAGTTCTTTTGAAGCCTGTGGCAACCTGCTCCCATCACCCAGACAGAGAAAACCTTTATCTTTCACCTTGTGATGTTCTCAGTTTCTTCTGGCCCTCTGGGTAGACTCAGGTTCATTTACTCTTCTGCCAGTTATCATTGGATAACACTGCAGTATTATTCCTGTGTTGGTGCCCTGGCTACAAAAGATGTGATTTCCTATTTTCTAAGATAGAACAAGATTTCAGTGGGTCTAATTTTCATCTTTGAAACCATAGGTAAGTGCTTCCTGCTTATTTACATTATTTAAAGCCATCAGAGTTGAAAATAGTCATTTATCCAATTTTTGGTTTTCTGTCTTTTTCCTTCCTATAACAAACTTTCTGATTATCATGTACTTTTCAGTTTACCCTCAGATAATCTTGATTTTTCATTTATAAAGCACCTCCTTTCCCATTGACTTGTTTCATAATACATTAACATATTCTTTCACTCTTTTTTTTTCTTAAATTGGCCCATATCTGTCTTTCAGCAAGGAAGTCCTTAGAACAGAGAGTCCTTCACAGATCTGTTTAAGTTTCCACTAAACTCTAATCTGAGTATTTAGGAGAGGATGGAACTGCTTCTTTCTGAGTCAGATGCTCACAATGTGGTTTAATTATTGTATTAGAAGTAAATTCCCAGAACATTTAGCATGCCCATCCCCACTCAGATACTATGTAAGCACAAAAGCATGCTCCAAAGCTAAATGTAAATGTATTTGGATTATTTGAATTATTCGCACCTGTGTCCCTCTGTACGCCAAGTCTGAGTGACACGTGATTATAATTATAATTAGTAAAGTTTATTCCTGGCTTCCATAAGAGAAAGCTATAGGAGAAGTGAGGGAAGAGACATAGATATGAACTAAATAAGGAAAAGGAAATCATTTAGGTGACTTGGAGGAGTTTGGACTAGTGGAGAGCTTAAGTTTGGGGAAAAGACATTTGGAAAAAAACTGAGAAGAGTTGAAGAAAATCTGAAGGAAAACAATCTCCAGGATGAGATCTCAGTCGATATTCTACTTCTAGATTCTAAGATCAGCAAGAATTAACGAGGATATGAAAGACTTAAGAAAAATTAAGAAGGGGAAAAAAAGAGGATTAGAGATGAATTGGTCATTTCAAGAAGGAAAAGGAGAAGGGTAGCTGGTAAGACAAAACAAAGTCACTAAGGAAAGATAAGAGGAACAAAGAGATAGTGAAGAAAATTGGCAATGTAAACTGGTAGGTGTGTCATGTTTTTGGTTAAAATTTTTAACTTTTAAAATATTAACAGCTGATTGAACAAAGTTGTGCAGATATCCACTAGTGGCTCCAAGGAATGAGACTGAAAATTGCAGCCATCATGGAGAGTAGGAGAAGTCATAGAATGGCTTGCATCAAGGGTACAGTGTCTGTATTTCTAACACTGATATCTGTGTTCCAAATGTAGACTGATCTTCCTGGAGAAGAAGGTAAAGTGTTAAAAGGGTGTCACTCCTACTTTCAAGTTTTTAGGGAGAATGAAAGATTCCTGAAGGAAGAGAAGAAAGGCTTCCATGTATTTTTTTTGTTGGCTTTTTTTTAAGGTTCTAAGGTGTAGGAAAAGAGACATTGTTCCTTGTCTGGATGACAAAAAATGGATGAGTATTACACAGATAAAAAAGTGAAGGAACATAGCACCTGTAAAATAAGAGCTTTAAAATTGATTTGAGACTCTCTCTGAAGAGGGGAGCACTGAATGTTCTAAGGAAGATGCTGCTCATCTTCCTGCGAAATATAAGGGGCAGCCATAGAAATTATGAGGTAAGAGTTCATCCAGTAAGGAACAAAGGAAGAAGACAAAAACAGTAGTAGTCAGTGATTCCCTGGTTGGGGTACCAGCGTAGATGTTAACAACAATATAGTAATCAAATATCTTCCTAGGGCATGTATTCAACATGTAACAGAGAGGATCCCAATTCTTCTCAAAATTGACAACTACCTACTTCTGGTGATTTTTGTTGGCACAAATAACACTTCTAAAATGAATCCAGAAAGTATGACTAGCAATAATGGAATCTTAAGCAAGAAGCTACAGATCATAAAATAAACAGCCTGAATTTTTCTCACTTTTCCTCCCTTAAAAGAACGAGGAGATAAAAATTAATTTGAGAAATTAGCAGGCTAATTCACAGCCTTTAACAAAGAGGTTGATAGATGCTTAGCCAGAGATGGAACACACTTAGAAAGCAAACAGAAGAGAGGAGATGACATTACTAAAGCTATCACAAAAGAAAAAAATTAAGGCTTTGACAACAGATTGGATAAATGGAGGAAGGAGATGAGAGAAATTGAAGAATTGAATTCAAAGTTCAGAATGACCTGAAGTTGGTGAGAGAAGGTGAGATCTACAAGGAAAAAAAACTCCATATAAAAGTGAACTATTATAAGCATTGCTATTATTATTACAAATATTTTTATTTATGATTTAGTCAGCATCTGAAAGTCCACAAATTTAGGTTTGCTCAGGGCAGAAATGATGAAGGTTAGTTACAACTGCTCCTTTTGTTTTGCCCTTGAATTTCCAACACCTAGTTATTATAGTAGTAGTAGTAGAAGAAGTAGTTTTATATTTATACAACATTTCAGAAAGTAATACTAAGCTTTTGTACAGATGTATTCGAACAGTATTATGCCTATCATGTAAAAATACACAAATTTATTCCAAATAAATAGCATATAGTAAGTCTATGAAATTACTTTTGCAAGTGTACCTATTTCTTTTTAATTTTAAAGGGTATATTTTATGAGTATAATTTGTGCTTAGGAATGACCTATATTTCTACCAGTACAGTCAATCAAAACAAATAGACATTAATTTTTTTTAACTTCTCATTTATCTGCTTACCTTTATAGACTGGAGATTTCCTTGAACCAGTATTTGTATTACTTACTGTGAACTGACATTATTTGTTCATCTCCTCTCTGTCCTTATAAATATGGGATCATTGATTTACAACTGAAAAGGGACCTAGAATTCACCTCATTCAAACCCCTCATTTTACTAATAAGAAAATTGAGACCCCAAGGGATAAAGTGATTTGCCTTCTCTTCTTCCTATCTTTTGTATCCTCTAATCTTACTTTCTGCTTTCTTAAAATATCAAACTACAATTGTAATGTTTTATGACTTGGGGAGAAGTAAAGGGTTTGGACTGAACTAAGAATCTAGATTATCAAACTTACCAGATGATTAAACCATTGATTGTGTGCTCTGAAGACATAGCAACATGGTTTTTACAGTGGTTAACAGACAGACTGAATGGCACTTTCATATGAATCTTCTAAAAGTTCATTTTAATAGTTTAGGAAAAATTATCTGGCACCTATATTTCTGAGAACCAAATCAAAACCTGTGTGTTTTCCATGATCAAAGTGATTAATAACGGTCAAGTTACCCTCTCTACTCAGAATAAAATCTAGTTTGTGTAATTCTTGAAGGCTTTCATTTCATTTTGTATCAGCTAAAAAATGATCTGATTGTTTAAAAACAGTATTATTTCACTTATTCCAAAGCAAAATAATTCTTTTCTGTACTTTATTGTTTTCCTTTTCATACTTTGCTTTGTCTGAGTTTATTTTGATTTAGAGTTCACCTGAATTCATCAAAAGTATGGTCTAATTTTTTTCCCAGATCTATGGCACAAATAAAGTTGGCTCAGTTTATTATGGGGTAGATGGAAGGACATGTGAAGGTGGATGGAGAGGACTAGAGACAAATGATAATGGAAACAATGAGGTATAGTGTGATGGCGTTGTTGCCTTTGGAAGTAAGAAGGCCTTGTTTCAAGTATTGCCTCTAATACATACTATCTAGGTGACCATGGGCAAGCCACTAGTTCCCTTGACAATTCTTTAAGACTAGAAGTTACTAATGATTTGTCAATCCTACCTCTGTGGCTATAGTTTCCATACTGCTAGTTCCTACTACTCACTAAATCATGGATCCAGATGAATAAAAAGAATGATGTCCTTCTCTCTTGCCCTCAATTTTCTTCTGAGTTGGCTAGCTCTCAATCCCTTTGGTTTTCCTGTCTTCTGTCAATAACACCTTCCAAAGGAGAGTGAGAGGATATAGTACAGAAGATGTTGAACTGTATCGGTTAACTGGGGGTTTCCTTATCTGAGAGTTTCCACTATGCCAATGAAATCACAAATCCAATCCCTAGCTCTCTACTACTACTTATACATACACACAAATACATGATAGATAGGTATTAGATAGATAGATAGATAGATAGATAGATAGATAGATAGATAGATAGATAGATAGATGTGTCTTAGATTGCCTAGAACACTGGGAAGTCAAGAGATTATGTTTTACCCAAGGTCTCACAGTTAGTATGTGTCAGTAGTGATATTTAAACCAAGGTTTTCTTGCCTCCAAGCTCACCTCTCTATCCATTGTGTTTCTAAATCTGGTAATATGTGTACGTGTGCATAAAATATATGTATATGTACAAGTATATACATATAAATGGGTAAAATATACATGTATATATATACACATATATGAATTTGTAATTTCATCAGCATTGAGTACATACGAAGCTTTTACTTTCCTTTTACACTTGATGAAAGAGTCAAGATCCAAAAAGCTGGAGAATTGAGCACAATGTGAGATGAAATTTAATAGGGATAAATGTCAATTCTTGCACACAGGAACAAAATAAAATCAAGGTCAAAAATAAAGATGGTGGAGATGTGGTTAGACACCAGTTATTAAAAAAAGATTTGGGTGTTATAGTGAACTTCAAACTCAGTGAGAGTCAGTAGTGTCATTGTAGCACCTAAAAAAAAATTCTAATGTAATCTTGTACAGCATTAAGAGAGGCATAAGTTTCAGAAGGCAGATAATAATCCTATGTCACCCCACCCTCATTACACTTTATTTGCAGTATTGTGTTAATTTCTTAGTTCAATGATTTTAGAAGGACATCAATGAGTGATAAAGTATTCAGAGGGCCCTTTCTCTGGGTACAGACTGCTGAAGGGCCTTGGCCATTGCATGTGAAAATCTGGTAAAATATTAGCCTAGAGAAAAGAAGACTCATGGCATGATATGAAAGTTGTATTCCAGTAGCTGAAGGTCTGTCATATGGAGGGTGGGTGATTAGGATTGTTCTGTTAGACTCCATTGGGAAGAATGAGGAACACTGCGTGGGACTACAAAGAGGTCATGAAAGATTTGACGTCAGGAAAAATTTCCCAATAATTAGACTGTCTGAAAGTAGAATGTGCTGGTGAGACAGGTGATAAGTGTCCCCCCCCCAAACCCCTCCCCTCACCAGAGGACTTTAGGGGAGATTAGACAACTACTTATTTGTTATGCTATAGTGGAGAGTCCTTATAAGTTATAAGTTAGTCCTTATAAGTCCTATATAAGTTAGAGTGGGTGACTGGTGAGGTCCTTAGTAAGTCCCAGATTTGGGACCTTCTCTATTTCTGTGATTTTTATAGACTCTCTTTCATTTTACCTCTGCATCCTCAGCATCTTGCATATAGTAGAGGCCTAATAAATACTGGCTCCATGAATTTTATTCAATATGTTGTCTGGGAAATTTGTCACAGTAACCTGTTACCAACAACCAGTCTACAACCACTCTTAAAGCACCTACTGTGGGCATGGGACTATGCTAGGTGTCCATCTGTATAGCTTGTGTATTATAGTCTGCAAATATCAAGTAAACACTGTTTTCCAATATTTGCCATCCTCACACAAGTATAACAGTTGAAGGTGGAAAACGGCTTAGCATTTTTCAGCTAATTTGCAATTGTAATATAAAATTGAATAAATAACAAATGGGAGAATTACTGGTAAAATTGCCAGCTAAAGACTAAGATTTTCCCCTATTTGTAGTTTTCTAGTTTTTATATATTCCTTTCTCTTTTCTGGTGAATGTTCCTGTTTGATGAGATAGAAACTTGGGGGTTTTAAAAAATTTTTAAAGAGCATTGTAGTTTTATCTAGTGCATATTCAGCAGCTGTTGAAATGAATTCTTTATGTGTATGTAAACAAAGATGATTTTTTTTATTTTTAGATTGAACATAAATCAGTTTGTATTTTCCTTTGCAATTTATAAAAATAATAGCTGAAAACATAGTCAAGATTAATGAGTAAATGTAAATAAATTTGAATACAGTGGTCTGCCTCAACTGGAATAAATTATTTTAAAATGTTAAAAAAAAATAATTAAAAAATATATTAGTCTAGACCAGGGGCGGAGAACCTGCAGCCTTAAGGCTACATGTGGTCTTCTAGGCCCTCAAGTGCAGTCCTTTTCACTGCAAACTTGCAAAACAAATTTGTTTTGTGAACTTTGGATTCAGTCAAAGGACCATACTTGAGGATCTAGAGGGTTACATGTGGCTTCAAGGGTACAGGTTCTCCATCCCTTGTCTGGTATGACCTAATGATCCCATGCTAGTACTCAATAATTCCCTTCTCTAAGACTTAAACTCAGAGACCAGGTGTTGAGGAGTTGAGGAGTTCAAGAGAACAATAGAACCCAGTAAAGAAATTACAGCCTCATGGCTCCTACCTACAGTATAAAGAAAATGGTAAAATCATCAGCTGTGAGGGTAAATGAAATGGATGACTAATGGAAAAATAGAAAGTTGAATTCCTATAACATATTTCTTTCTCCATTTGCAAGTATCTTAGTAACTGGCATATTATGCTACCTTGATGTCAAAGGAAGCCTAAATGGAGCCTTGACCTATTGGTCATTTCTGCCAAATTAGGGATGCCACAAGGCCAAAATGATTGGCACTGAATGGAAACAACACCTTCATCCAGGTATTTAAATGAACCACATAGTGGGAAGAGAACCTTTCTTTAAGACTCACTTAAACCTTTTGGAAAGAAAGATTGAGTGGCTAGAGTGCATGCAAGGTTGAGAACTATGGAGCATGCAAGGAAGTGTGGTACAGCTGCTATTCTACATTGGTTTCAAAACAGGAAAAAGTAGTTCAAAGGACAATTAATGGCACAATTTTCCACTTGCCTCCTTAAGAAAAGGAGCAAGACATCAAACCAGCCCAAATACAATATTCTCTAAAGTGTGTGTGAGATCATGAGCAAAAGAATTATAAAAGATGTCCTTCCATTGTACCTACTTTAGAAACCCAGGTAACTGAGTCAGCTGAAGGGTACATTGACATAAGGGGACTTAGCAGAAGAAGCACATTGTGTTTAAGAAAGTGTGCAGAAGGGGAAAAATTATTCTGTCACTAACTACAGAGGATAAACATTTGGACTTAAAGCATTGAGAGCTCAAAACAAAACATCACTAAAAACCAACAATTAAAACAACCTTGGCACTGGTCCACAAGCAACATTTTAAGGCACTTCTTTCTTGATTTGAATTTGCTTGTTGAGGCATGAGTGTAGTTTCCCAGAATGCCAGAATTAATGGTGCTACTCTGTTTTCTTCCTTATGCAAAGATTGGCTTGTTGATTTGTCCCATTGAGGCCTAAGCCTCCTAGTCTGCCATTTGTGGTCCATATAATCCAGTCTATAGACTCATAGAGATACAGAAAATCAGAATGCAAAGGTCAAAATAATAATAATAGTGACAGCTAACACATTACTATAGTTTGCAAAGTACTATGAGATAGCGCTATCCTGTGAGGCAGGTGGTCCATTGACCCCGACCAAGTCACTTAATTCTATTTGCCTCAGTTTCCTCATCTGCAAAATGCTCTGAAGAAAGAAATGACAAACTAGTATCTTTGCCAAGAAAATTCCAAATGGGGTCACAAAGGGTCAGACACGCCTGAAATGACTGGAAAACAATACAGATGAAGAAAATAAGGAAGAAAAAGTTTGGAAAAGATTAAACAATTTTCCTAGGATCACACAGTAAGGTCATCTCTTCCAAACCATACCTGACCAGGAATCTCCTCTATGACATACCCAGCAAGTAGCTAACTAGTCTTTGCCTGAATACCAACAATGAGGGGGATCTCACTGCTTCCCGAGTTTAACCATGTCGTTATTTTTTCTTTCATCAAGTATAAAGTTGTCACTTTTCTCTGTGGTTGCATTTTCTGGAGCCAAATAATGAATCTAATCCCTTTTCCAATTTTTAAAATTGCAGTTTTAAAACTATTTGAAGATACTCTACCACCCTCCCCAAGTCTTCTGTGCTCCTTGCTAAGGATCCCCAGTTTTTTCAACTAATCTTCATGTGTCTTGAAATCACAACCCCAGCTGTCCTCTTCTAGATTCCTTCCTAAATGTGGACCCTAGAACTGAACATTCTCAATGTTTTCTGAGAGGGGCAAAGAACATTGGAACCAACTGATCCTCCCGAGTCCTGGAACTCTATTTCTCTTAAATAAATAACATGATGGTGTTTGAGAGGCACCATGGTATAATAGCTAGATCTCTGAGCCTGGAGTCAGGACACGTGAATTTGAATACTACTTTGCTCTGTATGTGACCACACGGGTAAACAACCTCTCGGAGCCTCCTATTTCTTCCAAATAAAGATGGTATTATTCATACTGCCTATCTCACAAGGTTTGTGTGAGGAAAGCCTTTTGTAAACCTTGCAATAGAGTAATTATCATTATATAATAAAGTAGAGTAATAAATTGGAGTAATTATTATCATTATTTTGGTCTAGGCCTATGATTTTATGTACAGGAAACACTTAGAAAAGAGAATGCCTCTAACCAAAGCAAATATACAACTACTCTGACATTTTTTTATAGATTTTAGAGAAATACCTAGGACAAAGAAAGGTCAAATGATTTTCCCAAGGTCACACGACCATTATATGTCAATGGAGTCCTTGAACCTGGGTGATCAGCTTTAATTTAGCCTAAGATCAATTTTTTTTTTTTGGTTTCCAGATTCCCCTGTTGATTCATGCTGGGTTTTTAGAACATTCAGTATCCCAGATGTTTTTTATAATGAACTACATTCTAGCTATTCCTTACATAACTATTCTTTATGGAGTCTATTTTTTCTACCCCAAAATCTAAGAATTTAAATTTATCCCTTTAAAAAATTAATCTTTTGAAGTTCAAATCAAACTAGTATTATAGAATCACAAAACAAAAAGGCTAGAATGAGTCTTAAAGATTCTCTTAATCTTACACTTACATGTTTGAGGTGAGAAAGCTGGGGACCATAGAAATGAATTTATGCAAAGTGAAGAAAATTAGATATCAAAGTCTCTCAGTTACAATTCCAAGTTTCTTTCCAATATGCCATTCTTTGAGGGAAGAGAAACAAAAAGAGAGGAGAGACAGAAAGATAAAAAGAAAAAGAGAGACAGAGAGAAAGAAACAGGGGAAAGGGAAGAGAAAGAGAAAGAGAGGGAAGGGAAATGGAAAGGAAGGTGAAGGGAAAGGAAAGGAAAGGAAAGGATTGCCCATTCTAGAAGTAGAATCAGACTGACTGATTTGCAAATCCACAGGTAACTTGAAGGGGCTAGCATCAAATTCCATCTTTATCTCACCAAAGGGCCTTGCAAAAGTCATGCCAAGGTCTTTTGGGTTTTTTGTGAGGTTTTTGTTTTTCACTATAGGCTGTTATGTCTCAATTTTGAAAAGAAGCTTATGTTTCATGGCCATACATCATCAGCATGAGGCACAGAATAGTTTTGATGTTAGACCTTCATTTGAGGTTTTGAGATCTTTGAAAAAGATGCTGATGCTGCCTTTTTAGAGGTTTATCAGTTGCACATGTAAGCCATATTCTTATTTGTTTCATACACAGATGTTTTAGCTCCTTGCAGCTGCAGCCAGAGAATCAAGCTTCCAAATAAAACGGCCAGTGATATTTGACATTTTTCTCCCTTTGATGAAAATTTCCTAAGGACGCTTTGGATTGTTCCAATACTGTTTTTCTTTTCCCATCTGCCAAGATGATATCTGTGGCATAACATCCCAAGAACACTTTCATTAGATTTGATTTGGTTTTCTAGTACAATAAGTCAGTACAAATACAAGCAAAAAGTGCACATCACAAACTTGTCCAAGTCATATCTGTATGTGAATTGCATGTTGTAAGGTCAATGCTACAGCATATGAAGCAAGAATATAGGGTACAAAAGGTTCAGACATGCGTTTTCCTTTCCTTGACTTTGTTATTGTCTATTCCTTTTGGTAGAAACCGGACAAAAATAAGTTATCATTTAAGGTTCAGTGGAGTGATGACAATTTGTGTGTCTAAAGGTGGGGTCAGCTTTTTGAGTTTTTATTGGTATTTCAAACACAGAATCATAGATCTAGAGTTAAGAGGAACACTAGAGATTATCTGCTTTAATCCACTCATTTTACAAAGGAAGAAAGTCAGGCTCAGAGAGATATGTGACTTGCCCACATTGCATAGGTAGTAAGTAGCAGAGTCAAGATTTGAACCCAGGGACCAAGAAACCAAACACAGCACTTATGTAGGTTTGGTACTCTCTCTGCTGTACTACAGTGACAAAAATGTGAAATAATCCTCTTTTTCTCATCCTCATAATTAATAAAAAAAATGCAATTGTACACTGAATTATATAAATTAATTCAAAATATTTCAAAATTATTTTTAAAATATTCCAAACTGTGAACTTTTCTTTGTTTCATTTAATTTAAAAATGAGAGTAACAGCAAACTTTTCACTGTTTCCCCCTTTTTTTTTAAAAGTGCTGACTATTGTCGTGGTAATGAGAGCAGTCTAAATCATCTCTACTCTGGCCTGGTTCCTCTGTGACTAATTTCATGAGTTGATAGGATAACTGGCTAGTATTAGGTTTTTATAAGTCTGACCCTGGGTTTTGGGGGTTGTTTGGTTGTTGTTTCTGTTTTTGCTTTTTTCTCTGCAAGAGAGTATAACCATAACCAACTGTACAAGGCTGGATATGCTACTGTTGCCTTTTTAAAATAACTGGCTAAAAATTTGACTTTGTACCCACTCTAAGCAAAACAGCCCCTTCCTTTTTCTAAGCCTCAATTTTCTTACCTCCAATGGAGAGCATTAGATTAGATGAGCTACAATGTCCTTTCTGGAGCTAAATATGACCAAATCAATTTCATTAAATCAGAATATAATTCCTAACTGAATCATCCAGTCAGAAATTTTCTTTCAGACCCTTCTGCCTGTGTCTGGTGTTGATAAAAGAGGTCACACACAATGTACAGAGCATACCACTCCTCATTTGTTCCTGCTGGGCGTGTTTTCCCCTTTTATTCATCTAGAAAATGATGCATGACATTGACACTATTTGGCTGGGCTAGGGTTAGGCATCTCAACAGCAAGACAAGTGGAATGAATTCTACTGATAGGCATGTGCTTCATAATGCCAAGAAAACTTTAAGTCAGTAACTAATAACATAAACTGTCAATAAACAAGAGGATTTCCCCAGATGGAAAATAAAGTAATAAAGAAAAGAACAGGAAGGGGAAGAAGAAAAATGGGTGAGATCTGAAAAATCTGGAGATTTTGGAGAAATATCTTGCTAAGAGGCAGCTTAAAGGAACTTGCCTCAAGAACCAAGAGAAAGTACTTTCTCCAGCACTTACTGTCTCTATGACCGTGGCAAGTCACAACCACTCAATGTCCCAGGAAAATATCCAAAAAAGACTAATAGAATTTATATAGCTTTAAGGTTTTCTAAGCAATTTATAAATATCTCATCTTACCTTAATGACCCTTAGAGTTAGGTGCTATCATTATTATCACTATTTTACAGATGGAGAAACTGAGGCAGACAGGGTTTTGTTGGGTTTTCTTTGGTTGGTATGGTTTGGGGTTTGTTGTTGTTGTTGTTGTTTAGTTCTCTTTTGTTTTTGTTTCTGTGCAGGATCACACGGCTAACGTCTAAAACAGGTTTAAACTCAGGTCTCCCTGACTCCAAGTCTAATGGCCTGTGCCACTAGCCACCTATATTTTCTATTCTTTATTAGTCAAGGGAGTTCTCTACATCAGTGAAGTCACAAGGTGATTTTAAAAATATTGTTTGTATATTTTCAATCACTCCCAACCTCCCTCCTGTTCTTTAAATTCTCCTTTCTATGTCCTTTCATTCTCTTCTCTCTTCTCTCTTCCCATTTTTTCATATATGTCCTTCTTTTTAACAAACATTTGTTGAATGTTTCTTATACATAAGGTATTGTCCTTGACTTTGAGAAGATAACGAGGTACAAAACATTGCCCCTCACCCAAGGAGGTTGTAATCTAGTTAAGGATCAGTCAACATTTATTATAAATAATTTCATTATATGAGGAAATGGGCATATACACAAAAAAATAAATTCTCATACAAGATACTATAAGATAATTAAACCTGAATAAAATAAACAACAAGATTTTAGAGGAAGACCTCTGTGTACTGAGACCAGAGAATTTTAAAATGTCAGAATTAGAAGGAATCCAGAAGCCAACTAGTCCAGTCTGTACCTCCCACCCCACTTTGCTTGAAGGCCTCCACTAATGTCAGGGAAATCTTTCTCTTCACAGATGACTTGACCTGAACCTTAAATTTAGGGCAGAAATAAACAAATGGAAAGAAGGAGAAAGTGGTGATCAATCTGTACCTCTTCTTTTTCCCAGGCATTCTTTCTTTTAAATTCTGTAATTATATTTGTCAACTAATAAATTAGGCACTTGATAGGTTCTGTGGGGGTACATGAAGAAATATAAGATAAGATCCTTGCCTTAAAGAGATATGCCTTATGGTTAAAGAGATGATATAGATCCATCAAAAGATAATTACAAATACATGGCAAATGAGTAGCAGAGATGAGGAGTTCATAAAACGGCAGTTTCTTGTGAATAAGAGTATTGATGAGGGTGATAGGGAAGAGGTTGAAGTTGAGCTTGTCATAGGATGGATAGGAATAAGAAAATTTCAAAGGAGGAAGTTTTTTAGACAAGAATAAGCATGAGAGCCAAGATGTGGAGATAGGAATGTTCAGGAGATGTTTCAGGAAAAGATTTAGAGTTTCTACTTAGTTAAGTTGTAAAGATATGACTGGAAAGGTAGTTTGAGGTGAGACTGGAAAATCTCACAAGCGAGGCTAAGGATTTTTGAAAAAAGGAATGGCCCACCATGTCAAATGCTACAAAGTAGGCCAAGGAGAAACAAGTCTGACAAAAGTCCATTGGGACTAGAAGTCATAGCTGGGTATGACCAAGGCAAATTGACAAGGCAAATATTTGTTCCAAGAGGAAGCTACAGTTAGCAATGAATGTCAATGCCTTTCACCATATACTACCATCTTCCCTTCCAAGTATCTTCAATTGCAACTGGACAGACCAACATTCCAAATATTTCAAATGCTAAAATCCAAATCTATAAAAGGATGGAATTAGACAAGGTCACCGTGAATGTTCCTTCTAGATCTAATATTGCATTAGTGACTAGTCTATGAAAATGCCTTAGCATGAAAAAAATAGCTTAAGCTTGCTACCACAACATTATCATACACAAGATATGTTTAACAAGATATTTACTTTATGTCATGTACAAATGGACCTTGTCTCCATCTTTATCTTCCAAAGAATTCCTATCTCTAATTCTACTCTCAAAATTAATTCTTTCTACCAAGTTGTCCAGAAATTTTACAACTAATAATGTGCTTTCTTTCCCAGGGAGAAGAAACATCACAGTCAGAGAGAATTATGTGTATACAAAAAGCATCAGTATTTCCTAAGACTTTCCCTGAGCTAGAGAGAAATCACTTTTTCCATTCCCATTAGGCCAATCTTTTTTTTTTTTTTTTTGCTTTTTGGAGGGCAGTTGGAGTTAAGTGACTTACCCAAGGTCACACGGCTAGTTTTTTTGTGTTAAGTGTCTGAGGCCGGATTTGAACTCAGGTACTCCTGACTCCAGGGCTGGTACTCTATTCACTGCACCAACTAGCCGCCCCCCCATTAGGCCAATCTTGATGCAGATTTTGAGATCTACCTCTCTTATGCTTGCAATCAAAACCACCTCCATTTTTACTTTTAATTATTGTCTATTCTTGTATATATTGAGAACAAGCCATCCCATTGTCCTCCCAAAGAGCATGTGCTACTGTATCCCACAGTGACAATGCCAAAATCATTCCTTTTTTCAAAAATTAGCCTCACTTGTAAGATTTTATATAGTCTCACCTCAAACTACCTTTCCAGTCATATCTTCCACAAGTTAACTATGTAAAAACTCTTCAGCTTTTCCCAAAAACTCAGTTTTCATGACATCAAAATCACAATTAGAATGCAAAATATATGAAGAAGGGGGGTGGTGAGGAAGGAACAAAGGAAGGAAAGGAAAGAGAGAAAGAAGCAAAATTCTTTGAAGTCAAGAACTGTTAAAGTTATTAATAAATGCATACTGATTGATGGAAGGAAGAAAAGAATGAAAGACAGAAGGTAGGAACAAAGGTTGTTTCAAATGTGGTATTTTCCACAATAACTTAGGACATAAAAACCGTCATGTCTTGTAAAGTATAGAAATGAAGTGTTTGTGGCAGCTGGGTGGCACAGTGAATAGAGCACAGGCCCTGAAGTCAGGAGGACCTGAGTTCAAATCTGGCCTCAGATTCTTAACACTTTCTAGCTGTGTGACCTTGGGCAAGTCACAACCCAAATTGCCCTGCCTTCCCCCCTTCCCCCAAAAAAGATGAAATGAAGCATTTGTGTCAGTATAAAGATATATTTTGACCTCAAAACAGGTATACAGAACAAGATGACCTCTGAAACAAGAATACTGTCTTTGAAAAAATAATTGCTCTCAATACATGTTAGATTATCTTTCAAAATAATCAAATGTATACATCCCTCTCTTTAAAGAATTGCTCATTTTAGCAAAGACAACTTAAAGAATTCTGTAAAGCAAATGCAGTTTTCCTCTTAGCTTCATATCAAAAATAAAAAATTATTTCTGGAGGGTAAATCCCTCCAGATTGAATTAAAAACTTCTGATAAGATCTCAAATGGTGACTAATTTGCAAGCATACTATAGACTATACTATACCTACAGCAACTGGCCTGCAGCAAGTACATTGCAGCACTTTCTGAAAGTTACAAATTTGTCTTCACTGTTACCTTCTGCAATACTTTCAGTATTAGACAACTCCTTACTTAATCTTTTCTTTTTAAAGAAAAATAAAACATTTTCACTTACATGGTGAACAATAACTCTAAAATTGTTGTTTTCAGAATGGTACCCCTTTTTATGTATTTCTCCAAGTATTTCTCAATTTTTAACAACTGAAATGCTGAAATGCAAAATACACATTTCACTCTTAGCATTTCATCATGAAGATTCATTATGTCTGAGGTACTGGTTTAGGCAAAATGCATTAGCTTTCTGTGTTATTAGCACCATGTACAAAAAATGGTCTTTATTGAGTTTATTAGGAAATGCTTCACTTAGATCATCAAAATACCACACAATATTAATGGCACTACTTATTGATGGTAATAGTTCATTTCATTCATTCCAATTTTATAAATATATTGTATATAGATATGTGTGTCATATGCAATACACATTATGTATGCATATGGCATATATGTATATATGTAAGTACGCATGTGGCATATGATGTATACATATGGCATAATCATATACATATATTTCACTGATCCACTTTTTCCTCAAACAAATATTTGATTGTTTTGTATAAGTAAGGTTCTCTTCTAGGCCTTGCAAAAGGCAAAAGAATTAAGCTCCTGAGCTTCAATGATCTAAAATATATCAACTGTTTTGTCACCTGCCAACAGTAATGTAATAATTTTATTAAAATAGTTTCTCTAAAAATCAAACCTATTTCATAAAAAAATACTGTTATAAAAGTAACATATTTTTAAATGAAAATTTTTTATTCCAATACACCACCTCTTGTTTGTAAGAGAGAAAGACTGCAAGCACAAACTTTATAGAAATGAAAATGTGCTATGATTTAGGGAGAGCAAAAAGATAACATTTTTTCTCTTTCATTGAAAGTACCTTAGAATTCAAACCATTACTTTCCTGTTTTTTGCTGCTCAGTAAGACCCCCTACTTGATATAGAGATAACAAGTAGATAAGAGAGTATTCTAAACCAAGAGATACTGCTGACCAAACATAGAGGAGAACAATGAAATCTATCATTGGAAGAACACCTCTACCCCAGGCTCTCCTCCTCATCTACTCCCTTGTGTTAACCAAAGTAGAAAGGAACAATGGAATAGGCTCAGGAGGTAGCTGCTGGCCTGTCTTTCTTGAAGAATGAAGATCAGTGGAGAATAAAGAAAGATTTCTAAATGAAAACAGAATAAGAGAATACAAATAATTCTCTTCATTTACTTTATTAGGAGGCTCCCCAAAATATCAACTTCTTATTAACTACTCAGAGTCATTTTATAAAGTTAGTATTAAGCAAGTCACAAAAAAGAACCCTAAAACCTTGACCTTTCCAACCATCTTCGTGACTAACAGAAGTATAGCCACGATAGAGTGGAAAATGCTGATTAAACATCCATTAATGCAGCCCTTTGATGAATTAGGATCCCAGACTAAATCAGGTAATTGAATTAAAGCTATTTCTGAAAACACAGTAAGTCCAAATGGCATAAAATATTTCTGTGGAAAATTAGTTTCGCATTTTCTTAAAGCTCAATGTCTACTGGTCTTTTCAAGACTGACATCTAAAATTCACCAATACACCCAGGAAGGGTGTTGGCCCCTTGGTTGCCAAGGCAGAAAAATGAGTGCCCAAGTCCATCCATGGCTCTCCTATGAGACAAAAACTGGATGTGAAAACTTGGTAGTCATAGGAATCAACAGGAGGTTAACACTGACATATGATTCCACATCATCATACAAATTTGGAATACAGTAAAATGCTGAGAGTAGTCATCAAAATTTGAGGAAGCAAATTTGTGAGCTGAGAACAGGGAGTGGCTTACATGCCACCAAAGCCCTTCTGTATAACTTCACAAAAGCAGGATGTTGAAAATATTGCAGATGTTTAAAGGGGAAAATCCCTATTTTCTCATTTTAAAACTAATTAAAAACCTAAAATCTGACATTTTAGAAAAAGTTTAGAGCCTTTATTTCTACAAAAAAAAAGATAAGTTTTGCTTTTCTAAGAGCATTAAGCAATAGGTAAAAATTGAAAAATACGCTCTTTTCCTCTTTATTATGATTTTTTTTTTCAAAAGGAAAACATACTCTCTCCCAATGGAAGCATTATAATCTGTCGCTCAAGTTACACCTCCATGTTATTTAAGGGAACTTTGGCATCTCTGCATTTTCTATTTCCAAGTTACCATTGACGCTCACTAAAATCTTTTCTTTTAGTACTAGTTATGGCCATCTTAGAAAAAACTCTTCTAAAACAAAATTTCAAGCAAGAAATCACGAAGAGACAAGCACATACCTTTGACAAAGATATCGGTGTCCAGAAACGCAAAGCCAAATGTCAAGAGTTTAAGCCACAAAAACATGGTTCTATCTGAGAATCAACTGAATTCTAATGAAACAGCATGCGTCCTTCTGAAAAGGAAAATAACTGTTATTGCTTGAGAAAAGGTATTTCTCAAAAAAACAGAATCAAAAATAAAATAACTGAGAGCACATACTCTGCCGGGTTGTCTTATCAGTCAGAGAGCAATTTCCTCTGTTACCCTTCAACTAACCACTCGCTAGCTACAGGCACTACTAGGTAGTGATGTCAAATTCAGTTTTACCTACTTCTCAAAAACACAGGACTATAGAGTCCTGTTTCCAGGAAGTCAAGAGACTCGTTCAAAGTCAGTGCAATGACATCTTACTTCCTTATTTCTAGCCATTTTGAGTCTCCGAGATGAATTAAGAGGCACTTTTAAAGGGATCCTTTATCTCTAAAGAAAGACAATTCTTTTTTTTTGTAACTTTCCAAATAATGCTTCTTTCACTGCAGACAAAATTTCTGATAAATTCTGTCAGTCCTCCCAGCAAATTCTCAGTATTATCCTCATTTGATGATGAAAAAAAGCTAAGACTGAAGATAGGTATGTGTGACTATTAACTGGGTAGTCATAGAACACAGACAAATCCTATAGGCTCTTGAGTTCCTGGAAATAGGACTCTATAGAATTGTGGATCCCAAATTCTAGGTGTCCTTATTTTGATCATGCTAATGATACAATTGTGTCAAGCAGTCAATAAATATACAGAGAAAATACAAGACAATTTTAGGGGGTGGGACATTAGCAGCTAGAGAGGTCAGGGAAAAGTCTCATGTAGGAAGTGATATTTGAATTTAATTTTGAAGGAAATCAGGAATTCTAGGAGATGGGTATGCATTCAAGTTATGTGCTCGTGTGATCAATGGTTCAGTGCTTTAACTAAAAATGAACATTTTAACGTAAATTTAAGGTCTGCAGAGGCCTTGATATACAATACCTCACCTGAGCCTCACCACCCCATAAGGCAGGCCTAACAGATATGTTTATTCCCAATTTACAGATGAGGAAACTGAGACTCAGGAAGGTTGTACATGGTCAAAGAAGCACTGCATATGGGAAATTAGGGTTGTTTTCCCTTTTATTCTTGTTCTCTCAGCATCTAACATAGTACCAAGAATTCAGTAGATAATTACTAAATTCTAATTAATTGAGTAGTTGACTTTTCTCACTAGGAATGATATCTACCTACCTCACAGGGTTATGAGAATTAAATGAAATAATTGTAAAGTACCACAGTAGGTACTGTATAAATGCATATTCCCTTTCCCATCTGACCTCCCCTGCCATAGCTGTTCACCTAGGTACTTTCTCCCAAAAGGCAACAAAACCCTCAGACTTGATGGGAGCAGAAGAGGGTATGTCAAGATTCAAGCCATACCTCCCTTGACATAGCTCCTGGTGGCCTCTAGTTACATTGAGGTGACTCCTTAGTCACATATAGGACTAAAAAGATCTGTGTATAGAGGGGTTGTGCTCTTAAGACTTGGTCAATGTCCTGAGACTTTCCATATGGAGATGATCGGGGCATGGGGTTGTCTCCCCAAGCTAGAGAATCCTTGCTGAATATCTTTTTCTAAGATACTGCTAAGTAAAACGTTAATGTTATCTATTGAATAACTTATGAGTACCTCATTTTGCCTCAATCTAGAATCTGTACTAACAGGATACAGACTTGAGCCAGGCTCACCTGTAACATTTGTCATAGTTGGTACATGGGACAAAGACATCCTCAAGGTTCACATTACAGTTATGTTGAATGTAGAGGAGAGCAAATATGGAGAGTGGGGCCTTCACCGGCTGGATTCTACACTGTAGCAAACTGTGGCCTGGGGCTTTCTGGTGTTATTTAGAGAGTACTCTCCTTGAATAGGAAGCAGCCTCCTCCCCTCATCATGTGGGAGTGATTAGCTAATCTGGTGTTAATGAAGACTGCCAGAGAGGGGGGAAAAAAAGAAGACTAGTATTCTCTAGCTGATGTAGACTCTCCTGTCAAAGCTGAGCTGCTGGTATAGTAAAACTAAAAGTAAACTCATCAGTGTTTAACAACTCAACACTGAGCTTGTGTCTTTTAAGCATCATGCAATGAAGGTGCGGAGGTAGCTAATGAAACAAATAAAGGAAGTTCAGCTGATGAGAGTGGATACTGATAGGCCACAGCCTAGGGACAGGGATGAAACCTCCAAAGCAGACGTTTCACTGCACTCTCCTGAAATCAGAACCACAAGACAGGAAAATGGGAGCAGGAGTGGGGAGGAGACTTGGAACTCTCAGCAGTGGTAAGAAATTCTTACACTTATCCTGTTACCCAGAAGACAGTGATTTCCTCCACTGAGGGTAGAGGAGTAGACAGACTTTCTCTATCGAAAAATTAAGGAAGATGCATGAGAAATTTAAACAGCAACTTGATTATTCATTGAAACCCAGGCTCCTGAGATGGGATCTAATTATACCAGTGTCTACAATCTTTCCATAGCCTAGTTCAATAAGTTTGGAAAGTTTTTTGAGGATTTACTCAAAGGATTTTGCAAAGTTTATCTACAGTTGATTTCCCATTGCAACCAGCTCACTAATGGAGATCTACAAGGGCAAGAGGGAAGTTCTAAACTAAGGAAATCAATGTGATAGATCAGAACTATATGAACCCCCATAGTTTCTCACATCTATCACCAGTTTGCCTTAGGGGCAATTAGTTCCAACCTCCTGGGTGAAGTCCACTCAAATGGTATCAGGTTTCAGTTACAGGACACTTCTGACATGCAATACATGTATGAACAGATCAACTGACAAAACTTAGCCACTCTTGTTCAACTCCTAAAAGCTTAGGTTTGGACAAATACTGACATCAATGGAAATAAATTGTCTGAGAATGCAAGATGAAGACAGAGCATAGAGTTGGGTCAGTTTACCCAAATTAAGTGAGCTTCCCTTGTTAAATATTCTTTTCTGTTCTATAGCTAAGTAAATCCTCATCTGTTAACTGCTGAAAGACCTAAAAGTGCTTAATTCCATCCTAAAATTGGACGTGAAGTGAAAGGATATTAACTTGTCAAATCTGCCCCCAAACACATTAAATCCACACTTTATTAAATGGTGCTATTGTTCTATTTATATCAATGATTTTATTTTATGATGATCATCAAAAATGTGAATAAATCTGTCAAGTAGCAGTTATTAGGCATCAATTATGTACTAGGAACTGTGCTAAGCACTGAGTATACAAAGAAAGGTTAAAAAAAACCATTTTCACATTCCAATGAAGGAGAAAACATGCAAACACCTGTACAGAAACAAGATATACAGGGTAAATGGGAATAGCTTCAGAAGGAAGGCATTGTGATTAAGGAGGACTGAGGAAGGTTTCTTGAAGAGGATAGGACCTCAAGGAAGTCAGACAAAAAGGTAGAAATAATGTGGAAGAGCATTTCAAGCATGAGGGATAGCCAGTGGAAATGTTCAGTGTTGAAGGAGGGAATGTCATGTTTGAGGAGGAGTTAGGAGGCCAGTATCACAGGACCACAAAGTGTGTGGAGAGATAAAGACAAGGGGTAGGAAGGAACTACATTATGAAAGGATTTTAAAGCCAAACAGAGGACTTGATGTTTGATCCTGGATATAATAGGGAGCCAGAAATAGTATGGTCAGACCTGTGCTTTAGGAAGAACAATTTGACATCTGGGTGAACAAAGGACTGGAGAAGGGAGGGACTTGAGGCAGGAAGAATGACTAGAAGTTTGGGC
>CM053593.1:80672758-80704215 GCA_028646575.1 Pseudocheirus occidentalis | reverse complement strand
CCAGCTCCCGTCCACTCCGGGAGAAACAGCTGCACAGAGAAACTCAGGACACAGGACTTGCTTCTAGCTTTTATTGAGAGTTCATCCTCTATCTTAGTGTGGCTGGACTGGACTGGCCTGGCTGGACTCGACTGGCCTGGCTCCACCGAACTGCCCCTGCCTCCGAATAGCCTGTATTTAAGTCCTTTCTCCAGGGCCCCTTAGGGCCCCTCCCCTGGCCATGCCCTTGCCACAGCAAGCCAATGTGTCTCACCCCAAAGGCGGAGAGAGTATCCTGCTTATTGTAAGCAGGTGCAGCCTTTGCAGCCTGCCTCCAGGTGATCGACCACGTGCACTCCTGTTAGCTGAGGACCAGTTCAACCCGTCCATCTCACGTGGAGTATCAACGACCCTCTTTAGGAGTCTCCTCCCCACGTGAGGTATCAGAGACCTAACAAAGGGGGAATATATGAAAGTCAAATCAACAGGCTTTGGAAACAGATAGGATATAGGGAACGAAAGAGTAAGGAATAAAGAACAGCAGTTAGGTGGTGAGTCTGGATGACTAACAGGATAGTGGTACCCTCAACAATAATAGGAAAAATAGGAGGGATGAGTTTGGAGGGAAAGATAAAGAGTTCAGTTTGGGGCAAGATAATTTTAGGTTTTCTGTAGGGCATTCAGTTTCAGATGTCTAAAAGGCAGTTATAGTTGAAAGCCCAGAGGTCAGGAGAAAGATTAGAGCTCAACAAGTAGATCTGAGAGATAATTGAAAACACGGGAGCTGATGAGGTCACCAAGTGAAATAGTATATAAAGAGAACACCTAAAACAGACCTTGGGGGACAACTATAGTTAACGGGACTGACCTGGATGAAAATGAGACAGAGAAGGAACCATCAGACAGGCAGGAGAAAAACCAGGAGAGAGCAGTGTCATGGTAACCTGTGGAGAAGAATATCAAAGTGAAGAGGGTGATCAACAGGGTCAAAGACTACAAAGAGATCAAGGAGGATCAGGTTTTAGAAAAAACCATTATATTTGGGCAATTAAGAGATTATTGATAACTTTGGAGAGAACAGTTTCAGTTGAATGATGAGGTCAGAACCCAGATTGCAAAGAATGAAGAAAAGAGTGAAATGAAAGGAAGTTGAGCACCTATTGTAAACTTTTTTTCTCAAGAAGTTCAGCCATAAAAGAGTAGAGAGATATGGGACTATAAGTACTGAGGATGGAAGGATCAAGTGAGCATCTTTTGAGAATGAGAGATATAGACGGATACATTTGTAAGAGTAGGCAAGCAGTCCTTAGATTGAAGATTAGGGAAAGAGTAGGCATGATAGAGGAAATGATCTGCTTGAGAAGACTGAATTAAATCGAATTGTAATTTGATGAAAACCATTGTGGAGTCAAAGGGCTTGGGTTCAAATCCTGCCTCTGCTGTTTACTACCTGTGTGACCCTGGTAAGTCACTTAAACTCTCTGGGCCTCAGCTTAATCATCTGTAAAATAAGGAGCTAGACTAGTTGCCCTTTCAGTTCTAAATCTATGATCCTATGAAATCCATGTGAAGGTAGACTCAGGGAAGGCTAAAAGGATAGGTGGAAAGTTGAAAAAGATGGTTTGAAATTAAGAAATGAAAGAGACCCAAATACCTATGAATTACTCCAAAATCTCTTGTATTTTCTTCAAGATGAGAATTGGAAGTCACAGGATGTGATGAGTATTGAAAAACATCACAAAAATGAAACTGTCTAAAACTGTATAGTCAGGAAATAACTTATTACTGGAAGTCATTTTAGAATCAGCATAGGTGAAAATGACACCAAATTAGAAGAGAGACCACGGTCAAAAAGAAGACATGATAACTCATACCTGAACTAGCCAACAAAGCAATTGTGCCAACAATGAAAAAGAAATAAAATAAAAGACGCTAGAACTGATTATGACCATTTCCCACAAAAATTTAACTGATATGAAACAACTGCCACAACATGAATGGTAAAAAATTATAAATGTTTTCTCATACAACAACCACTCTGTCAAGTAGAGAATCTTAGCAGCTGAGGTCAACACTGATTTAAAATAAAACTCTTTTGTGAAATTCATTGGAGACAAATGGTGGGAGTTTATTGGTAGTGTGACCTCACAAACTAATGAAGAACTATGAATGGGAAAAGAAATCTTTAGAAACTTTAGTGATAAATTCAACTAAGCAAGATTATCCCAAAATATATTTATAGCTAAGACTAGAAGGAAAATAGGTGGACAACAAATTTTTTTTAAAGAAAAGAAACAGATTTTCCATCAGGTCTCTAAAGAATTGTTTCCCTCATGACCTAATGATAGTTACATTAGGACTTAAATGTTATAATCATAAAGATTCCTTTATAGATGCAACCACAGAAAAAACTGCGATCAACCATCCTCCAGTTATCAATATCAAACAAAGAATAAAACAGGAAGATGTGCTAACCAAATACGTTCCCCACTGTTGTGAATATTTTTTTGTCCAGAAGCCAAATGGAATAGGGATCCCATAATGACGATTGAGTCATACAGATGATCTTGTTTGCAGAAGATACTGTGCTGCCTACATACAGGGACTCCTCAATGGGATCGTAAACAGTCAAAGGAGACTAACTTAACCATCCATAGAGGAAAAATGAAAATAGATAAAGAAGGGGGCGGCTAGGTGGCACAGTGAATAGAGCACTGGCCCTGGAGTCAGGAGTACCTGAGTTCAAATCCAGCCTCAGACGCTTAACACAAAAAACTAGCCGTGTGACCTTGGGCAAGTCACTTAACCCCAACTGCCCTCCAAAAAAGCAAAAAAATAGATAAAGAATATTTTCTAGCCCATTACTTGAAACCGAATAAACAAACAGTTAAGTTAATCTATCAAGAGAAATGATAATGACAGATATAGTTAGATATAAATAATGATGATGATGAAGATAGATTGAGGTAGATGGATAGAATGATGAAAGATCGATTGATTATTAGATTTTTTTGCAAGGGTGTTGGTGGGGAAGGGGGAGAGGAGGACACATAGTATCTTTGGTATGTACAATTCCAGTTAAGGCAACCCTCTCTTCAAATGTGGATTAGTCCTTGCTCTGAAACTTAGAGTCTTAGAGAACTGTCTAAGGCACTGAAAAATTAAGGAGCTTACCCAGGGTAATACAGCCACTATGTGTCAAATGGTCAAATGAAAGACCTCAATCTAGTTCCTTCTGTCTCAGAGGCCTGCCTCTGCCTCTTGAACCCAGATACTGAAGGTATAAGTTGGGCATAGAATCAACTAGTGGTAAGAGAGAAGACTGGATGACCTTTTGGATATTGTATGGCACTTCCAGTGATCCCAGCCTTCATCCAGACACAAAATTGCTTGTAAGATTGATATTGTTCTGTTAATGACATATGACTGTGTCTATAAATCACAGAATCCCACAGTCTCCAAAGTATAAAAACTGCAATGGCCCCAAAATGTAAGAGATCAATGTAATGTGTGAGGGGAATGCAGAATATTGCCAATAACTATGTGACTACAGGAAGTAATATGAAAATAACACCCATGTGTATAATTAGAAAAGATGAGTCCATCATCAAATGGAAATGATCAACTATTATTTGAGGCAGGACATCTTTTACTCCTATTTTTTCAAGTTTCCTGTTGGTTATAAGGTACAGCCCACTGGCATATACAATGTGTTTCCCAGGTACCCTCTGTAGTATTCAGTTTTAATTTGTCAGATTTAAACAATTAATCAGTAAACATTTGTTAATGCTATGTTCCAGGCTAACCATTGAGGACACAAAAAGAACTTCTCTTCCATTGAGAAATTTATCTTGCACCCATAAAAAGAACATGAAGAAAGAAACAGACTCTAGAAGAAAGCACAGAGACTCCTTCCAAGCCTCCCTGCTTCTAGGGAGAAAAAAAAAGCAGTTGAAAAATATGAAAAAAGGGACAAAAATTAAATTCAGCTCACTCACTCCCCCCTGTGACTTCAGAAAAGGAGCAGGTCTAGACAGTGAGGTCTTCCTTAAGACATTTCTTTCTCTTTTCTATGCATTGTACAGTTTTATGTAACTAGATATCACTTTCATATCACTCATGGTAGACTAGAATATATTATTAAGGGGGGATCATATGGAGGCCATCTGAGAGGGGTAAGTTTCAGAAATATTTGAAGAATCTTGTATTAAAGCTATGTGACTTATAAAATGCTTTATAGAGATTTTTTCTTATTTTTAGAATTTTTATTGATGCTTTTCATTTTTAAAATGTATTCATTTCTTTCTTTAACTTTTTAAAATTATTTATTTTCTTAATCTGTCCTTCCCATCATTCTTCTCCATTGAGTATATTTTTAATTTTAAAAAATGAAACCCTCAATATAGGAATTCAAAATCCAGCAAAACAAATCCCTACATTGGTTATCTCTGAAACTATATGTAGCTTTTCGCATTTAAAGTTCAGCACCTCACTCTCAAGGGGTGGGTGGCATATTCTATCTTCTTTTTTTTTATGTTTTGGACTTGTGGTTTGTCATTGAGTTAATCAGAGTTCTAAAGTACTGAAAAGATTTTTCCCCCTTTCCTTACAATGTTCCTATTGTACACATAGATTCTAAAAAGATTTTAACAAGGTTCTGAATATGAAATTTTCTCTACTACTTTTAAATGATGAATTACCTTTACGAAATATTTTTGATAATTCAAACACTAAACTCAAACAAAGCACCAACTTCTGTATATTTCTGCTTCAATGATATTCAAATTCTATTCACGCTGTAGAAGAAAAAAACCTCTTTTTTTAAAACTCATATTCAACTCAGTTATTAAACAGAGACTAGAAGACAAAGCCAAAAAACCATCTATTCAGATATCAAAATGGCATTCTCTTCCCCCAATCCCCAAAATAGACTCTTGAACTTTCTGCATATACCCTATTTAGGAAATGGATGCCTTATTGAGGTCATAAGAGGATATAGGTATTCTTATTGCCCTAATTTCCAACCAACTTGAATCTACCAATTATTAATAAACAACAAAGGGAAGGGACAAGGGGAAAGGGGAGGGAGATGGAGAGGGGGAAAGAAGAGAAGTAGGAGTTGAGAGAGGGAGAGACCATCCTTGCCCTCATTTTATCTGGGGAAACAACACATACACACATAAGAAAATATAGAGTAACTTCTGGTGAGGGGCAGGGATAGCTGCTATGGGGAGGTCAAAAAAGGCTTCCTGTAAAAGTTGGTGCTTAACCTGAACTTTAGGAAGCTGTGTCCAGATATCTCTCCCTCTCCCCCTCCTTCTCTGTGTGTGTGTGTGTACACACACACACACACACACACACACACACATACATGAATAATGCGCTTCTTTTTTAAAATTTAAATGTGCTTTATTTCTAGATGCATTGGGAACCATTTATTACTGTCTGGATAAGATTCCTACTAAGGTCAGAGTCACATAGCTGAATCAACATTTTGTAATATGAGCCAAACATTGCAGAGAGGTAGCGTGTCATAATGATAGAGAACTTGACTTGGCATTGGGGAAGACCTGGAGTTGCATATGACCTTAGACACTTATTTGCTATGTGACCATTGGGCAAATCACCTAACCTGGGACTTGGTTTCTAATCTATAAAGTAAAGGAAAATTACTACATGGCCTCCAAGATCCCTTCTAGATTACAGTCATCCTCACACTCAAGATCTGTAAATCAAAATGTCATGCTGGATCACAGCAATGAAAAGACTTCTCCATGGAACAAAGAAGCCATTGGTATAATTGGGAAATCCAGATGGACATCCCTGCCTTTTATAGAAAATGAAAAAACACTTTTATATCCTATAATCTTTCATACCCATAAGCATACCCTGTAATCTTCTCCTGCTTCATAATTTATCAGTCCAGATGGCCAAACAGTTTTGGCTCAGTGGAACTCTACCAGAAGAGATCAGATTTACTTTTCATTGTCATTATGATTTTTCTAGTTCAGCTTTTGATTTTCAAAGATTTTTAATTTTTTCAGGAAAATCAGCACACTCTGGAATGCAATTTAGAATCATAGGATCACAAAGAAAGCTACCTGACCCAAGGTGCTCATTGTCAAAGACACAGTATGGAAACTGAGAAATAAAGAGGTTAAGTCATTTAATCTCCATCACTAAAGGTAACACAGATAGCAGGCAGAAGAATTAACATTCAAACCCAGGACCTCTGACTCTAAATCCGGGTATCATTTACATTGCAATTTGCATTAAGACCTCTTATTAGAAATTGAATACAAATTCATTATTATTAAATGTTATTATTATAATTTAATCATATATTTGATATATTTTAATTTAATTTAATGCTTTAAATAATTAAAATATTATTAAGCTTACTATGTGGCAGGTACTATGCAAGTACTGGGTATACAAAAAAGCTCAATTAATTGGTGACAGTGTCAAAGATTTTAGAGAAGTTTAGAAGAAGGAGTTAAGATAAGTAATATTTGGCAATTAAGAGATCATTAGCCACTTTGGAGACAGCAGTTTCACTTTAATGATGAGGTCAAAAAAGAGACTGTAAGAGAGTTAAGAAAAGGACAGAGAAAGCAAACACACAAATGGAAAGATAAGTGGATGGATGGATGGATGGATGGATGGATAGATGATGGATGATGGATAGATGGTTAGATGGGTGGGTGGATGGATGGATAAATGAATGAACAGATAAGCAAACAAGCAAACATACCACCTGCTTTTAAGGAGCTCACTGTTTAATGTGGAGACAACATGTATACAACTATGTACAAGCAAGATGAATGTTGGATGTATTGGAGATAATTTCAGAGGGAAGGTAATAGCATTCAGGAGATTTGGAAAGGTTTCTTGTAGATGGAGGGATTTTAACTGAGGCTTAAAAGAAAGCTAGAGTGCAGAGAAGAGGAAAAAGAGAATGTCAAGCAAATAGGCCAGCCAGTGAAATAAGGAGGGAGTAGAAACATAAACTGTTTTGTGTGAGGAACATCAAAGAAGCTAATGTCACTGGATTTCAGAGAACATGGGGGTAGGTAAGATAGAATAGATATAGCAACAATGAATGCAATGGTGATAATTGAAACTATGGTTGCTACTAAACTCACCAAGTGAAATAGTATATAGAAAGAGAAGAAAAGAAGGCCCTGGACAGAGACCTGGGGATACTTCTTGTTAGCAGATGTGACCTAGATGGAGATCCATCAAAAGAAGCAGAGGAGAGGTTAGACAGATTCGAGGAGGAAAGAGGAATGTCACAGAAACCTAGGGAAGAGTGTCACGGAGAAGAGGATAATAAAGTTGGGAAAGGAAATAAGTATTTATATACCATAGCTCCTTCTATGTACTAGATACTATGCCTTAGCATATTGCATATAGCATCATTTGACTGATGACAGTGTTAAAGACTTTAGAGAAGTGAAGAGGGATGTGGGATAAGTAAAGGTAATCAATATTTGACAATTAAGAGATCATTAGTCACTTTGGAAAGAACAATTTCAGTTTAATGCTGAAGTCAAAAAAAGAGACCATAAGAGTTAAGACAACAATGAGAAGGGAAAAAAGTAGAATCACCTATTGTAGATGATAAGTAGTTTAGCCATTAACCATCAAAGGGAGGCCTTCCTCCAGGGATGCATGGACCAAAGGAGAGTGTCTTGATGATCTAGGGGACATGTGTGTGTCTGCAGCAATAGGGAAGCAACCCACAGACAGGGAGAGTTGGAAATTAGTGAGAAAAGGGGAATCAATCAATCAATAAACATGTATTAAGTACTCTGTGCCAGGCATTGTGTTATGTGCTGAAGATACAAAAGAGGTAAAGGGCCATCCCTCTCCTAGAGAGAAAAAATGTAAGCAAATATAAACAAATCAGACTGTATATGCAATAAATCATAAATAATTTACTGAAAGAAGGCACTGGAATTAAGAGGAGTTGGGGAATATTTTTCTGGACAAGGTGGGATTTTAGCTGGGATTCAAAGAAATCCAGGGAGGTAAAAAGTCAGAGTGGAGGAAGGAGAGCATTCCAACCATGAAGAACAGTTAGAGGAGAATTACTGGAGCTGTAAGATAGGGTGTCTTGTTCTTAGAATAACAAGAAGACCAGTGTAACTTGTTCAAAGAATATGTGTCAGCGAGTAAGGCGTGAGAAGACTGGAAAGGTAGGTTATGAAGAACTTTGAATGCCAAACCAAGCACTTTGTATTTGATCCTGGAAGTAATAGGAAGTCACTGGAGTTTATGGAGTAGGGGGCAGATTAGGCCTGTGTTTTAGAAAAAATCATTTTACTGATTGAATGAGGAATGGACTGAAGTGAGAAAAGACTTGAGGAAGGCAGACTCACCAGCAGGCTATTACAATTATCATGGCATAAGGTCATAAGGATCTGCACTAGAATAGTGACGTCACAGGAGAGGGCATATTTGAAAGACATTACAAAGTTGAAATCAACGGATCATGGCAACAAATTGGATATGGGGTGGGTATGGAGTTGTCAGGGTGGTAAGAGGTAGTGAAAAATCCAGATTTACTTCTGGTTTCCAACTTGAGGGAATCGGAGGATGATGTTGCCCTCTACAGTAATAGGGGAAGGTAGGAGGAAGGTGGAGGGGGGGAAGAAGTTTAAGGGGAAAGATAATGAACTTTGTTCTGGTCATATTGAGTTCAGGGCATCTATTGGATATCTAGTCTGAGAAGTCCGAAAGGCAGTTAGAGATGTGAGACTGAAGGTCAGCAGAGAGACTGGAGCAGGAAAGAGAGTTTTGAGAATCATCAGCATAAAAAATGGTAATTAAATCCATGGCAGCAGATGAGATCATTAAATGAAATAGTACAGAGGAAAAAGAGGGCAAAGGGCAAAACCCTGATGAACATCTATGATTAAAGGTATGATCTGGAGAAGAATCTGGCAAAAGAGACATAAAAGGAGCAGTCACACAGGTAGGAAAATAAACAGGAGAGAGTGATGTCCTGAAAACCTAGAGAGAAGAGAATATCATGAAGTAGAGAGTGAAAGTGGTCAAAAGCTGCAGAGAATTTAAGGAGAATAAGGACAGAGTAAAGACCATTGGATTTAGTAAATAAGAGTTCATTGGAGACTTTGGAGAAAGTACTTTTAGTGGAATGATAAAATCAGAAGCTTGATTAGAAAAGGGATTAAGAAGAGAGAAAGTAGGGTCACCTATTTTAGGTAGCCTTTGTGAGGAATTTAGGTACAAAAGGTAAGAGACATAAAGGATAAGAGCAGAGATAGAAGGATCAAGTGAAAGATTTTTCAGGATAGGGGAGATAGGTGTAATACCAATCAGTTTATCAGTACTTAGCACTTAGGAACTTAGGGCTAAGTATGGAAGGTGTTAGCCCTGTGCCCTGTTGAGAGGGTGTGAATTCCCCTGTTGACATGGAAGAAGAGTATTGGCTGAGACAGGAGGCCAGTGTGTGTATATAAGCAAGAATTCCAGAAACAGAATTGGAATTTTCCTGTCAGAGGAAGCAGGATTGTCTCAGCATCTGGGAGCTAGGCTTTTCAAGTTTTCTTGAAAAAGAAAGAGAGAGAGTGAGTGAGAGAGAGAGAGAGAGAGAGAGAGAGAGAGAGAGAGAGAGAGAGAATGTGTTTCTCTTCCCGGAATCTGGAAGCTGACTGATAATTGAGATGGAGTTTTCCTGAGACCAGAATCTGGTGAAGGCCACCCAGAAGGCCCATATTCCTCCTGGGTCCTAGAGCCAGCTGAACTGCTGGAGGACTGAAAAAGTGTGACCAAGATAAGACTTTGTTTGTTCATGGCCTGGCTGGTCCTTGAGTTCCAGGCAAGAGATGTAGTGAAGGGTTTGAGATGTGCTGGACCCTGTGAACTTCAGTGTGTAACAGGGACTGCCCTGAAGACTGGACAAGGACCTGAGAGCTGTTTGCTTCTGAATCCAGTTGACTGTTTGGTGGACTCAAGAGGGATCTGGGACCATGGAAGGAGATCCAGGGAATCAGAGAGACCACCCAGAGTCAAGATGAAGAAAAGGCCTCCCCCTGGATGAAACTGAGCTTTGCTGGACACCAAGGGATGGAGGGTTTGTATGGTTTTTCTAATGACTGTATTTGTGATTAATGATATTTAGTAATTGTGAATCTAGATTAGTGACTGATTAAGTTAATGGTTGCCCCATGAGTGGAAGATTGATATATTGTGAATTGATTGATTGAGTGATTAAGTGAGAAGGGTTTCCCCCTTAGGGAAACCAGATGATGGGAAACCAGGTGATTATTCTTTTGTTCCTTGTTCTAAATATTTTGGCCACTATAGTGAAAACTGTGTGGCCATTCTACACTATATTTGACTTTCTGTGATAAGATGTAATGTTGTGAATATTATATTGTGAATATAATATATTATATTATGAATATATATTGTGAATATATTTGTACCTTGATTTGTAATGGAATAAACAGAGTGTTCACTATTACTGTGTAATCTGAACCTTAAAAGCTGTTCACAGTAACATTCTTTTGCGAATCTACTGGTGCATGGCATTACATCAGGATAGAGAGGTTATCTGGTTGAGAAGGTATCATGGAATGGAATCATTTGAGCATGTAGAGAAGTTAGCCTTGGCAAAAACAAAGGGACGCCTCTTCATATGAGACAGAGGTGAAGAAGAAAGTTTCAGATTGTACCTAAATGATATGGAATGAGAAGGAAGGGATAAGAGGGAATTCTTAGCAAACAAAAAGAATCCTTTCAGGGAAATAGGAGGCAAGGTTCTCAGCTGAGCTGATGGATGGAGAATACCTATGAGATTCTTGAGGAAAGATGAAAAGTTTTGGGAAAAGTATTGCACTGAGTGTAATAGTAAATTAATTAGATGTAAAAAGAATGCCTTGTCACATTGAGACCACAACTGGGATTATGTGACAGAAATTACTAGACCCAATTATCATATCATGATTCCATGATTTTGTTCAGCTTCATTCAGTGATCCATGAGTAGGAGGGAAGACAGTAGATGGTGGGAATAATCTGAAGCCAGGGCTTGGCAGGGCAAGACAATAGAGACAAAAGTATAGAGCTTAATTGATTCACCAAGATGAGAAAAGGAGCAGAGTATAGCTAGTGCAAAGGTGATTTCCTAATAGAGAACTGAAGTGCAGATGGACTGGAGATTGTGATAAAGATGAAGAAGTATTTGAGGTCACAAACCCCGGACAGAGGAAATATTAAAAAGAAAACAGATCTTGATCAGATTAGGTAATTTTAGAATTTTTGAGTGTGTAAGTGAAGTCTTAAAGTCTTAAGTCATGAGCCTTAAATGAAGCAAGGGATCCTAAGATTAATGCGTTGGAAGGGAAAGCATTTTAGGTATGGGGAAAAGTCTGTGCAAAGACACCAAGTCAGAAAATAAATCATCACATGTGAGGAAAATAAGGCTAACCCTAAGTGTGAGTAGAAGGGAATAGAACAGAAGATTGGGAAGATAGGAAAGGTCTAGATTGTGAAGGTCTAATGACTTCAAACAAAACTATATATTAGCCAGGAGGTAAATAACTGAGGACTATACCATGTTAATCAAATCTATACTTTAGGAAAATTACTTTGGCAACTGAGTGGTGGATAGATTAAAATGAAGAGAGATTTGGGGCAAGACCAATTAAAGGCTATTGCTAGGCTTGGAATCAGAAAAAGTCATCTTCATACATTAAAATTTGGCCTCAGATACTTACTAGCTCTCACAAATGTGTATACCTATGTATAAATATGTTCATATTTTCATATACATATATTTGATTTATAATACATACATATCTGCATATATGTAAATGTGGTATTCAGTTGTTTTTCAATTGTATCCAATTCTTTGTGATATCATTTGGGGTTTTCTTGACAAAGATACTGGAGTGGTTTGCCATTTCCTTCTACAACTCATTTTACAGATAAGGAAACTAAGGCAAATAGTGCTAAGGGACTTTGCCCAGGGTCACATAGCTAGTAAGTATCTTTGCCAAGAAAACCACAAATGGGATCTTGGAGAGTCAAACATGACTGAAATTACTCAACAACACATCAATGCAATCCCTAACATTAAAGTGGGATTGAAAATAGGTACACTCATTTTACTAACCATCATTTCTTTCCCACCAACCCCATCCCACACCTCATAAAGCTATAATCATCATATATTCCATGACCTTGAGCATCACTAACACCATTATTGCTACCATCTCAGTGTATGATACTTGTTATTTTAGTTGATACTTTTTATTTTCATAAACTAATTTGACTCAATTGACTATATGGAATAAGGCCAATGTAACATCTTAGTCACAAAAAAATCAATGTCTCATAGTAAGGCCTCAATAAATGTTGAATTAGAGTGGATTAGATTAAATTCAAGTAATTGAATGGATGGGATGGTCAACAGTGTCAAATGCTGTGAAGCATGAGAATTTATAGAATGAGAAATTATAAATTTTTTAAAAGGTTTCTGACTTTGGCCTTTACAGCAACATTAGTGTCTTTTAAGAGCATAATCTCAATGGAGTAATAAGACAAAAACCAGAATGCTAGCGGGTGGTAAGGAAGTAAACACAGCAAGTATAAAGTATTGGTTCAAAAAGTTTGACCAGAGAAAGACAAAGAGAGATAGATAAATCAAGGAGTTGGTAGAATGAAGAGTAAGTTTTGTTTGGTTGTTTGTTTTGGGGGGGAATGTTGTTATTTGGTTTTCGGTTGTGGTTTTTTTTTTTTAGAACTGAAAGGTATATGGTTAACATGGCTATAGAAAAAGTGAAAGAAATCAATGTAGAATAAAAATTTGAACAAGAAAAATAAAAAATAGATAAAGGATGATCATTAAAGTCCTAAAGTAGATAGAGATCATCATAATAGTTCATGTTCACATAGAACTTTATGACTCACAAAATATTTGACATAGTAATAAGTCAAGACTGTCAGTCATGCCCATAAAAGTCTAGGGGCTAGTAAAGCCAAAGAACCCTCAGTAGCATCTAGAACAGTGGTTCTCAACCTTCCTAATGCTGTGACCCTTTAATAGTCAGTATGTGGGCATGTCTGAATGTGGGTGGACCTGCCGGGAGATGGAGAGAGGAAGTTCCTAAGATCATCAGAAGTATGTGTTTTCCAATGGTTTTAGATTACCCCTGTGACCCCTGTAAAAATGTCATTTGACCCCAAAGGAGTCTCGACCCACAGGTTGAGAACCACTGATCTAGGAGATGCTTTGCTGGGAAGAGGGGGAAGGGAGAGGGATTAAGGTAGAAGATGAATAGAACTTGGAAATTTTTAAAAAGAAAGGACAGGCAGAACAACACAGCACAGAGGGTAATGGCAAGCACAGATGTAGTTCACACCTTGTTTCAGCTATTGAATTAACACTTGTTTCCACTTCAGACTTCTTTTGAGCCTTGTATCAAGTCTGTTAAGAAACAGAATGTATGAACCCCACAATTTGTGAACCCTAGAACTTGTGAACTCCTAGGGAGGAGCTAATGACTATATAAGCAGAGCCTCGGGACTAAAGACAGGAAGAACTGCAAAGAGGACTCTTGTGGTGGGAGAGTCAAGAAGGAGGAAACTTGTGGTATCCCAGCACTCTGTTAGTCTGTTCTCTCTGTGTTGATGTTTGTGATACTTTGTACAGAAGCCCTGGGACCTTACTGGAAGCCCAAAAAGAGGATTTTCTGGTTGTATATTTACCAAAATCCTCAAAGAGAGTTTTGGAGGTCCTGGGACTTTACTGATGATTTGTGCTGACCCCTTGGACCTTGTTTGTGGGTCTGTGTTGATTTCTATGTTAATGATTTGTGTTGAGTTCTCAGACCTTGGTGGTAGTCCTGAGTTGACTTCACAGGCAGATAATAAATTGATGATGGTACTGGCAATGTTTATGAATATTATTGTGGCTCTGTCAAGCTTTGTATTCTCAGAGACAGGAACTGTGAAGGACTTGAAGTGGACTGGATGCTGTGAGCTTCAATATGGAATGGGAACTGGACAAAGAACTGGGCAAGGAGCTGGACAAGGAATTGGAAGTTCCCTGCCTTTGAACCCAGGTGACAGTTGGAGCTGCAACCATGGAAGAGGAACCATGGAAGATGAGAGCCAGCCTAGAGTCAAGCTGAAAGAAGACTATACTTGGATACTGTGTACTGACTGAGAAGATTATGATTTACTGTGACTTAGGGGTGGAAAACTTTGACTTTTGTACTTTTGTGATTGAATTAAGGATTTTGTCATTGACTAAATGAAAGTACTTTGTTTAAAACTATGTGACCACTTTGGTGAAAACTATGTGGCCATTTTAGTGATGTCATTGTGAATGCTGTATTTTTATTCTCTCTGATAAGTTCTAACATTATGAATGTTGTATCTTGATTTTCTGTGAATGTTTTGCTCTGGTTTGTTATTGAATAGAGTGTTCACTATACTATGTAATCAGAATCTTAAAAGCTGTTCATAGTAGCATTCTTCTGAAAAGCTGCTAGTACTTGGCTTTACACAGAGCCAGCTTGATTTTGCTACTCTCCCCCTCTCTGAGTCACTTTTCCTGCAATAAGACTTTAAATAGCCTGTCTGTATCCTTTGGATAGGTCAAGACTCAGAGGCAGATAGCAAAGGCGCATGACACAAAGAACTTGGAGTGACCACCTGAACAGAGTCTAGTGAAAAAGTTGTGGACACAGAAGCAAGGCAGGCCCAAGCAGGCCTGAGCTCCTGAGTTTCCCCTTTGTCCTGAAGACAAAACTAGGATTAGAGATATTTAAAAAGAGAAGCAAGTGACAGTTCATACACAGTGGCTTCATGTATTTCATTGTACCCATAGTTTCACAGATTTGGGCCTCCAAAAGTCCTCAGAGTTCATGCAGTTTAACACCCTCATTAAATAAGGAAACTGAGGTCCAATTTCTTATGGAATGACTAACCTAAGATCACACAGGTAGTAAGTTCCAATTATGATTAGAGCACCGTATAAAGTGTATATCTTTGCATGTTACTTCAACTAAAATGTTGGAACCCTAGAACTCAAAAGAGTTATTTGCAGGTCTTTGGGGTTTGTTTTAATCCATTAGGGGCAAACCCTAAGTAATATAATTGGTTCAATTCACACATGCTAAGCCCTTAGATTAATGAGAAGAGCATTGCCATTCATAATAGGAAAGAAGGAGGATAAGTAGGCAACTTGTCCAGATTCAGAGAGAACTTGGTGTCACTCTAATGGGGAAGAAAATAAGCACTTATATAGAATGTACTATGTGTTAGGAACCAGGCTAATATTATCTCACTTGATCCTCACAGCAACCCTAGGAGGTAGGTACTAATATTATCCCCATTTCATGGTAAGTAAACTTAGGAGGCTAGGTGGTTCAGTGAACAGAGTGTCAGACCTGGAATCAGAAGACTTCTTCTTCCTGAGTCCAAATCTGGCCTCAGACACTTGATAATTGTCAGACCCCAGGCAAGTCACTTAACCCTGTTTGCCTCTGTTTCCTCATCTGTAAAATGAACTGGAGAAGGAAATGGCAAATCACTCCAGTATCTTTGCCAAGAAAACCCCACGGACCATATGGTCCCTGGAGTCATAAAGAGATGGACAGGACTAAATGACAACCACAAAATACAACTGAAGGTCGTAAAGTCTTTTTTGTTTATTCAATTATCTACTAAAAAGTGGAGCTGGAAAGAAAACCTACATTTTCTAATTCAAATTTTATTGCCCTTCTGCTGTACTTCAATGTCTCTCCTAGAACAGCTAGAGGCACTACCCTTGACCAAAAAGAGAGTCATCTCTTCCTGATACACAAAAAGAAAGGAGGAAAGAATGAGTAAAGATATAAATACTTTAATATGAACAAGAATTGAGTGATTTCATATCGGCCTCAATTTTTTCTCTAACTGAAGAGATGAGGTTACTTGTTCTGGTGCCAAGGCTAAGACTAAGCTCTTTCTGAGAGACAGAACAAGGTTTAGACTAGAAATAGAGGGAAATTCCATAGAAATCCCACAAGTAAAAAATAAATAGTGCCCTGGCTGAAGTATTTAAATCAATAATGGACAAAATGAGTGCCATTTCCTTACATTCCCCACCCCTGTATCCAGTCTAAAAGAGGGTGCATTTTTGTCCATTTATTTGTACATTACAGAACAATTCAGTTTAAAAAAGGACACGTGCAAAGCATTGTTTCAGTGCTGGAAATACAAATATAAAACGAAAAATAGGTGGAAAAGGAAGCATAGATGAAGGATAGGGTTGAGAGGATGGAAATGAAATTGAAAGTAATGGACGAGATATTAAAGTTCAATCTAGAAAAAGTCTCTAGCACTAGGGAAGGCATCAGTAGAGAACTAACACTATATTAAAAAGATAACCCAGACTTGAGTTCTAAAACTTAATGGTAGGCAATTCTAAAAGATGAAAAATGAAAAATGCTGTCTACTTCCAGAGAGAGAACTGATGAACTTTGAATACAAATTGAAGCATAATTTTTTTCACTTTATTTTTCTTCCTTTTTTCAGCAGGCTAATATGGAAATATGTTGTGCATGACTTCACCTATATAATTCATATATTGCTTGCCTTTTCAGTTGGTGGGGGAAAGCTAGAGAGAATTTGGAACTCAATTTTTTTCAAATAAAGATGATTTTTTAAAAACATGGGTTTCAGTTTCTCCCCCATCACATTCCACCATTTAAATACAATTATTTCTCTGAACATTTTTCTCTTCCTTCTTTGCCTCTTCAATCCCTTTCCTTTCTGTGTACCCTCCACAAAGAATATATGCCTTCCTTTTTAAAATCAAAACTTTTGTTCAGTTTTTCACCTGTGAGTGATCTCAAGACAAACCTAGCACTAGGAAGCCATGATGGGAGGTGAGGGGTGGGAAAAAAGGGTAGTATCAGTAAGTATGGGTTGACTGATTTTTTTAATGGACAGGTATAAAGATTATTAAATTCATATTCAGCACTAAAATCTGTCATACTACCTCTTAGTTCAATTTTTCTCTGCCTCCTTCTATTCTCTGCCCCCTGCCAAAGTTGCCATGTTCATGAGGCAACAGCTCTGTTTATCTGTAACAGAGAGAGAGAGTTGATGCAAAGGGTCCTCTACAGACCTCCCACAGACTTCCCTTCACCTCCTGATACTGGCAGAAATGAGCTCAGCTGGAGAAGCTTTGACTAGTTTCATGACCCCTTAGTTAGCTTCTGCAGCTGTAGAATGTGTGCTGCGAACCTTATCTCAACTGACTTTTGGTGAGTGTGTATCAGAGAGGTGCCGCAGAAGCTCATGGTTATCCTAAGGAAAATTGTTTAGCTGCTATTTTCCAACCTAGAAAATCCAAAATACTCTTGAAGCAGCATCCAAAGGAGCTGCTAAAAGAGACTTTCCTTAGTATTAACTAAAGCCCCTTCTGCCTTATAACTGTTGGGCCAATTTGTTTCAGATCAAGGGTGAGACAGGAAAGTGTGTTCACAGGAAATGAGTGGTTCCCTTTTTAACAAGACTAGCTTGTCATTTAGTCTTCCCACAGCTAGCTGGGTGCTACTTACTCTCCCTTAGGCCCTGCTCTACTTTCTATAGCAAGAAGAATTGGCTACTGGACCTGGAGGAGAGATAGTCCTGCTACACTGGCCATGGCTCCTTTAAAGGTTTGCTCTCCGACCCAGACAATGATCAACTGAGACATAGATCTCTTAAACAGAAAGTGGAGAGTTGTGTTGCTCTTAGCATGAATTGCTGAAATGGGAGTAAAAACCAGGTGGTAGAATCCTATTCATTGTTAATGAAAATTCTTTTTTTTTCCCTCAAGCTATACTCCTGCTTTTCGCCATGCCCCAGATACCTCTTCACCTGGAAGATCACTTCAGATTCATGCATTTGGAATGCCCTCTGATCTTGAGGTTCTTTCCTCTCTCTTATTGGGTGGCTCCTTCCTCCCAGAACTACCTTTTAAGGAGCAGCCTAGACCAGCGATCTCTTTATTTCCCACCAGGCTGTACTCCTCTAGACTTTTCCATCATGTATCCATGTTCCTATTCCTCTAACCCCATTCCACTTCCCCTCTCAGCTTCCTTTTATGTACAATCTTTCCCATTAGAAAGTAAGTTCCAACTTTGAAAAATTAAGTCATTTTGGTATTATGAAATCCCAAATTAACTACAAAGGACCTATGAAGAAAGATACTATCTGCATTTGGAGAAGGAACTAATAGAAGTATATATGGAACCATATATATTATATGTATACATATACATGTATGTATATATGTGTGTATGTATACATGTCTAAGGGTAACCATCTCTAGGGCTCAGGCGGTAGGAGGTAAAGGGAAGAATGAAGGAAAAAAAGAAATTTAAGATGACAACTTTATTATATATTTAAAAGGAATAGGAAGTTGTACAAAACATATTTACTGTTTCATGTGCAATTATATTTTTGTTTATTCTACTATGGTATGGAAATGCTTGGGGTTTTTTCTTCTAAATTAAAAATAAAATGATTTTTAAAAGATTGTAAGTTCCCTGAGAACAGGGGATGGCTGCTTTCACTTTCCTTGTATTAATATTTTCAGTGCTTAGCACAGTGCCTGTCACATAGTGAGCATGTAAGAAATGCTTGTTGACCACTGTGATGATTAAGGAGGTTAAAACGATGAAAACAAATGATGAAAAATGTAATTTCTGAGCAATTTAATCCCTTTGCTAATAATACTGGCAGGTTATTAACAAAAGGATGGGCATTTGGCCATCTCTCTTAAACCAAAGACCCCAATGTGGGGTCACAATTTATATGCCATACAAAGAGTCAGTGTTCCAGAGGGTTGGCAATTAACTCAGATTGGTTAGCACAGTGAGAGGTATAGGTTATATTAAAATTAAAGTCTTGGGGTATGTAACTTAGGTCACTCAAATCTTAGTCAAAGAGACATCAGTGTCCACATCACCAGTCTTTAAAATAGGGAGAATCGACCTTTCCCCAGATATGTTGGAGCAAATACAATTAGCAGACATACACTCATTAGCCCAAACTTAGAATTTCTTTTACTGTCTGATTTACTGTCTGATCTTGGTCTGGGTAAATCTCTAAGAGACATTTCCCACACCAGTTGACTTCTGGGTGAGGAAGTAGAAAAGGGGGAAATCCTTGGTCCTGATGTAATAATTATTAAATATAAGAAAGAAATATACATTTCTCACACTGCTGCTGACTTTTATTCTTTCCAGTGATGAGGATCACAATCCATTCCTATCTAACCTGAATAATTCTTATCCATGTTCTCCTTAATTTTGATACAGAAGGTTCATCCAAGGTGCATTATATTGCTTTATATTTCTGTGGTCTTTATATTTCTGGTCAATGCATGTTTATCTGTGAACCAAAGAAACTTTCCATTGATTATCTCTTGTTCTCAATACATCACTAGCCCATTTTTTTCATGGTAATCCATTATCATTGATGATATCTGAAGCATCACTCTTCCTGTACACTTCCTTGCCTATAAGTCTATTTGTACCCACTACATGCCTCACCATTGTTTTTAAGATGACATTTAACTTCAGTTCTATGGAAGTGGCATATGAGTACAAAGACTTTCAGAAAAAAGTATTGTTCATGAATAACTAGGGCATGATTTGGAGTTGCCCACTGACAGTTGGAGACATCCAGTATTAATGAAATAATACTTAACATTTGTCCTGGCTCTAAATTCTATGGTCCCAGGGTCCTACAATCAAGAGATCAGTTTTAGATACAGAAAAATCTGTTTTCTCATTATAGATACCATATATGTCTCTCCAGAACACCAAACAAGGGGTTAAAGGGGAAGAAAACTTGGATTGATCTGTAACTGAGCATCTAAATGAAAATTATTTAAATCTTTTATTTTTGTCAAACATTTCATTAAAATGTTGACTTTTAACCAACATCCTAATTCAGAAAGGAGATAAATGTCGGACCTGCTAGATAAGTAACCTTCTTCCCAGGAGATCATGCTACCTGAATAACTCATTATATTAGTGGGGAGAAAAGTTAAGGTCTTAAGCTCTTCATATTATGGCTCAAGTCCCTTGATTGTCCCACAACTACAGGAAGGAAAGGTATATGGGTGAGTCTCTTTTCTCTCTAAGCGGAACAGCACTCAGAAAATCTCCTTTCCCTGGATAGAAAATTACACCTAAAAACTCTTGAACTGGGGTTTATTTGTGAGGCAACCCCCAAGACCGGTGATACTCAGTAATGAATCTTCATTAATTCATCATCATCCTCAAGCATTTAGTAGTAACTTACCTCAGGTATCTAGGTGAAGATAGAAGTGGATAGAAGATTGGACTTGGAATTAGGAAGACACAAGTTAGAATAATACCTTAATAGATGTGTGACCCAGGGCAAGTCACTTCATCTTTTAGCTTCAGTTTAATCATCTATAAAATGTGGATAATAATAATGCCCCACAGGGTTAGTATAAGGCTCACATGAGATAAGAAATGTAAAGAGCTACAGAAATGCAAGCTATTAGTATTATAAGAGTGGATAGATCACAGGGCCTGGAGTCAGGAAGACCTGAGTTCAAATCTGACCTCAGACACTTAGTAGCTGTGTGAACGTGGGCAAGTCGTTTAATTTCTTTTAGCCTCATTTCATCATGAGCTGGAGAAGAAAATGGTAAACATTCCAGTATCTCTGCTGAGAATATGGAGTTACAAAGAGTCAGACACAACTGAAAAGACTCAACGACCAAAGTACAGTATGCCAGACACTGTGCTAAACGGTGAAGATATAAATTGTATATATGTATGTATGTATGTATTAATCTTAGAATTATCACTCTGCTAAAAACATATGAGCTTGACAAATTCTTGATTTCTGGTAAAAGCAATTTCATTCTTAAAATGTAGGGATTTAATGAAGGGAATTGTTTTCAGGAACTGAAAAGGAGTTTCAGAAGGAGTAAGCATTGAAATAGAAGAAAATGGGAAGGAGTAACAATGTGAGCTTGAGGAAGATTAAAGAAAATAGCTGCTGGTGTGGGAGGATGGGTCTGCCCACATCTAGAATATTGTATGTACTTCTGGGTACCATGTTTTAAGATTAATGCTAATTAGTGGAAGAGCAGCCAGAGAACAATCGAGAAAGTAAAGGGCCCTGAGATCACATGACACCAGAACTGGTTAGAAGCACTGGAAATGTTCAGAGCAGCTAAGACTTTACTTAAAGGGAATATGATAGCTGTCTTCAAGTATTTGAGAGACTGTCATCTAAAAGACAGAAGATATTTTATCTGATTATGGTAAGGGGACAAAATGAGGATCAATGTATGGAAGATGCAAAGATGTAAATGTAGGCATGATGTAAGAGGGGGAAATAACTCTATAAAGATTAGAACTAGCCAAAAGTAGAAAGGACTGCCTTGAAAGGTGATGGGCTCTCACCACTCTAAAGGTCTTTATACAATCTCTAAATATCTTATTGGCTACAAAGTAGAGGAGCTCTTTTTCAGTAATGAGTTTTCCTAGATGCCCACTGAGTTTCCTTCCAACTCTGAAATTCTATGATTTGGTAACTTGAAGCAGGAGTACAACTTATAAGACTATTGCAATAATTAGACATTAAGTAATCAAGGAAATGAAATAGGGTAATGGCAATGGGAAGAGAAAGCAAGAGATAGATTTCAAGACAATTGTGAAACAGAATTAAAGTAGTCAATTTGGGTCATAGGTGGTAGACATCTCTAAGCATCAGGCAGAAATAGCACATTGAAAATAAGATACTTATAAATGTCATGGGATCCAAAGGAAGGAGCTCCAGGTTCAGGGAGTCCAATCTGTAGAGGCATTTAATGGTAGGGATAACTACAGAGTCAAGAATCAATATGCAGAGTCAAATTTGGCAGATAAATTAACATGGAATCAAATAAGTGGGTTAATCTACATTCTAGGAAAATAGAAACTAAAAGGTAAAAAAGGCAAGAACAGGAGCAAATGTAGAAGCAAATACATAGCAATACTCAGCTTTGAGAGCTGAGACAATTAGCTATTATAGCTTTACTTGATTTTATTCCTTATTCTGCCCCAGTAAAATCTAAGCATGAGGCCATAGCTTGGAAATATACAGAATAAGACAGTTGAGGAGAATAAGAAAGAGAGAAGAATGCAAGGGAAAAGGAGCAGATCTAATTTCCACCTGGTACCTTTACTGAATATCATTTTCTGAAAACTTCTTGTCTCTTATTCCAAGATCTCTTTCTTTGTACCCTCATGACAGAACTGAAAGTCCCATGATTGCAAATACTAGCTATGGTGGACTCAAGGACCTCACCATATTTTATGGTTACTCCTCTCACCAATGCCATTCATTTCAACCAACATTTATCAAGTACATACTATGTTCAAAGAATGGTACTAGAAGAGTTATTTGCTTGTTTTGAAGTCAAACTGTATGCTTAAAAAACTTAGGTATAAGATAAGAACATAAATAAGTGGCCCAATTCTCGGGGTCATGAACAGAAGGGGCTGACGGGGCCGTGGGGGGGGGAGTGATCTGCCAGCTGCCCGCCACTGTGGTGAAGCCACTCATCTTGGCCACCAACGCAACTTCCAACTTGCTGGGGGGGGATGCACAACCAGATCCTGCCTGATGCCCACAAGGACCATGCTCTCAAGTGGAGGTCAGAGGAGGCACAAGACTGAAGGGGACGGTGGGGTCAGCCACAAGGACGCGGCTTCTCCTGTCTCAGAGGACACTTGTATCCTGGGAGCTCCCAAGCCTCTGCTCGCTGTCCATTGGGGGTCCTTGGCCATGTGGCTTCCAGGGTGGACTGGGAACGCGCCTCGCTTTGAGACTGACTCCTAGAGGCCCCCTGACAAGCCCCTGTCCCCATCCTTTGGGCCTGGGCTGAGGGGGTCCCTCTGCCTTGCGGAGGAGGAAGGGGCCCCAGCCCCTGCTGCTGCTGCTGCCTGGCCCCAGGACCCACAGACTCCCTTCATCCCTGGGGTCCCCTCCTCTAGCCAAATGTCTTTTCGTGTTAGGATGAGGGGTGGGCCAGGCCCCGGTGGTTCCGTGTATCACTTTCTAAGCCCTCCGGGAGTGGGGGGTTGCAGCTTCTGCATGATGTGGAATAAATTGTGCCCATTGCCTCCAAAAAAAAAAACCCCAACATAAATAAGGACCAATCTAGAAAAGATTGAGAAGCGAAAGGGCACTTAGTTGGGAGGATGAGAGAAGGGCTTCATGGGGAGATGGCATTGAGGGAAACTATGGATTTTGGTAGGTGGTGAAAAGGTAGAAACAATTAATATAAGAGAATTCAGATGGTGTAATTAAGTTCTTTGGATTCTTAACCTAAAGTTGCGAACATAGATAGATAGATAGATAGATAGATAGATAGATAGATAGATAGATAGATAGACAGACAGACAGATAAACTATTTTAATAACTGGTTTTCCTCTATAATACTAGGTATTTATGCATTTAAAAACCTTATTCTGAGAAAAAGTTTCTAGGTTTTACCAGAAACCCAAAGGTGTCCAAGACAACAAAAGGGAAAACCTCTCTCTAGGAATTTGTCAGTGAAAGGAAAGAAAGAAATATGGTTAATAGATTGAGATAAATGGCTAGCAAGGGTAATCAAGAGGTTGTTCTTTCCTTCCTACCTACCTTCTTTTCTTCCTTCCTTCTTTCTTTCCTTACTTCTTTCACTCATAAACTACAGGGAAAGAATCAGTAGAAAGAGAGAGACTAAAAGTATGAAAGTTGAGATTTGAGGAGAAAGTAAGTTGGTTTCTAGTTCTCAACAGGACTGATATGGAATACAATGTTTTTGAGGCAACTAAGTGGCACAAGAGTCCTGAAATCAGGAAAAGGAGTGCAAATCTAGCCTTGGGCATTTACTAGCAGTGTGACCAGGGGCAAGTCACTCAATGTCTGCCTCATTTTTCTCATCTGCAAAATGAGATAAAGCAAACCTTAAAGCATTATATAACTATTCTTGTTTGGTTGGTTTTCAGTCATTTCAACTCTTTGTGACCCCATTTTGGGTTTTCTTGGCAAAGATGCTAGAGTGGTTTGACAATTCCTTCTGCAGCTCATTTTACAGATAAGGAACTGAGGCAAACAGGGTTAAGTTACTTGCCTAGGGTAAAAAAGCTAGCAAATGTCCTGAGGCTGGATTTAAGCTCATGAAAATGAGTTCCTGATTCCAGTCCTAGTGCCCTATCCACTCTGCCACGTAGTTGCCCTGCTATTACATAATAGCTAGCTATTGTTGTAATTACCATTATTAATATTATTGTGTATAATTATCACTGTTAGTATTATTAGTAAATACTATTATTAATATCAATTCACTTTGTATAACATAAATTAATTGTGGGGTTTGGGAGGAGGGATTCTTGAGGTGACTATTGGAGTGGAGTAGGTAGTGTTACAAGGTGATACAGATCATAGTATTTGACTTTTAAGATGTCAGAATATTGTAGCAACCAGAGAGAGGAGTTACCTGATCCTTTGATGCAAGTTTCCTTCCCTAGCATCTTCATCTTTGACTTAGTCATCCACTAAGTCTGGGATGGGGCTTGGCATTCTGGGTTCAGCAATTGGGCCAGTGAGGTAGAAACACCTAATTAAAAAGCCCAGCCATGAAGGGGGGAAAGAGGAGAGAAATAAGACGACTGGTTACCTAGGAAACATAACTTAAAGATGTCCTAAATAAGAGATAAAATATCTAAGATAAAAGTATCCTCATGACAGTATTTTCATCATTACACAGCTACCAAACTTCTGAAAATAGTTTCTGGAAATTAGAAAAAAAAATCACCTCTCAAAATATCTACAATGACTAATGTGAAAATATATTTAATAAGAATGTATATGTAAAAGCCATATCAGATTGCGCACTATCTTGGGGAGGGGGGAGGGAGGTAGAGAAAATTTAAAACTTATGAAAGTGAATGTTGAAAACTAAAAATAAGTGTATTAATTTATCTAAAAAATATACAATAGGACTAAAAATTCAGTTGCCCAATGACCCTAAAATGAAAACCTACTGAAAACTGGCTGCAAAATCTCAGAATCCTGATTATTTTCCATGTAATTTGCCTCTCTCCATTTACGTACTGTCACCTAAAGCAACAATAATTTGATCAGGAGAGTAATAGCATTATTAACTATGATGGAAAAATTTAAACAAATACAGGTTGTTTGCTATTGTTTGGGGAGAATCAGGTATAGTGGGAGGAAAGGGAATAGAGGGAGTATTGAATTAAGTCTGGGAATTTCATCATTATAGGAAAATAAAACCTGTGTGCTTGTAATAAGAATAGGAATTTGAATATCTTCCCTGACCCTTAATAGACCTTGGGGGGGGGGGGGTGGAGTTTGAAGACCTCCCCTGCTTTGAAAGTAAACTCTGCCCCTTGATAGGCTGAATATAATCACATTGAGCCTGTGATGGAGGGAATTGGCTAAAAAGTGGAGCAGAGCTCACAGGAAGCTTCCCTGCTGTAAACATTTCCCCTAATAGGCTGAATGTAATCACATGAAGCCTGTGGTGGGAGGAGTTTGCTGAATGGAAGCAGAGGCCCCAGGAAGCTGGTGAGCGTTAGCCAGATGGTGGGAGAGAGAGAAGGTTGAGGCAAGGAGCTGTAGAGTTGTGAGTAAATAGCGATCTTGTATTGGTTTGTGGGAAGGCTGAAGGATGCTGTAGCTCTCAGTGTTATTATGACTTCTGAATATCTTTGGTACTATGATGGAATCAACTTATTGGTTCTAGGACTGGGTTTTCTGGCGTCTAAATAAATGCTTCAGTTCTGTCCTCTGTTTGGAGAGTTTGGTATATTTTGTGATCAAAAGTCATACAATACTTCTAGTCATGGTCTTTATTGTGATCGTGGGCACTGTAAATATTGCATTGGTGCTACAGTGCTCCAAATCTCAGTCTCTAAATTTTTTTTTAAATCACTATTTATAAACAGTTTTTTTTAATGATTTCAGAGCATACTGGATTTCATCATAGACTCTACAACCTAGAGCTATGATAGGAGTCTCAAAGTCATTTAGGCCAACCCACTCATTTTAAAGAAAAGGAAACTGAAACCAAGAGAATTTAAGGGACTTGCCTAAACTCATATATCTAGTAAGCATCAGTAGTGAGATTTGCTCCCAGGTCCTCTAATACCAGAGCCATACCTCTAATACATGCATGTCCAGTGTAACGTGATACATTCTCAATAGTCTACCATTCTTTTGAAAAAGGGCAACCTACTAAAGTGTATGGTCTCATGTGATATCAATCCCATATGTTTTATGCTGTTTTATTTCTACACCATCAGAGATGGTATATTTGGGTGGAAAAATTAATTGTAAATTTGTTGAAGTTTTTATTTTATTTTTAAATAAAAAATTAACCTTTCACATATGACTAATTTGTTCAATTTTTTTAAGTGAGAAGAGCATTTTAATGTTTGCAAATTGCTTTAAGTAATGATCTCATTGGAGCCTCAAAACACTCTTTCAAGATAATATATGCTACAGGGATTTCATCCTTACTTTACACATGATGACACTGAGGCTCAGAGAGATTGAGTGATTTATCTGTAATCACACAACTGGTTTTTGGAGGCAAAATTTGAAACATACACATTAGATCTACGTAGTGTGGTTCAGTGATTGAAGTTGTAGGTCTTAAATGAAAAAATGTGATGAACTTTATTTCAGTCATCTGAAGTCTTTCACTTACACCACTTACTAAATAATAGTGCTGTTCAATCATTTCAGTGGTGTCTGACTCTTCATGACCCCACTTGGGGTTTTCTTGGCAAAAATACTGGAGTGGCTTACCATTTCCTTCCCCAGTTCTTTTTACAGATGAGGAACTGAGGCAAACAGGATAAGTGACTTGCTTAGGGAAACAGCTAATAAGTGTCTGAGGCTGTGTTTGAAGTCATGAAGATGAATCTTCCTGATTCTAAGACTAGTGTGCACTTCACTGCACCACCTAGTTTCCCCAATAATAGTGCAAGGAGTGCCTATTTATTGATTTTTTTTATCAAAATAAACTGACTTTGCTTGCTTTTCCTGAAATACCTCTCAAGATCTCTTAATAGAATTTGACTTTATATCTTTTGGTTTCTTTCTTTCATTTCTTAACCTTTACTTATAATTTTTCCAAATTTACTTTTTACTGTCTTCCCATTTACCTCTTAAACTATTAAGTATAAAGTATAACTATATTAGACTTTACATGTATGTATTATATTTATGACATTATATATTAAAATATGTTACAGATACATAAAGTATTATATATACATAAACATAATCAATTGGGAGAATGAATTTAGTACCTTCAAAGAATATCTCTACTACATTTCCTACAGCATATGTTCACGCATAAGCTATAAATATCTTCATAATGGTCTATTTTGTATGCTTATCATAAGCATTGTGATGTGAGATCATAGTGTACCAAGGAGATTTTTTTAATTTTATAAATGCAATGTAGATTATATGTCCTGAGCCTTCATTGTCTTCTATAAATGTGAATGTAAGGGGGTTGATCCTAGAAAGCTATAATTTAATTTTTTTTAAATAATCTGATTAAAGAGGGGTTAAGCTAACTAGAAAGATGTGACCACATCAAGTTATCTGCAAACAAGGTCTTTGGCTAAATTAGGAAGGGAGAAATGACAGAGGACTAAGCAAAGGTAAGCCTCACCCCTGGGTGACCTTTAAAAGTCAGTCCAAACAGAAGAAGGAAAAGCAGAGGAACATAGATGTTAAAGACATGTGTAAAAGTCTCACAGAGAAGTTAGGAAAGGCTATGAGAAGCCTCATGGCCCTAAAAGGTAGAAGTTAGGGCAGAAACAGCCACAACAAATGATAGGACCAATACTTTGGAATCAAGTTTGCTTGGGAATTGGGAGTGTTAAGACTCTCGGTTTTTTGTTTGATTGTTTTTTGTAAAATCCTACTCCCTACACCCTCAGATTATACACCCAAATCCTGAATCTCCTTTTTTCCCTTGAGCTTTAACAGAAAAGTAAAGCTTTTCCATCTAGGAATGGAGACAATTACTTTTTCTTTATAAATAGTTCTAATCTTTTTTGGACTATGTTCTCTTTTGAAACATGACTGATATAGAAATATTTTTGTATGACGACACATGTGTATTATATATCAAAGTTCTTGCCTTCTCAGGGAGGTGGGGAGAAGGAGGGAGGGGATTTGGAACTCAAAAATTATAAAAAAAATAAAGTGTTAAAAATTATTTTTACATGTAATTGGGGGAATAAAATAAAGACATTCTTCAAAAAATTAGTTCTAACCATGAGTCTTTGCTAGTCTGGGTATACTTATTGGGAATTCCATTGGTAGAAGGTAGTTAATGAGAGTGTCATAAGAAGAGTGAGAAAGACTTTACACTGAAATTCTATGTGAGAACACTGTCTCTGAGGTTAAGCTAAAAACTTTAGAGAGATTTACCAATCCTTTGATATGATATTTCAGAACAGGGAAGAAGCATTTATACTGGTAAACCTTTCTATGTAACAAGTCAGTAGTAAGATAGGGGAGGGACAAATAGGAATGGTTTGATAGCCATATTCTCCATACCACCTGACCACTGGTAAATGAAGAAACAAGGAAACAAGGGACCATAACATCACAGGAAGAAACTAAAAAGTACTTTAGATATTGTTTAGTCTGACCTTCTCATTTTAAAAATGAGGTAACAATCACTCAAAAGATAGAGTTACCCACTCAAGGTCAAGTAGGTGGTAATTCTGAGACCAGTGATTTTGAACCTTGGTCCCTTATGCAGGTAAAATAAAATGTGGCACTTGTCCTCAACAGAGGAGTAAGCTACTGTGGCATACTATGACCCTTCTCTCTTTAGCATCTAGCATAGTGTTTCTCATACTGAGAATCAACATGCTAGAGTGAAGAGAATTTGACAATGGTGGTGCCAAGAAAAGAGCTCCAGATCTGAAATTAGAAAACTGGAAGGTGGTGGATGATAGGCATGGACTCACCTAAGCTCTCCTATATTCCCGTCCAAACAACTTTAAAAATAATACCTCCAAAGGAATTCTAGAATAGCAGAACCCACAAAAAAGCCAGAGTGAAACAATTTTCCAGCACAAGAAAACGTATAAGATTGGTAGGAAAGGTCTGTCACTCCAGGGTGATAGTAGAGTGCAATCCAGCACAGGCAATGCCCTAGCAATGTAGCAGCAGGCCCTAGGGGCAACTGAGTCAGAATCAGTAGTTTCCAGAGCTCTAAGACCATAGACAGTAAGGAGGTCAGACAGCTAGTCAGAAAGAGACAACAGGAAACCATTTGCTGACCCTGGGTGCAGAACTCTTGCATTGCTTATACACAGATCATCCAGGTTACTCTCATGGGTTGCAATTCCAAGTTAAGGAGGGGTCATAATAAACCAGAGCTTGCCATGGGCTGTAGGGGAATAAGGACCCTGATCACAGTTTCAGGGCAGAAAATAATGCTTGTGGTTGCTCACAGACTGGACCATAGGTTAGGAGAGTAGAAAACACACCTCTCCCAAGATCATAACACCTTGAAAGAACTGAACACTTACAGACCTCCAAAAGGAAAACCCTAAAAACAAAAAAACCCTGAAGTTTAGGACAGTGTCCCTTTTACCCCAGGAGCAGAGCCTAATTTTAATATAAAGTTGAAGTTAAGAAATAGGCTGGAAAATAAGTAAACAACAAAATAAGAACCTGCCCATATAAAGTGACCATGGCATCAGGAATGATCAAAAAACAAAGCCAGAAGAAGACACTAAAGCCAAAACTTCTACGTCCAAAACCTCAAAAAATATGTGAATTGGTCTCAGTCCCAAAAAGAATTTTTGGAAAGGCTCAGAAAGGATTTTAAAAATCAAATGAGAGCAGTAGAAAAAATAGAAAAGGAATGAAAAGGATGCAAGAAAATCATAGAGTCAAGAGTTCAGTAACAGAGGCACAAAAAAATGAAGAAAAGTACATCTTAAATAACAGAATAAGCCAAATGGTAAAAGTGGCACAAAAAAAACTGAAGAGAAAAACTCATTAAAAAGCAGAATTGGCCACAGGGAAAAAAGATGTAGAAAAATTCACTGAAGGAAAGAACTCCTTTGTGTCCAGCTATTCTGGAGAATAATTTGGAACTATGCCCAAAGGGCTATAAAAATGTGTGAAAGGAAAACTTCTAGAAATATTAGACTCACATTCCAGAGCTCCCAGGTCAAGAAGAAGGTATTGCAAGCAGCCAGAAAGAAACAATTCAAATATCATGGAGCCATAGTTGGGATAACACAAGTGACTTCTAGGATCAGATGGCTTAGAATATGGTCTTCAGAGGACAAATGAAGTATGATTACATACAGGAATAAACTACCCAGCAAAACTGGTATAATCTTTAAAAGGAAGAAATGGATATTCAATGAAATAGAGGATGTTTAAGCATCCCTGATAAAAAGAGTAGAGCACAATAGAATATTTGATTTCAAAAGAAAATTCAAGGAAGCATAAAATGGTAAACAGAAAAGAGAAATCATAAGAGATTCAATAAACTTAAAATGTTTACACTCCTACATAGGAAGATGATACTTATGACATCTAAGAACTTTAGCAATATTAGAGCTGTTAGAAGGAGTATACGTAGACAATCAATATAGGTATGAGTTGAATATAATTGGCTGACCTCCAAAAAGTAAAATACAATTAAGGATTGAGAAGGAGAAGTTCACTGGGGGAAGGGGGAAGGAAAAGTTGAATGGGGTCAATTACCTCACATAAAAGAGTCATGAAAGAGCTTTTAGAATGGAGAGGAAGATGTGAGAATATAGTGCTTAAACTTTACTCTTATCAAAATTGGCTCAACAATGGAATAACATACACACTCAGTTGGGTATAGAAGTCTATCTTATCCTACAGGAAAGCAGGAGGGGAAGGAGATAAGAGAAGAAAAGGGGCTGATAGAAAGGAGGGTAGATTGGGGAAGGCAGTAGTCAGAAGCAAAACACTTTTGAGAATGGCAGGGTGAAAGGAAAGGTGGCAGTCCATAGGATGGAGGGAAATACATAGTAATCATAACAGTGGAAAAAAGCTATAGCAAATTTCTCTGATAAAGGCCTTGTTTTTCAAATATATAGAGAACAGAGTCAAATATATGAGAATAAAGTCATTCAAGCAGGGTGACTTCAGAAAAACCTGGAAAGACATACATGAACTGATGCAAAGTGAAGTGAACAGAATCAGGACAATGTTGTACACAGTAACAGCATAACAGTATTATGAATTGTTAATGACTTAGCTATTCTCAGCAATGCAGTGATCCAAAAGAATCTCAAAAGACTGTCCATCTCAGGGAGGGTATAGTATAAGAAAGGAGGGAGAGAGAGAATTTAGAACTCAAAACTTAAAATATATATATATAT
>CM053593.1:80642360-80672258 GCA_028646575.1 Pseudocheirus occidentalis | reverse complement strand
TATATAGGAGGCTATATATGCATATGAATACATATCTGAGCATGTGTGTATATGTGTATATAGAGGGTATAGGATCAATTGAATATGAAGGGATGATACTTTAAAAGGTGAAATTCTGAGGTGGGAGAGGACTAGAATGAGAAGAGACAGGGAGAAACAAAATGGGGTTAATCATCCCATATAGAAGAGGCAAGGCATAACTGTTACAACTTTACTTTCAATTACTCTCATTGAATTTGGCTTAGGGAAGAAATGGCATAAACTCTAAATTGGGCATCATGCCACACAGGAGAGTAGGGGGCATGGGGATGAGAGTGAGGATGACAGAGAGGAGGGCAGGGTCTGGGGGAGGGATGCTGGAAGCACACACTTCTGTAAAGGGACAGTGTAGAGAACAGAACAAGGAGGGAGGGATAGCAAGGAGAGACATATGATCACTGTCACAATATGTCTACTATGAAGATGTCCTGTATAATCACACATCCATAGCCTGTATTGAACTGATTGTCTTTCCAGTGGGGGTGGGTGACAATGGAGAAATTGAAAGAATCTAGAATTTAACGTTCTGCACAACTAGGAATTAAGATATACAGGGGCTGGGGTAGGGAGACCCTCCCTACCCTACCAGAAAGTAAGAGAGCAGAGCAAGGGAGGGGCTTTACTGTGGGATTGCTGTTTAAGGTTGGGGCAGGGGAAAGAAGGGGAGAAATTTTGTAATTCAAAAATGTCATGAAAATGAATAATGTAAACAAGAAAACAAATTTTAAAAATATCATGGAAAAAATAAATAAATAAACCATATTGCCACCTAAAAAAATAATAATAATAATTCATTCAATTGTCCTGTAACCTAAAATAGGATTATCTAAAATGGTAAGAACCTAAAAACAGGAACAAGGTGGCATTTGGATCATTAATAGGGTCAGCTACATGACACAGTGGATAAAATACTGGACTGGAGTCAGGATAACTTTTATTCCAGATTTCAAATCCAGCCTTACTAGCTATGTGGCCCTGGAAAAGTCATTTAACCCTGCTTGCCTCAGTATCCTCATCTGCAAAATGAGCAGGAGAAGGAAATGGCAAACCACCCCAGTATCTATGCCAAGAAAACTCCAAATTGGGTCACAAAAATTCAAACAAAACTGAAAAAAATGACTGATTGGAGGAGCCATTAATAACACTTCACTAAATGAGGCACACGATTCAAATCCCATTGGCAGTTTTTGATAAGCATGAGATCCACAGTATGTGTAAAATTGTTCAGTTAAATACAAGCAGATTGAACACTTATAGTATGCAAATGAAGAGTTCATGTAAGGCCTTGAGGGAGCTATAAAGTTTAGATAAAACATAATTTCTGCCTATTTGGCAGCTTGGTGATATAGCAGATAGAGAGCTGGAACTGGAATCAGAAACATGTGATTTCACATCAAATCTCAGATACTAGTTGTGTAAAGCTCGGCAAGTTACATGCACTCACTCACACACACACACACACACACACACACACACACACCTCTTTGCCTCAGTTTCCCCAACTGTAAAATGGAGATAGTTATAACATCTATATCCTAGGGATATTGTGAGGATCGAATGAGTTAATATTTGTAGAGTGTTAAATACAGTGTCTGGAACTTAATAAACACTTCTTTCTCTTTCTTCATAGTAATAGAAAGATCGAGCAGACACATCAGAAAATAAAACAGTGCCCAGAATTTCTTTAATTTAAGTTAAATGAGTAGAATAACTTTCCCCCAATGATTTCCATCTGAAGCTTTTCTGTTCCTCTACACTCAGCCACAAAGGAGAAAAAAAAATATGCATGTTGCAAGAGGTAAGATGTAGAAACCACGGAACCCAATATTTAAAAAAAAAACAACTCAAACACTCATAGATCTAGAGACAAAAAGGACCTTTGTGGTTTCCTTTTTCAGGATACATTTGTCATCTTCAGGCTTAGGACAAGTATCTTGGAACATTTTGATTCTAGGTCCCAAAATGTAAATGTGAGTTTGGGGTTAAAGCTTTTTTGGCTGGTAGTAATAGACATCATTTTTCCCACCATGCCTCAGCTGTAATCTCAAAATCCTTTCAAGGCAACTCAGGCATTTCTGAGCTTTTGAGTTAACCTTTTAATCATATGTAGACACAAAGAAAGGTGTTTCAGCACAGGTTCCCAAAGTGCATAAAACCACCCACTAGGAGTGCTGGAATTATTCAAGGTGGGGTGTAGTAGCTTTGGGTATGGAATAAAAATAATGTGGTGGTAGAAGCATGAGGAAAGAAAAGAAAAGAAGAAATTTTTTAAAAACCACTCATACTTGTTCATGTGTTGTATAACAGTTAAAGTTATAGTGGTTACATTATTTTCCAAATAAACTCACAAAACGCAAGTTATAACCTATATGGGTCAAGTCTGCCAACAGGTCTTAACAAGTGAGTGTTGGCAGGTGAGCATGTCATACATTATCAGGAAGTCGAGCATGTATTGGCAGGTATATGTGCATGTAATGCCTTGCTTACAATATGATGCTATACAGTTACATAATGTAATATTATGTTATCAAAATTCCAATGCAGCAAAAATCCCACAAATTTACAGTAAATTATTAAATTTAAGATACATCATTTTTTAAAAAATATTTTATATTTTTTGAAATGATGCAATTTTTTAAAAAAAGTTACAGGATTAAAAGCCTTAAAGAAAGTAGATTGGGGGGGGGGGGGACAGTGAGTAATTTTTTTTAAAGGAGGGAGTAGGCCAAATAAGTTTGGGAACTTCTGTGTTAATATACACAACATTGCTAGAATTTAAGTGATTCTGTTTTTCCCAAGGGGATAGATAGTCAGAACATAGATGGATAAGAGGTAAGAAAAGGAATGAAAAGAAATAAGGTGCTGAAGGTAGTTGATGGTAAATGAGAGGTATGACTCTCAGTGCAGATTCTGAAATAAATTGCACAATTCCTCTGACTACTAAACTTCCTTAGAGTGGGATTAGAGGAAGATAGACTTATGTAGCATGGTGCATTTGGAGGAATTACGCCTGGTTTGTTTGTTTTTTTAATGTACACAATACGAATATTATTCAGAGCAACTTCAAATTCTTCTTAAGGGCATCTAAATGGACTGAGTCAATGCACATCTTTTGAAAGGTAATCTAAAGTGAGAAGAGGGTTGTCATAGGAACTGCACTGCATGAGGAAAGCATAAACCAGGGGTTGGAAGTGTGGTCCTGTGGTCAAACTGGAAATTTTTTTTCTTTCAAGTGACATGAGTCTACCACATGTTTAAATAAAAATAAATAGGCCTTGTTTAAAAAAATATGAATTCAAGTGATTTTCAATAAAAGGTAAGCATGCCATTGGCCCAGCCCTTTAGCTCAAACCGGTGCCTAAGGTTATCAAATGCTCCATGTAAAGCCAGCCACCCATAGGCTCACCTGTTGTCATTGTGAATGCACATTTGGTAGAGTCCTGCTCAGTGCTTCTTTGGCTCCAGACCATTCTTTACAGAGAATTTTAATGAGCCAATGCATTCAGGAAGTGGTACTCCCCACTAACATTCTGACCTGAGGCTGTAGTTTCTGTATTAAGTTTATGGCTTTATACCATGTTTTTAATTTAGTCATCTCAAAGAATTCTATTTTTCAGCCTTGTATCTTTTCCCCCCTTTAGAGAATTCAGGAAGTTTTTCTTGTAAAGAATGGAAAGCTCAGTTACTAACTAATGAGCTACTTGTACACGGCTTGATTTACACCATTTCCTCTTTGCTAAAAGCCAGCTCACATGGAGCACATTGTACTTATGCCCCCCTACTTCCACTAAATTCTTTGGGATTAATCAGGGGAATAGGCCATTCCAAGCAACCTCTAATCCTTATTTGGGTACTCAAAAGAATCAGCTACTTGTAAAAAAAAAATAAATAAAAGAAAGAAAGAAAGAAAAAGCATTGTTGAATTGCTTGCATACAGAGATTTCATGTTATGACATTGTGCTATTGATTGATATATCCTGGTTAGTACAATGTACCTGGAAGTGAGTTTTATATAATTTGAATATTTTCTAGCTTTATTGGTATTGTCTCAATTGCCAACATTTTCTTGGTTTTACTATATTGGCCCCAAATTATAAAACAAAAACACAGGTTTCGCTAACCTAAAAGACAGTGGGAAGAACACATGATAGGTGAAGAAGCTGAATTGTTTGTCACTAATGTTATGTACAGAGAAGTAATGTAGGTGGCATCATTCAGGACATGCACAAGTAGAAAATGAGGCTGTCTTGTTATATAGTGATAGAATGAATGGATGGATGGGCAGATGGAGGAATAGATGGAGGTATAGATGGATCAATAGATGAATGGATAAAAAAATTATAAAGAATGCATGTGCAGCTTCTAGGGTTATATCCCAAAGAGATCAGAGAAGTGGGAAGAAGACCCGTATGCACAAAAATATTCATAGCAGCTCTTTTTATGGTGGAAAAGAATTGGAAAACAAGGGTATGCCCATCAATTGGGGAATGGTTGAACAAGTTGCGGTATATGAATGTAATGGAATACTATTGTGCTATAAGAAATGAGGAGCAGATGGACTTCATAATAACCTGGAGAGACTTATATAAACTGATGCTGAGCAAGAAGAGCAGAACCAGGAGAAAATTATACACAATCACAGACACAATGTATGTGTGACAACTAACTTCAATAGACTGGGCTGCTCTCAGCAATACAAGGTTATAGGACAGCTCCAAAAGACTCATGATCAAAAGAGATATTCACATCCAGAGAAGGAGATACGGAGTCTGAGTGAAGATTGAAACAAACTACTTGCTCTGTTTCTTTTTCTTGTTTTGTTTTGTTTTCTCTTTCCCACTAATCATTCCATCAGTTACAATCCTTTTTTTACAGCCTGACTAATAATGAATGGGAAGATATTTGTAGATGCTGTATCCAAGTACATGCCACCCTGATGGGGGGGGGGGGTGCGGGGAAGGAGAGAAAATCTGAAACTCAAGGGGCTGCGGAACTGAATGTTGTAAACTAAAAGTAAATAAGCCAATTTAATTTTTAAAAATGGATAGAATGCATAAGAGGAATACAACATATTACCAATGAAGACTTGGGTGTGAAAAATGATCTCTTGTTTGGAAAATATATGATCAGGACAGGTATGGGATAGCAATGTAGGCAGAGTTGAAGATAATGAATCGACATCTCAGGTTCCTGCAAAGATACCAAGGTAATGTTGAAGACCTAGAACATGAATTCTTTACTTTGGCTTCATGAGTTCATTGTTATAGATAACAAATGAAAGATAAATTGATAGACAAGTAAATAGATGTTTGGTGATACATGAAAGACAAACTATATATCAATATCATTGGTTTTCTTTGTGGTCCTCTGTATTTTGTATATTTAAAAACATTTTTCTGAGGAGTTCATGGACTTCACCAAACTACCAAAGAAGTCAGTGGCATAAAAAAGGTTGAGAATGAAGTATCCTCTACAGAGGTTAGATGGGAGTACTTGGACAAGAACCATAGAGGATGAGGCCTGTGGGTTATGATACAAACTGTTGGAACGAGTGTTGTCATTGGGCCAAGCCTGACTCAGACTTATCTGGTAATTTAGGTTTGGGACTAGAATGAAATGAGACTTTCATAGAATACTGAATAGTTAATTGGAGGAGGTTTAATGAGTTGTGGGCATCAGAGGCCAGGCAAGGTAGTCTAGTCAAAGGATCGAAGCACTCTGGGAGACAGGAGTTGGCACAAATCGGCCAAGTCAAACCGCTACCATCTCCTCTCCTCTCAGAACCCCAGGACTGGGAACCAAAGGATCTTGAGAGCAGAAAATCTCCCCTTTCTACCAACCTGCTTCCAATCTGACCCAAGCAATTATCACTTATGGAGAAGAGGCCTGACTTGTGGAGAAGAAGCCTGCCACCCTTATCAGTAAAAGCACTACTCTCTAAATGGCTGCTGCCAATGAACGGGTAAGACGAAGAACCTAAAAAGAAGAAATATTCCCCCAGACCACTTGTCTTGTTTTCAGGCCAGCCCCTGTAGCTACTATTCAGGATATAGAGAGATAGAGAGATAGAGATAGAGATAGAGACAGAGACAGAGACAGAGACAGAGATAGAGACAGAGACAGACATAGAGATAGAGACAGAGGTAGAGACAGAGATAGAGAGAGATAAGATAGAGAGATGGATATGGATATGGATATAGACATAGACATAGACATAGATATAGATATATAGATATAGAAAGATATAATATTGTGATTTCTTCTTTGGATGCTACAAACCCTGTCTCCTCAATAAACACAGCTACTGAAGTCTCAGAAAAGAAAGTTCTTGCCACTGTTAATTGTTTTGAAATTAGAAAGATATATTTTATCTGTGTAAATTACATCAAAGAAAAATCAATTGCTTTCTGCTTTACTGATTCTCCCTAAAGATAGTGAGGCCTTTTTATCTGATTTGCCGCTGGAAACCTCCTTAATTGGCTTTTCCTTCCCCTCCTTTTAAAATATGAGCTGCTTGAGAACTGGGACTGCCTTAACTTTTCTCTATATTCCCAGTGCTTTCCATATAGTAAATGCTTGAGAATACTTTCTCATTTATTAATTCAAAGGATGTAGCATTGATTCAGTTTGATATATCTCCCTTCCCTCTGTTTTGGTCATTATGACCTGATGGTCAGAAGTCTGAGGGAGGGGCAAATGCTGCCTCCTCATGGCCTGGCTTTTGTGCTTAGGTCACCAGAAGGCTATCTGAATGATATATGTTTATAAAAGATATATTAAGTTAAGATATATGCTAAGAAAAGGTACATTTGCAGGGCCATCTACAGTTGTCCTAATCTATATCTTGCCATTAGACCTAGATGGCTGTAGAAGACAAAATGGTGCTGGGGCCTTTGCACACTTAAATACTATTCACTTGCAAATCATGGCATCACCTTCCTGATATCTTGATCCTCTTTGAGAACAGGATAAACATCAACAAAGTCTTTGAGACAATTAAGTGTCAATGAGATTTTCAATAACCTTTGAGAAAATACTAGCCTAGTCTGTGTAACAGTTACCATCATTCTGCCAATTTTTCAAGTTTGAAACCTAGATGATATTCTCAGATCTTTACTCTTCTTCATTGTCCTCCTTCCCCCATCAAATCAGGCCTTATTTTCAATTCTGTTAACATATCACTCACATCTTTTACCTTCTCACTACCTACAAGGCCATCACCCTAATTCAAGTTCAATTCCCTCTCACCTGAACTAATACAAGCTTCCTAAGGGGTCTCCTTGCATTCAGTCTTCCTTTTGTCTAACCCATCCTTCATGCAGTTGCTGAATTGATATTCCTAAAGCACAGATATAAAATATTGTTGTTCCCTTGCCCAGGAATCTTCAAGGGGATCCAAATTACTACCAAGATAAAATACAAATCCATCAATGTAGCTCTAAAAGCCTTTCACAAGCTGGATCCAAAACCTATCTTTGAAGCCTGTTTTCACATTATCATCCCTCTCCCTTGCCCCCCACCCCCCAAAGAGGCATACTCATAATATCCAAACTGGTCTCTTTCTATTCCCTACATTATGACATTCCATTCTCTCTTAATATCTTAGCACAGGCTGTCTTCCAAACCTTTGCTTTCTCACTTCTACTTCTGAGTAGGCTTCATTACTTTCAATACCCAACTAAAGTGTTACTTCTTACAGAAGTCTTTTGCTGATTCCTTCCCACACTCACTGGTGCTTTCTGTCTGTGAATGAATGAATGAATGAATGAATGAATGAATGAATGAATAAATGAATGAATGAACAAACGAACAAATGAGCAATTATTTAGCTCTATGCTCCAGGCACTGTGCAAAGCACTGAGGATACCAATGTAAGAAAACACAATGGTAACACTCTCACAAATCTTTCATTCTAATGAGTGAAGACCCAATAGATATGAGTTAGAAAGACAGGTGAAGGAGGTTTAGAAATGACCTGGATGTGGATATCTCATGCTGGGCAAGATTAATCAAAATCTTATCTATTACAGAACCCAGACTCCCAGGGCTAGAGTCCAGATTCTGGTGGGAGAAGGACAGGAGGGAAAAATTTTGTCTTATTTGTATATATTTAGCATTTATCTCTTTGTGTACATGTTGCTGCCCTCTCAAAGAATGAAGCTCCTTGAGGGCAGGATCTGTTTCATTTGGATCTTATTATCCTCATCACCCAGTGTAGTTGCCTGACATGTATTAAGTCATTAATAAGTGCTTTAACTGAATCAAATCAATATCCCAAGACAATTTTGAGTGCCCTTGAAAACTGAATGAGGTCACCAGCCAGGAGAAGGCATCAAAAGAGGAGAAAGCAGAGTGGTAAGAAGATGGACATATAATACATTTTACGGGAGCATCTTGCAAAGGATCATAGGAAGAAAAGATTCTCCATTAGCAGGCACCATTGCTCCATCAGCATGCATGCACAGGCACACATCAATCAATATTTATTAAATGTTTACTATGTGCCAGGCTCTGTGCGAATTGCTGTGGATACAAAAGTCCTATGCATCTATCAAGACTTGGATTTTATCTTAAAAGACTTCCTTCTAATGATTTCAAACTAGGAAACTGGTTCTAATCTACTAGCCTATACAAACAAGAGATTTTCCTCTGAAGTGTCTTCAGGATGAAGCTGAGAGAAGTTTATTTTGTAATTTCACCAAAATATCTAAATTGACATGAGAACTACTAACACCCCTTTAACAGGCAGTAGTAATTTTGAACTTTTGTCATTGGTAGAAAGGTTTCATTCTTCCACAAAATCCTATTGTGGGGTCCAATCATGGAATATAGATGACCCTTGAATCTAAAAAGTTATGCCATGGCAACCAGGTGGTGCAGTGGATAGAGGACCAGCCCTAGAGTCAGGAGGACCTGAGCTCAAATCAATCTTAGACACCAGCTGGGCAAGTCATTTAACCCTGATTGCCTTGCCAAAAATAAATAAACAAAAGGCACAGAACAGAACCAATTCTTGCAAATTCCACTGTGCTAGAACAGCACAAAATATGGTACTGTCAACAGATTATGTTTAATTTCTAAGTATTATACTAGCTAAATATGAAGAAGCTAATCCTTTAATGATGGTCGATTGCTTAATAAGTTCCTTAGTTTATGCCAACCATCAAAATAAAGAAAATTTTTAAATGATACACAGTCCTGTTCAACCCCTTTCTACTTCTGCAGTCAAATGGAGGAAAGAGTCAGAACAGGCTGAGATAGTTTTTAGACTATCCATAACTGTTGACTTAACTGTTGATACTCTGAATGGGAAAAACTTGCCCACTGAAAACTTAATGGTTGTACTAGAAAAAAAATTAATCATGTTTATTTTAGCATATATAATAATAAATATATGGTATATAATATGATAATTAATATAGTAAATTACATATAATTATATATTATGTTGTATAATGATAAATATAATATTTTATTATAAATAAATCTGTTTATTGTCAATATTTTACTATAAATAATATATTATTATTATAAATATAATAATTTTAACATTTCTTGTGAAATAAGTAAGTCAAAGTTGGAACTAAATGGAAGGATGACTCATAGGTTCCCCTTGGAGAGGCAAATAAAGAAGCTGGCAAGAGTTGGCATCATTTCATGTGATTCTCAGTCAGCATCTCCCAAGTCTGAAATGATCTTCCTCCTCACCTACTTCTTAGAATTCCTAGTTCCCTTCAAGGTTCAACTCTAGTCCATCTCCTACATAAGGCCTCTCCTAGTACTCCAGTTGTTAGTACCCTGTCTCCCAGGGAAACATTTTGTGCATTTACTCGTCTGTGTACATGTCCTATCCATCCAGTAGCTGAAGTTTCTTGAGGATTGCTCCAGTGCTCAGCACAATGCCTTTTGCTTTTTTGGTGGGGATGGGGAGAGGTATATATTCATGATTTCATCGATATAAGGAATTTTCAGTTAGGAATCTCCCTCTATCAATGAATATCTGTAACTCTTCTGCAACTTAAAGTTTCAGAGAGGTACTTGGAGGCACTAAGAGTCTGAGAACAGCCCAAGATCACTCAGTTAATGTGTGTCAGAAGCAAGATTTGAACCTAGTTCTTCCAGGCTCAGAGGTGAATACTCTATACATTATAATATGCTACTTCTCACATGAAAGGAATTCAACAAATGCTTGTTGAATTAAATAAGTTGACTTTCATATTGTAGGGGTCATAAAAGTCTGTTAAAAGACAACCATGAATATAATTGCAGGTTATATGGCAACATCTCTTGGAGAGTATGTGGAATTCCACAAATAGTTTGATAAAAACCTCCAAATTAAAAGAACATAAATGCTAATACCTGCTAACATCATGCAAAAGTGGTGAAAGGAAGAAACAATGGAAAACATGTTGTGAAACATGGCTCAAGAATAAGAAAGATAATAGATAAATATACTTACGTATGTGGTTCATAAGATTAACCACTTTTTGAGCTGTCAACAGACAAACAGACAGATACATACATACACGAAAGAAAGAAAGAAAGAAAGAAAGAAAGAAAGAAAGAAAGAAAGAAAGAAAGAAAGAAAGAAAGAAAGAAAGAAAGAGAGGGAGAAAGAAAGAAAAAGAAAGAAAGAAAGAAAGATAGAAAGAAAGAAGAAAAGATCAGATAGATAGAGATAGACAGACAGAATATAGATTAGATAGACAGACAGACAGACTTAATGGCTAGATAAAAACCTCATAGATACAGAAATAGATATGATATAGCTATAGATAAATAGATATAGGTAAAATATAGATAGATACATTTGTAATAGCATAGATACATGACAAGGAAGGTTATTTATTCAGCAAAAACAAAGGGTAAATGATGAACATTCTACATACTCCATGAATATCTATATAAACTCAATCTAACTAAAAAAAAATAAAATCAATCTAACTAAAAAAATGAAAAAAATGGTACCCAAATAGCCTTGGAGACTATCAACAAGAGGCACAAGGGGTGAGAAAGTATAGATAGGCTGCGATCTTCATCATTTGATGAAGTAGTCTTATCCATGAGATCACAGATCTGCCAAAGCCCCTGTGTGTTAGCACTTCTAAGCTTTTCAAAGTTTAAAATCATTTAATACTTTTTGCTTCCATTTTCTGGAAGGGATCCAAGTATAATATATTTCTACATGATTTCCAAATGTATTATGCAATGTATAGTATATAATGTCCTTATTATGCAATAATAATGATATGATAGTGAACCACACTGTGAATTCTCAATGTCTACAGTGAAACAGTTGAAAACTTATGCTCTTCAGGGAATTCATGTGATGAGATGTGTTTGAGACATGATGAGCATGTTGCTTCATTCATCATTTCTGAATGAATAATAAAATCAGCTGATTGTCAATTTTTCAGTGAAAAGTGCGGTGACAACTAACAAATAACACAAAGTAGGATATTTCATTTTGCCAAGATCAGAATGAAAAGAACATTGTTTTGTTTTTGTATTACTGATTTAGGGAGAAAATTCATCATTTAAAAAATATTTTAAATGAATTTACTAAAGTAAAGGCTCATAAATAACCGATTTATAACTCAGTCTTAGAGATTTGCTTGGAGGCACACAGATGTTAAGTGTTTTTCCCAGAGTCACATTTATAAGTGACTTTTATAAGTCAGGTTACATGTGTCAGAGGCAGAGGTTCAATGGAGTTTTACTTGACCCTAAGACTCGCCTTCTTTCTTATCATATTGTCATTTCTACTCATTGTACATTTGGCAAACTCAAAGCTCAAAGAAGATGAGTGAATTAACCAAGAGTAACAAGGTACTAAGTAATGGAAATGAAACTCCTAACCCCAATCTTCTCATTCTAGTTCAATCATCTCTCTGCTCAAGGTTCAGGGGTAGGGGGAACAGAGAAGAGGAAATGATGGCTATTATGTAAGTATAGCACATACATATTTTGATTTCTTGTATGCAAACCTACATTAGCATGATGATATTTTTCACCTGCCATTTAAAAGGCCCTTCCTGACCTGACACATAACTTTAAAGGGAGATTAATATCTTTGTCCTCTGTTCCATCTAACATTCTCCAATCACAGCCACCGATGACATCTCAGAGAACTAAGATTCGCACACAAACCTGAGGATTCACTTATATTCTGCCAATCAGCTTGATAGACTCTGCCTTTGGGAATTAAACACTCAGAAGTCCCGTCCAGTTCTATCTGCCTTTACTCCAATCAAACTCGAGAGACAGACAAGTAGATTTTCACTTGTGACATACTATCATGAATATACAAAACACATAGACTCCTGCAAAAAATGGGCACAAACTAATTCAGGCAGAAGAGAAAAACAGTCGTCCATTAAATAGAACTGGGAGAGATTTGGCCATACATATGGTTCTATGCAGATTGTGTTTGCACTCAGAACATCTTGGGTTAGTTGCTAGGGATGGATTACGCTCCTCCTCATTGAGCTCTTACAGATACTTTTATCTTAATGAAAGGTAAGGCTAGTTGAATTGCCTGAATCTTCTAGGGGACAGAAAGTGAATAATAAGAACATGTAGCTTTTAATACTAAACGTCAGCTCTCTAAGCAGTAATAGATTCATTTGACTCAATTCAATTCAATAGGCACCTTTTTTCCTCTTTAAAAAATAAATATTATTAATATCTTAACAAAATATCGCACAAATTTCACCTTAGAAACATGTATTCGTCCTCCATGGTTTGTGCTCAGTCCCTCGTCATTTGGAATGACTGACTATTGAACAGTAAACATCTTAGGTGAGAATGTTCTGGCGGTATGATCTTTGGTAAGTCACTTAAACTTTCTCGGTTTAGTTTTACTCAGTGGCATAAAGAGTGGTAATAACACTTGTGCTGTGTACCTCACAGAGTGGCTATTAAAACCAAATTAAATAATTTGTGGTGACATATGGTATGGGAAGAGGATGCTAAGTATGTATATGCTAGTGCTGCCTGAGTACACACAGTCACCTCTATGCTCTACTCCTGCTTCCTACTGTCCTCAGAGAAAACATCAATTAGTTACAATTAACTAACCAACAAAGAATTTATAAACTAAACTAGTATATTATAAACTATTATATTATATTATTATATTATATATAATATATATAATATGATATATAATATATAATATATATTATATTATATCATGTCATATTATGCCATGTCATATTATCATATTCTAACATATAATATTATAAACTATATATTTTAATACTGATTATATTACAAATTATAAATATATAGCTCATAGTATGTATATATACATATATTATATCACATTTTATATTGTATCATATTATATTACATGTTGTGCTGTTACTTATGCTGTGCTATGCTATGCAGCTGTTATGTTATGCTATATTTTGTCCACCAGGTGGTGCTACTCTTAGGCCACCAGTCCAATGTATACTTAGCATATATAGTTGTGAGATTTCAATGATACTCACAACTCACACTATGTCATGTGTACTAGGAATCTACCACGTCCCTCCCAAGTCCACAGGAAGATGAACTTGAGATCTATGGAGGTCTTTAGGTATAACATGCTCAAAACTATCCAAACAGGACATTTCTTGTCTGAGTTCCCCATTCACAATTGACCACATTCATAGGATTTAGAAACTTTTTTAAATGACTAGAAATTATTACAACAACATTGTACAAATAGAAAAGCATGATAACCACGAATAAGCGTTTGTTTCTAGTACTTGGTGGTAGAGTAGGTACAATGCTGAGATTGGGAAGATGGAGTAAGGGTAGGAGAATGCTACAGTCAGGAAGATCTTAGTGAAAATCCATTTCCAGACACTAGCTTGGTGATCCCAGGCAAATCAATTAATGTATGCCTGCCTCAGTTTCCTCAGGTGTAAAATGGGGACACTAAGAGCACCTATCTTGATTTGCTGTGAAGAGCAAATGAGACAATATTTGTAAATACTGTGTTTAGCAGTGTGTCTGACATAGAGTACATACTATAAATACTTAATCCCATACCTTTCCTTCCCTTCCTTCCCTTCCCTCTAATTTTCAAGTTTTCTTATATTATTCCCATTTTTGAAATTATTGGGTTATTGGTTCTCCAGGTTTTATTAACTTTAAATCTTAATAATCTTTTTTATGAATTTTTGTTCATATGTGTTCTTAGAAATATCATTTTTCTTCTGAGGACTCCTTTAATGGCCTGCCAAAAGTTTTTATGTTAGCTCATGATTATCATCATCTTTCATACATACATACATACATGCATGCACGCATACATGTTTAATTTTGACTCATTATTGAAGAAAATGTTAAACCTTGATTTAGGTCTGTATCTTTTGTTGCTGTTACCTGTATTAAGTACTAGCTTTGTTATGTTATATTCTTATCATAATATTTTAATATTTTTGCTGTCTTACATTTATTTAAAATTCTTTTATGCCTCAGCATATGATTAATTTTTATAAGGATACAATGGATATGTAATTTTATTTCTATTATACCATTTGTTTTTATGAAGGCACAATTTTAAAAATATTTTCATAAAGAAAAACCAGGGATAAGGTCAAAGGAGAAAATAGAATAAGTTGGTGGTAGGAAAGGAAGGAGAGAAATATAGTCAGTCTTTCACAATATAACTACTATGAAAATGATTTGGGTAACTACAGATGTCCAATTTATATTGAATTGCTTATTTTCCCAGTGGGGGTGGGTGAGGATGGAAGAAGGGGGAAAAATCTGGAACGCAAAGTTTTAAAAACAAATGTCTAAAAATTGTTTTTTTACATGCAATTGGGAAAGAAGATATACAGGTACTGGGGAATAGAAAACCATCTTGCCCTACTAGAAAGTTAGGAGGGGTGAAGGGAGAGGATATAAGAACAGATTGGGGTAAAGGGTATTCAGTAGACTTGCTATTTTGGGGTAGGGGTAGGGGAAAGCTGGGGAGAGAAAAATTTGTAACTAAAAATCTTGTGGAAATGAATGCTGAAAACAAAAATTAAGTAAATAATTTTTAAAAAGAAAAAAATACCATAAGTTTTTCCAATATAATATCTTAACGGTTTGTTCATTTCTTTATTTGTATATATATATATATATATATATATATATATAGAGAGAGAGAGAGAGAGAGAGAGAGAGAGAGAGAGAGAGAGATTTTTTTTAATCTTTCAGTTAGGTGTAATCAGTTTGAGAAAAGGACATTAAATTCCTGGAATGATTGTTATTATATCTTTTTATAGTTTCATTTAATTTTTCCTTTTTTAAATTTAGGTGTTATGTAGTTTGGTACATATGCATTTAATATTAGTTTTGTTATTGTATATGATCATTGTAAGCATAATATTGCTTCTATATTTATCTCTCATGACACTGTGAAGGTTTCTTTTTGTTTCGCTTAATAGCATGGTTGCAACTCCTTTTTATGATTATCTGATATACAATAAATTGTGTTCTGCCCTCTGATTTTCATTCCAGATGTGTATGTGTGTGTATGTGTGTGTGCATGTGTGTATGTACACACTTATGTATATTTTTCTTGTGTAGCAACACATTTGGTTTTGAGAACAACATAGAAATATGTAGAATTCATTAAAACCCATAAATATAAAGAAATACTTTGGTGAATCAGTGGTGCCTTCTCTTTCTTGACCAGCTAAAGGTATGAATCCAAATTTTTCCTTGGTACTGCTAATCTCTTATTTAAAGTAATATCCTTTTCTGGGCTCTATATGTCTTAGACTATAACCCTCTTTGTTCCTTATATATTCTTTCTGAATCCCCTATCAGAGTAAATTTTATGGAATATCATATTTGAACTCCCATATCTATCCCATTTCTATATACTTTGTGGTAGATCTTACTCCAATACTTTTTTTTCTCACTCTTAGAAATGTCAGCTTATGAAAGGAACAATATAGAATAAAAAGTATTGTCGTGCAGTAAGAATTGATCTTTTTCCTGGTTCACAAAATTCAGTACTGCACCCCGCCATTACCACAATCTGCATCCCTGAGGCTGTATTACTCTTGATTGTGGCCATTATTCCCTTAATACCCTGAGTTACTGCTCCCCTGGAGACTTACTCATGTCCCTCTTTTTAACTATGAGACAGTCCTAAGAGAGATCACTCTTATCTTGTGTGGTATTTTTATCTGCTTATCTTGTAGATTCAGTTCAAGTTACTACATTGTAGGGCAAAATTCTTCCTGAGTTATTGGAGTTGGAGACGTTTTCTAAAAAAAAGTTTCTTTAGAATTTTGTCAATTTGTTGATCCTTACTTTGTAGTTTTTAAACCAAACATCTAAGGTAAAATACAAACTCATCTGTTGATCTCTAGCTAGCCTGTCTTCCTATGCTAATTTCATATATCCTCCTATATTCTCTGTGTTCTAAGCAAACTGATCTATTTATTATTTCATTTCCCACTTCTGAGTCTTTGAGCAGGCTATACCTCATGCCTATAATGCACTCCCTCACTATATTCTTATACAGTGGTACTATGACTTACAAGTTTAATTCATTCCATTACTGAGCTCCTAACTCATTTTACTTGTATATCAAATCAGTTTTCCTCATTGAAATGAATTGAAATGCCATTAATCCATTTCAGCCCCCAAAATGCCACCCCAGTAATTTTTGTTATGTGTTTTTACATAAGAAAAAGTATTTATAAATAACAAATGTTGTATAAAAACATAATAAAAGAGAATGTAAAGAAATGAACTGGCTTTATAAAGTGTATTTTTACCTTGGATATCAGCCAACAAGCTAACAGAAGATACTGGCGGAGGTGGAAGATGGAGGAGATAGAAGGAGAAGATTAGAGGAGTTTTGTTTCATGCTCTTTCAGTCACTTTGTTCACTTAGTCACTACACTCAATGCTACACTTTATTCACGAACTTAATGGCTATAATATCTTTTTTACTTTCACTTAACTTAATTTTCTTCACTGGTGAGGTAATCACATGGACTGAACTAGTGAGGTGCAAGATGCTGGGTGGGTGTTGGGTTGTGGTGTTCATTGCACCAACTAGTGGTGGCTCGTACCTCAAATTTTGGCTCACAATTCAAAGCAAAAAATCTACCAAGTGACAACTCATCGGAAATCTCGTAAGTTGGTGCACTTGTATGTCAAGGTACCATCATACTAATCTCATCCCCTTTCTGTGTTCCCCTCAATTACCACATCTTACAGAAGGCCTTTCTAGATATCCTAAGTAACTAGTGCTTTCATCCTAATCATGAAATTACTCTGAATATTTTGCATTTAATGATCTGTGCATATGCTGTTATCTCTCCAGTAGAATATAAGCTTCAAGAACACCTATTTGTCTCTATTTTTCTCTTTGTGATGCTAGTGCCTTACGTAATGCCTTCCACATGGTATGTGCTTGCTTGCTGAATTTAATTGAATTCATCCAAAAAAAGGACACTATGAAATTACTGACTCTCGCTAGGTAATATGTTGCCAAATGAAGGGAAAAGAGAAAACATTTCACGTGACATGGCAGCTAAGCATTCTTTGTATCACTCCATCCCCAAACCTAAAGAATCACCAAGAAAAGCCAGATAAAAAAATAAGAAATTATCAGTAGAAGCAAAGAAAGTGGGAATCCAGAAGTCAATAATCATTACCACACTTTAAGACATTTCCTTTTTTTCCCAAATAGTGAGAATAATAGATTCATACATTCTGAAGTATTTAAAAGGATCTTTAATGTGAACAAAATTTTTTATTGAAGGACATGAAAATCATATGAAAATACTATGTGCTATCCTTCATAAGTTAAAAATGCTTCATACTCATTTTTCCTTAGCTATTAAATTATGATTGCTTAGCCTACCAGATTGTTCTTCTTATTTAATCATAACTACAATGCAAAATTTCTCTTGAACCTAAGGTGAAAAATAAAGAGAAAAAAAAGCTTCTGATAGATCTGCACAATGTTGAGCTATATATAGAAAAAAGACAGCAGCAATGTGGCCGCTGGACATATGGTTCCACCAGCCTAAGAGGCCATTCAGGCCACCAGTTTCTCATTGAGATGGCAAATCTCACTTATGAAAGAGGTATATTTTTAAATTTGATTTTTTTATTTTTAAAATCCAAAATGTATTTGTTTAAAAATAAAAGGTTTATTCTGTATTTGCTGTGGATAAATTACCATAATGAGCATAGCCCTTCTGCTCAAGAAGTTTGCAGTTTACAAAATGAGACTGTACATACAGATCTTTGGTCCAAATAGCAATAAAACAAGAAATGAAATTGAAGGGATAAATATAGGCAAAAAGAAAAACAAAATAATCACTTTTTGAAGACTATATGATTTACTTAGCGAACTCTAGAGCAGCAACTTATAATTGTGTTGCAACTTCAGCAAAAGGGTAGATACACAATAATCCACATAAATCATCAATATTTCTGTATATTTACAAACAAAACCTAGCAAGAAGAGATATGAAGAAAAATTAATTTCAAAATAACTACATATTAGGTAAAAATACTTGGAAATCTTTTTACCAAGATACACCAGGAAGTATATGAATGTAGCAGCATATTGTTTATAGAAATACAGACCTAAATCATTTCAGAAATATAAGATGTTCAAGAGTAATCTAAAGCAGGGGCAGTTAGGTGGTACAATGGATAGAGCACCAGCCCCGGAGTTTGCAGTACCCAGGTTCAAACCCAACCTCAAATGCTTACTAGCTGTACAATCATGAGCAAGTCAAAGTAAATCTGTCAGTTAACATATTCTCCTAACTACTGGGAAAGCAACCTTGACAGGGAATATTTGCTAATTCTCATAGGTAGCATACAACATAAGGCCTCAGCTACCTAGAGAACATGGACAAATCATTCCTGAAATTTGCTGAAGCTTCTTCTTGATCCACAAATGATGTACAAAATCCTTTTAATATGAAGAATAAAGAACATACAACACAGTGTAGACAAAGCATAGTGTTATAGGAGTTAGGGTTCTAGTCCTCCCTCTTCCACACTAACTTACTTTTACGACTTTGACACATCACTTTAGTGTTCTAGGACCTTGGTTTCCCTAATTATAGATAATGGATTAAGTTCTAGACATGTTGAGTATAAGATGTCTATTTGAAATCCAATCTGAAAAGTGATAAGGATTTGAGCTTGAGATAATAGAGCTAAATGTATATTGTAATCATCTATGTAGAGAACATAATTAAACCCATGTGTCTTGATGGAATCACCACATGAAAAAGTACAGGAAGAGGAGAGGGGAGGAGAGGAGAGGAGAGGAGAGGAGAGGAGAGGAGAGGAGAGGAGAGATAACCTAGCAAGGAAGTAATCAGAAAGGAAGAAGAAAATAGTGTCACAAAAACTTATTAGTAAGAGTATTCATGAGGAAAGAGTAGTTGACCATATCAAATGCAGCAGGTAAGTCAAGAAAAATGAAGAATGAGAAAAGGACATAAAACTTGGCAACTAAGCTATCATTGTTAACTTGGGAGAGAACAGCTTCAGTTGAAAGATAAGGTTAGAAGGATGCCCATGAGAGCTGATATTCCACATGAATAATTTTCAAAGAAACAAGACTGGGGAACACACACTTAAAGTGATGATAAATTGCATCATGATCTAGATTCTGTATTAAACTATCTCTATTTAAAACCCCACAGAGTAATTATAGATAATTGTCCACTGAATGAATTACTATATCAAATAAAAGACTAAGTAGTTTTATGGATGAAAAGAGGAAAAAACATGGTCAGTCATCTGTTTTAATCTCATAAATATAAAGAAAAGTAAAATGAGCATCTAAAGAACTAAGTGACTTCCAGGGTAGAAAGAACAGAGCTGTCCCTAGAAGTTGGCTCATAATCTCATTCCAATATTCTTCTGAATTATAGTTGTTCATCTTTCACTTTCAAAGAGAACAAATGACATCATGATATGATGAGTGATGCCTTGACTTGCCCATGAATTGGATTTAAATGAGGCAGAATTGCATAAAGTTGGCAGCCCTACTCTTTCTTCAAAAGACATCAAAGTCTAGTACCAAGACAAAACTCAGCATGATTTCTATGGCCTAGGATGCAGTGGATGGATGACCTTGGCATCTTCAATATCTGCCCAACCTCTAAGCACTCCAGAGCACCTGTTTCATCTCCCTTCATGGTTATTGGAACGAATTGTTCTCATCCACCCATTTCACTGGGGGATGTCTTCACATTCTTGAGGTAGACATCCTCCTAACTCACTGGTGGGTTTGAAGCCTTTCGGTCACCCCTCAGCCTGGTTTAGCTTGTCTGCTGAGGTGTTTTATTGTGGTGAGTCTACTGTTTTTGGAGCCACAGATGAGAATAGGATGAAGGTGGACACAGAAGGTGGTTAAGCAGCCCTGAAAATGGCTCAGTAAGTCCTCACACCAGGGGTGCTAGTTCTCCCTGAATACCCCATACACCCTAATGGTCTTTTAATTACTTTTTGGTAGAAAAGTAGAGTATCATGAGAGCAAAAATTTACACATGCTATCAGATTTGGTCACTCTGTGGATTAACTCTATTCAATGCATTTTCTTTGTTTCAAGAAATGACTAGGAATTTTTTAAAAGGTAATAAATTTTAAAAATAAAATAAAAGTATGGATTTGGATAGATAATCCTTAAGGCCCAGTTCAGGACTAACATTCTATATAGTTTCAGTAATTTTGTTATGTCAATTTTCAATAACTAAAAAACAGTTCTCAAGGTTGACTCTTTACTTGCCATCTAAGGATAATACAATTTTAGTGGAAAAGAGCTTTCTTGAAATGGCAGAACCTATCTCTTTAATCCTACTTATTAGGTTACTCTAATTAAAATTTAAACATTTATTTTCCATAAATACTGAGAATGTCTATAAGAAAGCACAAAGTTTTTCCAGAGCAATTCTCTTGCCCACGTGCACCCCTTGGGAGATCAAATTCATGGTTAGGACTGTTAGGTACTCTCGTAGACCTGACAGTAGGTGAGAAGTTGAAGTAACTCTGCCAATAAAGGAACAATTTCCACTCAACTTGAAAATAAGAACTGGATTTCTTTGCCCCAAGTTGGTAGCCACATTTCTCCTGTCAGTCATATCCTATACTGTATATGACCAGAGAGCTAGGACTGAACAATAAAACACTAGTTCTGGGAGAAAGCATAGTGTGGTAGAAAGGATACCAGATATGGAGTCAGGAGAGCTCATTCCTAGGTCTTCCATTGACTAATTAAATGAACTTGGCCACTTAATCTCTCAGCCTCAGTTTCTTCATCTATAAATTTTATTTGCATTGCCTATCTTACATTGTTGCTATGAGGACCAAATGAATCAATGTACATAAAGATGTCTTCTGAAAGCTCTGAGATATTGTAGAAAAGGAAAAAAATCATTATTCTCAAACTGCATAGTTCTGTATATTTTAGTAGACTGTGGTCTAGTATCAGGAAAATCAATATGGGTCTAAATGTTTCCAGTAGGTTTTCAGTAACTGTTTTCTTAAATCTCTTCTGATTTTTTACCCAAAGGACTTTGCTTCATTGGTGAATCTGTTTCATATTCACTTACCGTTTAAGCAGGGTAGGTCACATTTTCAAGTTAAATACAAATCATTCTGCCCAACTTCCTCAATGCAGGAATTTAGATATATCCTCATTACAGCTGGGAGAAGAGAAAAACTTCATTTGCATCAAACTGGCTACTATGCGTATTTCTCACTATTCCATGACAGTACAGTGGAAGGAACACTGGCTGAAATCAAAGGCCTTAGGATCAAATACCACCTCTGATCTAGCTACTTCTGCACCCTTTGGCAATTCAAGTTGATTAGCATTTATTAAATGCTTACTATGTGGCCAGGCACTATACTAAGTTGAGAGGGGGAGGGGAAGGAGGCAAAAAAAAATAAGTCCTATTTCTCAAGGAGCTCACATTCTGCTGGAAGAGAACACATGATACAAGCAATTATGTACCTATAAGATACATACAAGGAAAACTAGAGATATTCTCAGAGGCAAGGCACAAATATTGGGGATAAATGGGAGAATGGAGAGGGACCAGGGAATGTATCTTATGGAAAGTCAGATTTTAGAAAGTGTCTTGAAGGAAACCAGGGAAGCCAGGAGGCAGAGATAAAAATGAACACCATTACCCGTATGTACAAAAATATTTATTGCAGCTCTCTTTGTGGTGGCAAAAAACTGGAAACTTAAGGGATGCCCATCAATTGGGGAATGGCTGAACAAGTTATGGTATATGAACGTAATGGAATACTATTGTGCTATAAGAAATGGGAAGGAGATGGACTTTATAAATACCTGGAGAGGCTTATATGAATTGATGCTAAGTGAGAAGAGCAGAACCAGGAAATATTTGTACACAGTAACAGATACATCATATGTGTGATGACTAACCTTGATAATCTGGACTCCTCAGCAACGCACAGTTAAAAGACAGTTCTAGAAGACTCAGAATGGAAGGAGATATCTACACTCAGAGAAAGATCTAGAAAGACCAGAGTTCAAATGGAGACTGAAGCAACACATGCTATTGGTCTTTTCCATGTTTGGTTCTGTTACTTTTTTTTTCCCATTATTTGCTCCATTGGTTACAATGCCTCGACACAACCAGACTATTGTACAATGTGAACGTGTTTGCAGATTCTATTCATGATGGTATGCCACCATAGGGGGGTAGGGGAGAAGGGAGGGGAGAAAATTTGAAACTCAAGTGATTTCTGTAACTGAATCTTGTAAACTAAAAGTAAATAAACAAGTCAATAAAAAAATGAACACCATTCCTGGAAAGGGACACTGTCAGTCAATATGTAGGAAACTTAGAGATGGAATGTCACTGAATGACAGAAAGATTCGTTAATATCTGTGAAAAATGTGAAAGGGAGTTTCTTCACCTAAAAATTGAAGAGGTTTGATTAGATAGTTCTTGGGGCACCTTCAAGTTGTAGATCCATGATCCTATTATTGATTCTTCCAATATTACAAAGTGGGCCACCCACTATTCATTGAACATACATTATGTATCTCCCTCTTACTTTACTCATTCCTGACTGGAATGAAATTTCCTGTTTTCTCTGCTTTCCAGTCCTACCTATGCTTTGAATTTCAAGTGATCTGTCCTCAGGAGCTCCAGCCCCATATGTCTTCTGCAATGCTAGTTAGCACTTATTTCCAGCCTCATATTTTTATTCATTAGGAACATAAGTTTGGAAAGTAACATAGAAGCCATCCATTCCAATTATGTCATTTCATAAATGGGGAACTGAGTTCCAGAAAACTTAAGGGGGTAGCTAGGTGGCACAGTGAATAGAGCAGGAGGACCTGAGTCCAAATCCAGGCTCAGACATTTAACATTTACTAGCCATATGACCTTGGACAAATCACTTAACCCCAATTGTCCTGCCTTCCCTCCTCCAAAAAGAAAAAAAGACAGAAGAAGAAGAAAAGAAAACTTAAGTAACTTGCTCTAAGGTGCCATAACTAGTAAATAACTGAAGCCAGATGTAATTTAGCCTTTTAATTCCAGACCCAGTGCTCAGATATTCCTATGTTCAGCTCTGGGATTAGTATATAGAATGGGGAAAGGGGCAGATTTCAGAACTCTCTGTCAGCTAAGTTTGAAGCTGAGAGGTGATGTTGTTGAGGAGTAAATCTACTGAGCAGAGAAAAATTTGGATCAGAAAATCAGAGAAATCACTGAGCATATCAACTATTTTGGCTGAAATTCTGCACCAAATTAGTCAAGCACATCATGGATTAATGGTTTGCCAAGGAAAACATCAGTTCAATGAGGAGGCTATGCTCATCAAGGAATTTTTGTGGATAATTCCTGAGACAGGAAGAGAACATCAAAGGTTACAGTTTCAAAGTTGTGAATTACCTTTAACATATGGATTTTCCTCACTCATATGTGATTCCTTGTCAGGTATTTTCCAATTACATATAAGGAAAAAAACTTATAGCAATGATTATTTTAAATATTAGAGTTCTCAATTATCTCCTGTCTGCCTGTCCAACCCTCACCCTTGAGAAGGCAGGCAATTTGATACTGGTTGAACATGTGAAGTCATGCAAAACGTGTTTCTATATTAGCCTTGTTGTAAAAGAGAATACAGATTTTTAAAAATAACAAGAAAATTAAAGAAAGTAAAAAAACATTTGCTTCAATCTGCATCAGTTCCCTCTTTGGAGTTGGACAGCATTTTTCATCATATATCATTCGAAATTGTCTTGAATCATTGTCTTGATCAAAGTAGCTAAGTCTTCACAATTAATCATACTGACAATATTGCTGTTACTGTGTACAATGAGTTATGCTCACCTCACACGTGCAGCTTTCTAGCCTTTTGAGCATAGTTCCAAAGTGTTCTCTAGAGTGTTTGGACTAATTCACAACTCCAACATCAATACATTAGTGTTCCAATTTTTCCACATCACTTCCAGCATTTGTCATTTTCTTTTCCTGTCATGTTAATCAATCTGTTAGGTTGGACGTACTATCTCAGAGTTGTTTTCATTTGCATTTCTCTAAGCAGTAGTGATTTAAAACATTTTTCCCTATTTAGTAGCTTTGATTTTTTTTCTTCTTCTGAAAGCTACCTGTTCATATGCTTTAACCATTTATCAATTGAGTGATGGTTCTTATTTTTATAAATTTGTTTCAGTTCCCTATATATTTGAGAAATTGGCCCTCTATCAGAGAAACTAGCTTTAATGTTTTTTCTGATTTCCTATTTTTCTTCTGATATTAGCTGCATTCATTTTGCTTGTGTAAAAGATTTTTTTAAAGTTTATGTAATCAAAATTACCTGTCTTATTTTCTGTGATTCTATCTCTTATTTAGTCATAAACTCTTTCCTTATTAACAGATCTGACAGGTACATTTCCTCATACTTCTCTAATTTACTATGTCACCCTTTATGTCTAAATCATTTATCCATATTGACCTTATAGTTTATGCTTAGTTTCTGTCAAACTGCTTTCTAGTATTCCCAGCAATTCTTATCAACTGGTGAGTTCTTATACCAACAGCTTGGATCTTTGAGGTTATCAAACACTGATTACTATGGTCTTTTACTATTATATTTTGTGTACCTAATGTCTTCCACTGATCCATCACTTGATTTCTTAGTCAGTGCCAAATTGTTTTGAGACTATTGCTTTGTAATTTAATTTGAAATCTGGAACTGCTAAGGCTGCCTCCCTTCACCTTTTTTTTGTCATTGATTCTCTTGATAATGTTGCTCTTTCATTTTCCAGACAAATTTTGTTATTTCTTCTGGAACTATAAAAGAAACTTTTGATAGTTTGATTGGTATAGCACTGAACAAATTAATTTAGATATTATTATAATTTTTATTATGTTGGTTCAGGGTACCTATGAGAAATTAATATCTCTCAACTTGTTTAGATCTGTCTTTATTTGTTTGAAAAGTATTTTGTAATTGTGTTCATATAATCTTTGGGTTTATCTTAGTAGGTAGACTCCCAAGTGTTTTTTATTGTCTGCAGTTATTTTTAAATAGAATTTCTCTTTCACTCTCTTTCTGCTAAGTCTTGTTGGTAGTATATGGAAATGTTGATGATTTATGAGAGTTGATTTTATGTCCTACAAATTTACTGAAGTTTTAGTTTTAGTTGCTCCTACAGGTTTCTTTAAGTGTGCCATAATATCATCTATGAAGAATGATTGTTTTTTTCTTCATGGACTGTTTTAATTCCTTCAATTTCTTGTTCTCTTATTGCTACAGATAATATTTCTAGAACAATATTGAATAGTGTTAATAATGGACATCTTTGCTTCACTCCTGATCTATTTGGGGAGGTTTCAAGTTTATCCCTAGTACAGACAATGCTTGCTCTTGGTTTTAGATAGATACTATTTATTATTTTAAGAGAGATTCCATTGGTGCTTTTCATTGAAATGGCTATTAGAATGTGTCAAAGGTTTTTACTTCATCTATTGACAGAAATCATGTGATTTTTGTTGTTTTTGTTATTGATATAGTTATTTATGTTAATAGGTTTCCTACTATTGAACCAGCCCTGCATTCTTGGTATAAATTCCACCTGATTATAAAGTATGATCTTTGTGATATATTGCTATAATCTCCTTCCTAGCATTTCATTTAAAATTTTTGCACTGATATTTGTCAAAGAAATTGCCCTATGGCTTTCCTTTTCTGTTTCTGTTCTCCCTCGTATTGTTACTGCCATCCTGGTCCTTACCCTAGAAGGGACCCTAACTTCTTCAGACTAAATATAATGCTGGTCCTCGGGGTCCCTGATCCTTTGGGACCTGAAGTGTTACTATTTCTCAGGGCTTCCTCTCCCTCTTGATGGAAAATGCTTCTCTCTGCCTTTGAACTTGATCCAGAAGTGGGTATAAGCAATGAAGCTACCAAACAGTATCTTGTCTTGCATCCAATGCTAGCATAGCGTTCCCCTGTAATCTCTTTCCCCTGTCACCACTTTTGTCGAACAGTGGTGTTGCATCCATGTAGACTTAAGCTCAGACTCAAACTGTGTCATAGATTTTTCTATCTGACCCCTTAAGTTGTCTTGTGCTAGAAGAATGTTTCACTCAGACCTTTGGTTGACTGTCACCAGAGAATAAATCTGAGACATTAATTTAAAATTGTGTGGAGAAGAATGTTGGGACAACTCAGCTATGTGTTTTCTGTACTCCATCTTTCTCTATATCCTAGCTTTACCCCTGGAAGTCTTAGTACCTCATTTTCATATTTTCAGATTCATTTTCATAGTTGGCTGCCACTTTCCTATTTCATTCATATTCATTTGTTTATGTAAATGATCAAAATACTGATGCATTTCTTTAAAAATCTTCTTAATCTCACTGATATTCCTAAAATAGCTATTCTTACTGAGGTAATTAAGGAAAATTATTGGAAAGCAAAATAGAAAAAAAATTAAAACTCAACTATTCTTTGAATTATTCGGGTCATTACATGAGTCTGTAAAGTGCTAAGACCTCCTCATATGTGAAAGGGCATGTGTTAACTTCCTCTGGTTTCAACTTTGACCATAAACTTTTGCAGCACCTCTTGTTTTCACATAAAAATTATACAAATTAACATGCAGTTTAACACCATTTTTTGTAGCTAGCAAAGTCATTTTGAACAGAAATATTGAGAAAGGGGAAGAGGAAACATAAGTGAGGACTCAAAGAGAATTTATAAAAATATTTTTGTACCATTTTCTGTAATTTGTGCAATATGCCCAATTTTAGAGTCCGAAGATCTCTGGCTTATAAAAATTTGATTGGGCAATTAGGGCAAATATGTGATATCATAAACCATGCCTCTGTTTATTAAAATACAACACCAGCTTAATACTCAATAGCAACAAGGCCATAATATAGGGTTCTATGTGGGGTTATTTTTGTTTCTAGAATATGAGTTGGTACATACATTTCACATGCATACATACATATGTGTATGTGCATGTATTCCCCTTGTTTATATATGTTGTTCTGTTTTTTTCTCTCCATATATTTCTCTCTCTTTCTTTTCTTATCTACAACTCCTCTGTCTTCCTCATTTTAACCCTATTATCTCATTTCTTTACTTCTCCATCTCTTTACCATTGCTTCCTGGAATAAAATCTTAAATTATTTTTGGATTTGTTAAATAGGGTTTTGCAATCCCTTGTTTTTATTTTACAGAGCAGTTTAATGAAGAGTTTTATGTACTTTCTTTTCTCTCTTTTAACCTATACAGTTCTTAACTTTATTTTGAGGGAGTGGAACTTTTATAATGGACTTTTAAAAGACAACTGAGCTCCATAATTGTCTTCTATCATTAAATTAGATGAGACTTTAGAATCATAAATCCCATAATTGATCTTAGAGTGATAGATGTCTACTTTAACCCCCAGGTCCAGTATTTATAACCTTTCAGTTCCTCATATCCTTAATCTCTTCTACCAGTAGTCATTGCATTTAACATCAGAGGGTCATAAATTTGGAGCTGAAAGGAACTTCAGAGGTAATCTTTCCCAACCACATTCCCATTTTACAGATGAAGAAACTGAAGTCCAGTATCTTTCTTATTATTCAGGAAAAGATTTCTAGGACAAAAGTTAAATGACTTTCCCTATGCAAATTACAATCTGTAATGGGATATTACATTCTGTACTAGAGTCTTGTTGCATGAAACTTTGTGGAAATTGTCAAAAGCATTATATTTAGTCAATTATGAACAACTGCATTCTATAATTGAAAAGATCTGTGATTCCATTCTTATGAGCATTTCTTGTGTTCATCACAACCCTTGCATGTCCTAGGAGACCATCTTTGTGAGTTGCTATATCTAAAATTGATTACTTGGTGACCAGCGTTTTGATGAGCCTATATGAACTCATCTTGGTTTGTGTTCAGATAGGAGCTATAGAGTAGACCATATGAGGAAGTACTTAATATTGAGCTCAGTAAGACCTTCCAGAACTCAGATGCTGCTTGTACAGTTTGCAGTCACTTAAGGTCACCGTCATACCACAAGGGGACTCAAAGTAGAATGAAAAAAAAATACACAAATTATAAAACTTTCTGTGCAGAGTAAAAAATGATCAAATAGGACAGCACAATAAGTAATCACATGAAACTGATTGTAGCTAGAAAAGATGGCATGGCATCATATTGTACTATAGAAAATTATTTTCTTTCCTTACAAGTACTACCTTTTTAAAATTACAATGAACCAGGAGGTGAAAGAATAACATAAAGAACATGGAATTCATAGACATCCTTGAAAAGACCTTGAAGGAGACTTAAGGCTTTTTGAGGAAACTAATCCAAAAAAGTCTTCTTTCCTGATTTCCTTTTCTCATCACAAATCGAATTGGCCACATATTTCCTTATAAAATACAAGGTTTTGTTTTTTTTATATACTTCACCTTATTTTCTGATGTTATGTAAAGCAAAATTATTTTTAAAATATGGGAATCAGCCTCAGTTTATACTGAATTTGTCACTCTCCAATCCCTTTAACATACTGTTGCTTCACTTTGTCAGAAAGTTTCAGAGTTTTGGCCTGAACGATGGTCAGATTCAAAGGCATAACATATTAAGTGAGATCTGGAATCCAACAAATCTTTCCATTTCTGATATAAGTCCTGAACTTGGTCTTATAGAAGTGAATGAGATGAAAACACCTTTCCTTTTGTCAGACATTTTAGATTTTTTAATGGATTGGATATGTAGTATAATTGCAAATAATGTGACTGAAATTGTCCAGTGGAATATTGGGGAGGTCACATCATATAATGGATTAGAAAAGAATCCATTATAAAGAAACTTGCATTTGGAAAGATGTATTATTACCTGGTGATGTTGACCCAGAAATAAGAGGGTAAGAGGAAAAGGCTATGAGACAAATTAAGGGCAGATGCTAAATGGAACTTTAATAGTAGTTTATATGAAGCAGTCTTACTGATTCAAGTTTCTTTGTATGTTACCTACCTGTTGTAAGAGGTATGATTTGCTCACATGGATGTAAATGACTGTTGACTGAAATGTGAGACTTGAAACTGAATCGATTTAAGTTAAAGATTGCCAATAATTTGAAGAATGCAGATCTCCTAGAACAGACCAATTTGTGTAAGCTATGTTTGGCTTCTTATTAAAACAAGATTTTACAACAGGGAAAACAGACACCAGGAATAGCTTAACACTATAGAGAGATTCAACTCCCTTTAGTCATTGTGACTATGAAAAGAGGTTTAGAGAGATACAAGGTCCTATTGTATTTATTGTTTACTGATTCCATGAAAGAAAGAAAAAAAGAAAGAAA
>CM053593.1:80626001-80641860 GCA_028646575.1 Pseudocheirus occidentalis | reverse complement strand
GAAGGAAGGAAGGAAGGAAGGAAGGAAGGAAGGAAGGAAGGAAGGAAGGAAGGAAGGAAGGAAGGAAGGAAGGAAATCCTAAACCCCTAAACTCCCAAATCATTTAATTTGTAGAGCAAAGCAAGGTGTCTTCTATGCTTTAAATAGTGCTCTGATTATCAATACCAAGGCATAAAGCAGAGAGACACAATCACTTGAGGTATACAGCACTGTCATAGGAAATGGTGTGTATAAAGTCCAAATGGAACAGATGATGTTCTCCATATGTTCCTACTTGAAGATGACATTGTGCTAAGCCTTAGCACAAAACAAGTTCTCTTCAACATTTTTACAATAAAGACTATGTCAGTTGCTATCTTTATACCCCTAGCGCCTGATGCAGTTACTTTTCAAAGTAGATACAAAAGAAACATTTGTGGATTTCATTTGAATACATGACCACCCCAAAAAATTCAATTTTGTAATCCACATAGAAAAAGTTAACGAATTTTTCTAGATTATGAATGTTTTTAGTCGATAATGGTAGTCACAATGATGATGGTAGTGATAACTAGCTAATAGTAACTGTGATCTTGACCAAGGCATTTTGCTTCTCTAGCCTTCAGTTTTTCATAGGTAAGATGGAACTTGGGGAAAGATTGGCCTTGATGACCTGTGAGTTTTAATCTATTATTAGCACTTCACTTGGCACACAGTACACCCTCTCTGTACAGAGAGCTAGTTGACTTGACTGATTCTTTGATATATTTAACATATACTGCAAACAGGTGATGAGATAGCCCCAAGATCAAATAGGAAGGGAATAGAAGTCTAAATTATGGTTGGAAACTATACCATCCTTTCAGTTATTACAATATGCTTCTTACCCTCAGAGTCTGTCTTTTCAATTAAGATATTCTATTGGTAATGATGCAATGTAGCTACAAACTGGGACAGCTAAGTGTCTCAGTGCATACAGCACCAGGCCTGGAGTCAGGAAGAACTGAGTTTAAATATGACCTCAGACTCTTACTCTGGGCAAGTAATTTAATCAGGTTTGCCTCAGTTCCTCATCTATAGTATGAGCTAGAGAAGGAAATGGCAAACCACTCTGGTATATTCAATAAGAAAACCCAAATTATGGTCACAAAGAGTCAGACATAACTGAAACAACTGAACAACTATTATACGTGTGTGTGTGTTTGTGTAAAACATCCAGAAGAAACAATTCAAATATCAAGAAACCACTCAGGATCTAAGAAAGTCTAACAGTTTATACTACAAACAAAAGAAGAACCTGGAATGTAATATTTTGAAAGGTAAAAAATATAGGTTTACTGCCAAGAATAATTGAAATAATCCTGAAAATTGAGTATAATCCTGGGATGGGTTAGAGAGGAGAATGCAGATGTATCTTTAATGGAATAGAGGACTTTCAAACATTTCTGATGAAAAGACTGAAAATGAAATGTAGAAACAAGAGTCAAGGGAATTATAAAAAGGGAACTTTATTTGCACAATAGGAAGGAGCTATATGATGATGTAGCAAAGTATTCTAAGAATAAAGAAGAAACATGTGTCCCTTCAGAAATTTTAATGTCCTCAAAGGCTACTGAGACATTCAAATAAGAAAAACAGGGGTCTTTGGTGTAAGTTGGTTCTAATATGAGGGGTTTAAGAAGGGAAAGAAAAAGAAGACTAAAAGGAATATCCTTGTGTCGAAGGGAAGAAGGGAGCTGGAACTTGTTCATTCTCATAATTGGCAGGTGTGATATAAGGGTCAGATTGAATTATTCAACATTCCTCCCTTTAAATAAAGGAAGTAAATGATCAGTCTCATAGGTATTATACTAAGTACATTTAAGTCCTCTCAAATGAAATGACATTGAACAAGAATTGTTTATATAGACCAAGGAAACTTAGCTGGGATCCAGGGAACATTTCTGATTATCAAACAAGGTGAGAAGGAATGGATTTGAGAGACTGAGGCAAACATGACATTCTAGCATATGAAGTAAAAAGCAGGACTGAGCTGTGGCAGAGAAAGAAAATATTGAAGAAAGTCATTAGCTCTACAGGCATCTTGGATGAAGGTGGAGGGAAGTTCCAAGAAAAGTCAACTATTTCACTAACTTTCCCTCTCATCACTGGTCTGTACACAGAAAATGGAATATTATATATAATATATAAATATACATAATAATATTTTAATTACCTGAATTGTGTGGTAAACTAAATTTGGCCACAAAGAGGCCAGGAATTAAATATGGATATCTATAATTAATTAAGGTAGGTAGAGAATCCAACCTCTGCTTAAAATTTTGGAATTTCCCTACCTGGGGTTTCAGGATGATTACGATAAACTCTTTTTTTAAGGAAAAAAATTAGCTTATGAGAAGTGATAGAACTTTGAAGCCATTATATCTCCCAAGCTTAAAAAGAGCAATTATTGTAACATACTGTTATAATGGGAAGAGTATATAACCATTGGAGGAAGGGGTGGAGGGAATGAGCATCAGATGAACCTTCTTTTCATTTGAAATGGACAAAAGGAGATTAAAAAACACAGTTTTCTATAGAAATCCATCAAACTCAACAGAGAAATAAGCAGGAATTGGGAGTGATTGGTTTAAGAGGGAGGATAACAACCAGGAAGGAATAACAAATAAAACAAACTTTCTGATCTTCACAGAGAGAATAAAGAAGGGTGCAAAGAATTTGAATCTAAGATGCCCATCCATTGATTAATGGTTGAACAAATTGTGATCTGTGAATGGAATGGAATATTGGAATATTTTTTGTCATGAGAAATTATGAAAACAATAATAGAAAATCATGTGTAGTATGAATTGAAATAAGTAGAAAAGAAAAATACTGTAAGGAAAGGAAAAACTTCCTTGAAAACAACTTTTGAACCAAATAATCTAAGAATTCTGGCTATTAATGCTGATCCATCATGTCTGCAGAAAGCCAATGATGAAGCCTATTAGCCAAGAGGTCGGGTAGTCAATTTCTTTAAAATATTTAGACACTTTAATTGATCTGTGATCTCACGAGTATGATAGTTCATCCATTGACTCAGAAAGGTACTGGATAGTAGAGTAGCTCAGTGGATGAGTGCTGGACTTGGAATTAGAAAGACAGGTTCAAATACGGCCTCAGGTGTTTACTACCTGTATAACCTTGGGAAAGTTACTGAATCTCTATTTTCTTCAGTTTCTTCATCTGTAAAATGAGAATAATAGTAGCATCTACCTATCAGGGTTATTATGAAGATAAAATGAGATTGTAAAGATCTTTGAAAATCCCAAAGCACTATATAAATCCTAATTATTATTGTTATTCACAATCTCTCTGATTATTATCCACATCTTTCTATATAGGTACCACATAGGAACTACTCAACATACCTGAAACTTTCCCTTGTCTTTTTCATGTCGTGGTGGGTACAGTGTGGGGATGAGGTGGCAATAAAGCACTTGTTCATATGTTGTTTTTTCAAAAGAAATAGAAAAAGGTTGCGATGCCTCTTTTAGGCAGCTTGTTGTAGCAGTGGATAAAGTACTGAACTTGAAATCAGGAATACTCATCTTTGTGAGTTCAAATCAGGCCTCACTAACTGTGTGACTGTCGGCAAGTCACTTAACCCTGTTTGCCTCAGTTTCCTCATCTGTAAAATGAGCTGGGGAAGAAAATGGAAAGCTACTCAGTATCTTTGGCAAGAAAATCCCAAATGGGGATGACAAAGAGTTGGACACAACTGAAACGAATGAACAACTCCCTTGTTAGTGTCACAATCATGGGGAAAGGATAAAGCAGTGGTTCTCAATCTTCCTAATGCCACAACCCTTTAATAGTCGTATGTGGGCATGTCTGCATGTGGGCAGACCCTCCTGGAAACAGATAGAGGAGGCTCCTAAAACCATCGGAAATATGTGTTTTCTGATGGTCTTAGGAGACCCCTGTCACCCCTGTGAAAAGGTCATTCAACCCCAAAGGGGTCACAACCCTCAGGTTGAGAACTGCTGGGATAAAGGGTCAGGTCTTTCTTCATCTTTGTGTGCATTTGGACAAAGACTTAAATTTTCATAGCAACAGTTATCTCCTATGGTTTGCTTTTCTTTCAAGGCACCTGTTACATGATGTCCTACTCATCTCTACCATTCTATTTCCTCATTCTGAAGCCTATATTCACATCCCCATGCCCTCCCCCAACTTCTCTATTTCTGTTGATAGCACAACATATCCTCCTGGTCACCAAGCTTTGACTCTCTCTTCACTAACACCCTAAGCATCCCATCAGTTGAGAAGTCATGTCATTTCTACTTCTACAACATCTTTCACATCCAGTCCCACATAGGCATCACAATACATATATGGTGGAGAGGAAAATGATACTGGTTTGGAAATCCAAAATCCTGACTTCAAATTCTGATTTGGCCCAAACTTAATGTTTTTTCCCCATACCAGCAATTTTCAAACTTTGTAGTATCAGAACCTCTTTAAACTCTTAAAAATTACTGAGAAGGGAAAAGCCAGATGTTGTAGTGGATAAAGCACAAGGCCTGGAATCAGGATGACCCGAATTCAATCCATGGCCTAAGACATTTATTAGCTGTGTGATCCTGGGCAAGTCATTTAACCCAAATTGCTTCCAAAAAAATTATTGAGGACATCCCAGAAAGAGCTTTTGTTGATGTTTATTGATATTTACCATGTTATAATAAAAACATCTCCATGTTATTATAAAAATATTTTTTACCTCATGGACTCCTGAAAAGGTCCCATAGGTCTCCAGATCACACTTTGAGAACTGCTGTGCTGCATGCACTGTGTCTGCATGTCTTGTCTTCCTGTCACAGGACCATGAAGTCAGGTAGAACTCAGTTCTAATCCCACCTGTTTCACTTAATACCCACATAACCTTGAGTAAATCATTTAGCCTCTCTTTCCCATACTGCTCTCATCTGCAAAATAAAGTTGAACCAAACGGCCTTTAAGGTCCCTTTTAAATCTAAATCTATATAATCCAATGGTGTCTACTCAACTTACATTTCAACAACCCTGAAGATAGAGTGGCATAACAGAAAAGAGTGCTGACTTTGGACTCAGCAGTCTTGGATTTAATCCTACATCTTCTGGGTTCGATCATGGATGTCACTTAATTTCTCAGAGTTTTAGCTTTCTCATAAGTAAAATGAGGGCAATAATATTTGTTGCCAAGATGAAATAAGAAAATAAACTTTAGAGCATATTAACTCTAAGAGCTAGTTTAGGGTACTTTGGTAAGAGAATTAACTCTGATATGTCAGAGAATCTGGATTGCAACCTCATTGCTTACTACCTGTTTAACTTTGCCTTAAGCCCTTTAACCCAAGGCAGCTAGGTGACACAGTGGATAGAGTGCCAGGCTCCAGGAAAACTCATCTTCCTGAGTTTAAATCTGGCCTCAGATGCTTACTTACTAGCTGTGTAACAATGGGCAAGTTACTTAATAATCCTGTTTGACTCAGTTTCCTTATCTGTCAAATAAGCTGGAGAAAGAAATAGCAAACCACTCCCATATCTTTGTCAAGAAAACTCCAAAAGAGGTCACAGAGAGTCAAGTAGGACTGAAAGCAACAAATTTAATTAAGCAACAAAAACAACTTAAGTCACCTAATATAATTGATTTTCCTTTTCTGTAAAACAAAGAGAACAGACTGGATAATGTCAAAGGAGCCTGAATTCTAGATGTACTATCTTCTAATTTATGTCACTAGCTAACTTAATCAAAGGAAGGAGAACAAAATTACCAAAATAACAGTAAACAAGATAGATTCATAATGAAGCATAAATCAAAAATAGATCAAAAAACATTACATAGCAGCAAACCTGAGATTTCACAGTAAGTTGATGAGTACATGCAAAAATGTGAAATATTCAAACTAAAAAAGAAACAAGAAAATGAGATTTTAATTAACCAAATCTGAGGGGGGAGGGCAGAAATTGATCAAACTATAAACTTCCTGCTAAAACAAAAAATAAACTCAGAGCAAATTCTACCAAATATTTAAAGAACATTTACTATGTATACTACAAAAATTAAGCTCAATGAAAGTAATAGAAAACATTTTACCAAACTTCTTTTGTAAGAAGAATGTGGTCCTGATAGCCAGTGAGACACACACGAAACAAAGCATAGGCCAAAGTCACTGACAATTTTTTTTTAATATTCTATAAAATCTCCACAGAGAAACACTATAGGAAATATAGCAGGAGTATAATTTACTATAACCAAAATGGACTCATAGTAATTTTTTAAATTAATGGACACCAAGTTCAGAACCTGTGCCCTACAGGAACCCTATCCACCCAGTTGTGTTCCCACTCACAGACCTTGAAATTACTTTGTAGCTACTTTGTATGTTCTTTGTGATTACTATGCTCATGTTGTTCCCCACTAATACATTGTAAGTTCCTTGAGGGCAGGTACTATTTCATTTTTTATCTTTGTATCTCTGAAAACTAACATAAGACTTGATACAAAGTAGATACTTAAATGATTATTAGATAAATTCAAGGCATTCCTAATATGGCTCCACCCAAAATATTAAGCCTTATCCCAGACGCTCTCCATCTTATATTCTTTGTTTCATTCAACCAGATCTAATCTCCATTGATCACCCTGTTATGTCTATCCTGCCATTACTTGCGTTGTTCTTCAAGTTTGAAACAAATGTTCTCCCTCCCCATATCCATCTACTGAAGTGATCCCTTTCCTTTAAGGCCTGGCTCTTCCATAAAAATTCCCATGCCACCACCCCAAATCTTTCTCTACCACCTTTGCCCAGATATTACCACTGGACTTGAAACTCTCTCTTATCAAGTTATTTGCATCTAACAGGGAAAGTAAGTGGTATAGTGGACAGAGCCCTGGACCTGGTATTAGGAACATATTGCTTCAGTTCCTGTCTCAGACATGTATGAGATGTCACTTAACCTCTCCTTGCCTTGATTTCTTCATCTGTAAAATGTGGAGAGAAAAAGCCCTTACCTCCCAGTGTTGTTGTGAGGATAAAATGAAATAATATTTGGAAAGTGTTTTGCAAACCTTAAAATGCTCCTTGTCTTCCCTCCTTTATCTTGTAAGCTCTTTGAAAGCAGAGACTGTTGTCTCTCTAGTTCTGCCTTTCCCATACTTAGCTTAGCACCTTGCATATTGCAGATGCTACTTAAATATTAAATGGCTTTGCATCCTTCAAGGTTCCTGTTATATCTCTTTATCTCTATCACCCCCTCTGTTCCATTTTGCTACCTTCCCCTCTCTGGTCCATGGCCCTCTGGATACAAAGAAGTTGAAATTTTATTACTTTGTGAAGAAGAAAAAAGAAAAATCAAGAAATTATCACTTCAAGAGAGAAGTATAATTTATGCCGATCAGAACTGCAGCAAGGTCAGCAGTCATCCACAAAGGAACATATAGGAAGGTACAACAAGATATTACTTTAATGTGACTTTTTTATAAATGCACATATTTTTAATACCAAAAACCTCTGCTCTCCATGGACCCTGTACATATTTATTTTATTATGAGTAAAGCATTGAAGTTAACACTTAAAATCTGCCAAGGACAGTCACATACCTACTTTTTTGAAAGTTAATATTGATGTGGTTTGGGATGCTTTTGTCCGTAACCCCAATTTGTAAAAAAATCTCCCTTGTGTTCGGGTACCTATGTATGTAACATCAGTTTGTAACAAGCCTGTGTAATTAAGTTGTAAAAGTTAAACTTTCCCCCTGCCATAAAGGCATAAACCTTGCTTCTTTCCTTCCCCCAGCTTAAAAGTTTTCCCTTAGCTAGAAAATCTGCCTAGAGACAAGCACCTGAGAAAATTCCCAAAGTTGCTATAAACAAACCCTTAGAGAAACGCATGTTCTAAGTGGCCAGCTGCACCCCAAAGACATGTCAAGCAAAAAACCACACCTCCTTCTGGCCCCAACCTAAGGAATTTACCAGTGAATCATGGGGAATCTGCATGCGCAGTTGATATGAAAAGTGCATGTCCCTTTAAGCACTGACCACTCCTAAACCACTCTCCTCCCTTATTCCACCTTCGCCCACCTAGTTAGCATAATTAACCTTTGACTGACAGTTTTACGGTTATAAATTCTGTTCCTCAAGCCCAAACTCTTTGCAGGTCTCTTAACCTTTTCCTGCCTGCTGTAGAGTGTAAAACTTTATAACTCTACCTTAGCCCCTGCACTTTGCAGGTTCCACTATTTCTCCTGCTTGCTACTAAGCCAGCATAACAATAAACTTTATAATTTTGCCAAAAGACAGCTTGGGTACTATTGAAATTCTTTTCCAGACAAAGAACCCACGAGGGATTATATGCCATCCTTCAGACACCCACAACTACCCACACCTCTTCAATATCATGTTCATACTTTCTTTGGGAAGAATGCATGATGGGGAAAGCAATATTAAACATTTGTCTAAGTTTGATTTTTTTAAAGCCTTGTCATAATGATAATATAGATGCATACAAATTAAGCATAATTATATAAGCTGTGCACATGTCCATGTGGCTCTTCTAATGATTCTAAAACACCTTCGATTTGTGATTTCTGTACCTCAAGTCACTTCCAACTCCAGTCCATCTTTTGTTGTTGTTCAGTAGTGTCAGATTCTACATGACCCTATGGACTTTGTCCATAGGGTTTTCTTGGCAAAAATACTAGAGTGGTTGGTTATTTCCTTCTCCTATGTCCCCATTCTAAAGATGAGGAACTGAGGCAAATAGGGTTAAGTGACTTGTCCAGGGCCAAATGACTAGTGTCAGAGATCGTATTTGAACTCAGATCTTTCTGATTACAGGCCTTTATCCACTGAACCACTGAACTGCCCCAGTTCATCCTTTACTCAGCTACAAAAGTGATCTTCCTAACTCAAAGTTTTGACCATGTTACTCCCTCCCATCCACACATGCTCAGTAAACACAAGTAGCCACTACCTCCAGCATCAAATATAAATTCACCTGACTTTTAAAGTCCTTCTTAATCTTCCAGCATTTCTAATCTTCTTATACTGTACTTCCTTCCACATACTCTAAGATCCAATGACAGTGTTTTCCTTATCCTTTGGACAAGACAATTTATCTTCCAACTTGATGCCTTTCTGCTGGCTATTCCCCATACCTGGAATTCTCTTCTCACCTTCCTTTAAGTCTCAACTAAAATCCTACCTTCTATAAAAAGTCTTTCTCAGTCTTCAATTTGCGTATTTTCCTGCTCAGATTACCTTCAAGTTATCCTGAATATGTCTTGTATATATCTAGCCAGTCACGTGTTAGGATGTGAACTTTTTGAGGACAGAGATTCTATCTTATATCCTTAGTACTTAGCACAGTGCCTTACACATTTTGAGCACTTGATAAGTGCTTGTTGACTTACTACATGGCTGACCTCTATAATTTTCTAGTAAAGTTTCCTGAGCCTGCCTAGTATACCTTAATAGTTTACAAGAAACCTGGAGGGTATACTATTGCATTGTCAAGAAATGACTCTTTTGTTCACTAGATTTGGTTGTGGTGCAATCCTGTTAACCTGGAAATGGCAAATTGTTTTAAAAATTTCCTCCTTACGAATGCTCTTACAAAAAATGTTATTAATGTCAAGAGAAGAGTAGTTTTGATTCAGTAGTTATCCCCATCTTTCCTGGTAGGTAGGGAGTAGGGGAACCTTCTAAGAATTATTGGGAGGGAGGGAGTAAATTGTGAAATGTAAGAAGGTACTTCCTAGGTCTAACAAATGACCTTCTGATAAGTAGGTGCCCATTGTAGGAAAGTGATCAAAGGAGAGAGAGATCTAATCTGTGTTCCATAAGGTATTTAATAGGAAAAGTCAACATATAAATCACGATGATTCATAGTACTAAATTTCTTCATCCTGCTGGCAAACAACATGTACATTTGTGTGACAAAAATGAATCTTAATGAAAGATTAACACAGCCTACTGTATTTCAACCCAAGAGGTCAGTCTCTTCATCTTGGAGAAGATGCCTAGGGAGAATCTATGGTACAGTTGAGCATTCCCCAAATGTCATGGAGTCCATTTTCCCAAGGCACACACAGATGGCACAAAGGAGTTGTCCTCTTCAAATTCAGGCCTATTATAAATGATACTTTTGGTGAAGATTTCAGAAGTGTCAGGACAAGACAACTGGGTCACAGAATAAGAAGAATCTGGGGGCGGCTAGGTGGCGCAGTGAATAGAACACTGGCCCTGGAGTCAGGAGTACCTGAGTTCAAATCCGGCCTCAGACACTTAACACAAAAAAAAAAAAAAAACTAGCCGTGTGACCTTGGGCAAGTCACTTAACCCCAACTGCCCTCCAAAAAGCAAAAAAAAAAAAAAATTAAAAAAAAAAAGAATAAGAAGAATCTGGTAGCAGAATACAAGCAACAGAACAGATACAGGTAAACCAACAAATACAGGAAACACAGAGGTGTTGCACTGACTGTAATAAAGTACAAAAACTCATGGGGTTTTGTTCCTGGGATTACAATTGAAAGAAAGCAGTGGAATGGGAAAGATCTGAGCAGCAGCTACATTTCCATCTTTTTAACATCCCTAAGGGATTGGGAAAAATAGAATCAAATTCATATTAGTGCTTAATGCATCTAAATAGGGATGTGTATTGGTAGATGGGAATGCATGGGAGATGGTTAATAATCATATTTTTATCTTTTTTTACTAAATGGCATTTAGCATCTTCATAAGAAAAAATTAAAGTATAACAAGAGCTATAGTGTCAAAAGATAGATGCTATTAGTGTGAAATGGAGAATGAAAATATGGCAAGAAGCCAAGAATCTCAAGGTGATTTAAAGAGATGTGTAAGAAAAAAGACAGACCAGAACCTGGGAAATGAAACACTTGGAAATTGATGTTTAGGTTTTTGAAGGCTTCTGTGTTTTATGTCATGCTTCTGTTTCCCTGTTTATGATTTTGTAATAAGTGCTCAAAGGATTCTGGTATAAATTAGATGATTTGGCTTTTACCTGAGTACATCAGTTTTCCTGAGTTGGGTTAAAAAAAAAAGTCCACAAACCAAAACATAGGAAGGAGGGAGGAGGGGAGTGAAAGGCTTTAAAAATTACTCAAGTGAAAAAAAGAAGTGTTGTGCTAAAAATCTGTCCTCTGCCTCTCTCTGTCTCTCTCTCCCTCTTCCTCCCTAACTCTTTTCCTCTCATCTTCTTTTTCTCTCTTCCTCTTCCTGTCTTTGTCTCTGTCTGCCTCTTCTGTTTCTTTCTCTGTCTCTGTCTCTTTCTGTGTTTTTCTCCAAACATTTAGTAAAATCAATTCTTTATTTTCCCACTAACCCACAAATTTACCTTCATGAGCTGCAAAGCAAGTGAAGTATTTCAAGCAGATACATTATACTGAATTTCCTAAGATTATGTGAACTTTGAGTGACTAAGTCATTTTGACTTTTACAAATTCCTAAATTAACTTAAAAAAAGAACCTATGAAGGAAGACACTATCTGCATCCAAAGAAAGAAATGATAAATAGAAGCATGTATAAAATTATATACATACATATATATTTGTGTCTAATGATAGTCATCTCTAGGCTGGGAAGAGTAAAAAAAATAAATTTACATGATAAATTTATTATTTATTTAAAAGGAATAGCAAGTTCATAATTGATTTGCAATTATATGCATAGTTATCTTTTTATTCTTTTGCTGTGTTATAGAAATGTGTTTTCATTTCATAAATTAAAAATAAAACTATTAAATTTTACAAAGTTTATATGAACATATAGACACTACAAAGGTGTGAGGGGAGAAGTTTAGAAAAGAAATCATGTATTAACTTCATAAGGTTTAATTTCTCAGAGGAAATAGTTTCAAGAAACAATTTATCTGTTTCATTCTCCTATAAAAATATAGAAATAACCTTTAACAATCTCAACCTATATTCAATAAAAATATCAATGGATAATGTAGCACAGGGACTTTGTGCGCAATAACTGTCTTTATCACTCTGTTCCTTTGTAAAATTATATTACTTTGTATTTTCTTTTGAATACATTGTATCACTGCAGGTGAATGTATGCTCCTTGTAGGCAGGGGCTGTTTACTATTGTCTTTGTATCTCAAGGGCCTGGAACAGTGCCTTGTAAACATTTAATAAATGAATGCAATGAAATGATTGCTAGAAATGAGGGCAATCACTGATTCTTCCTGTTATGCTTGGTTAGCCATGTATCACCAAAATAGCCCAGCGTCCCAGAGAGATGGTACTCAGGCTTAACTGATTTGCTTTGACTGGATTGACAAGTGAATGATAAAAATCAGACATCTTGTGTAGGCACAACAATGAATTAGCAGCAATGTCTTCACCCCACCCTCCCCACCCACCTTTCCTGTGGGTTCTACTGGTGGCTATAGACAAAGCTAGAGATTCTTGGCAAACTTTAATGATTCTAGACATAAGAAGAGTTGGTATTTTTGACTATGAAATTCTGGATTCAATCACAAATGGGTCATTAAAAACCAACTTTATAAAAAAGGGGAAAAAAAACTGTTGACTGAGTTTTGCCAGTGCATATACAAGGCCTGGGCCTCAGCAGTTCTCTATAATCAATCCTGTAAACTGCCAGTCGTTAAATTGTTTTTCCTGAGGTAAGCAAACAAAGATACATTGAAGTCATGCAGGTAAAAGCCTTGACTCCGAGTTTGCTCCGCAGACTTTATGGAGCCAAATTGCATGCTGCCAATCAATACAGAGTCACATAGTTGTTTTTAAATGTCTTGCCACAGGAATTGGCATTGGGCCACATAGCTGGGTGGTGTGGGGGAAGGGAGCACCAGGAGGGAGAGTACATGTGATTTCCTTCCCTGAGTCTGTTTATTTGTATATTTTGCTACACGATCTATGTTATAAAGAAAGCTATAAATCTAGGGTCTGGATGTCAAAGAAAATAAGGGAATGCAGTGGTAATAGACGGAATCTGGTTTAGAAAAATAAAATAAAATCCTTCCTTATTATCCCTAGAGCTTTTTCTTTTCCAATCAGACCTTAAAGGAAATAACTTCTTGGTACTTTACATGCTGTGTGTAGTTCAATTTCTACTAATTTTATTTGGCATCTCTCTACCCTTACAATCTTGTAGTCTTAGTACTATCTTGGTTCCGTGAAAGATTTGTCTTTTTTTATTCCAAGACACTGGGTGCAGGTTGGGGGGGGGGGGGAAGGGAGGGTGTTGAAATATCAGAGGAAACCTTGGGTTACTAAGGAAAGTCCTGCTATTTAAGTGTTCAGATACTGACATGTTCATTTTCTAGCGTAAGAATCCCCATCTGTTTTCAGAGAAGTCTGGTCTGAGCAGATAGGTCAAAACTAGCTGCGTGAACTTGTTTGGCGACATTGTCTTTTCATTATTGTGAATGAGAACGAGAAGTAGAAAGTGTCTAGGGAATCACTGAGAGACAGTCACATATAACTTTTCAGAAGTCAAAATGTGAGAATTCATATGAGTGTCACATACAATAGATTTCCTGGTTCTTTAGTTTGTCTAAAATGGAAACGCTCCCTGTAACATAATATTAAAGTATTCACTATTTCATATGTATTTTTTAATGCAATGTTGAAACAGTATTAAGATAGCATTCTGAGAAGTTCAGCAAGTCCATATAATGGTCATATATTAGAAAATGATTTTCTTACCAAAATTACCCTTTCTCATGACAGTTATATATAGCCATTTTAATATTATTCTATTCAGAGAACATTATATATAGAGATTAATTAGCCAAAATCCTATGCAGAGTCATAACTAGCATGAAACAATGAGAACTTTGTCCTTGAGCAATTAGTAATTGTTTTGTGTCTGCCCAGGAACACTAAGGGTTTTCCCTTCCCAAATTGCTATCTTTCTGATGGTAAATCAAGCCATATTTTGTCTCAACTCCTACCCAGTTATTAGTCATTGAATGGATGGGGCCTTGAACAAGTTGAGACCTGGAAAAGATCTAAATTTAGGAAAGCCAATGCCACATCTGCATCCTGGGCCATTGCCAATAATTTTGACCTTTGTTTTGCCACAGCACTTCAATGACTGGAGCAGAGAGCAAGGTGGATAACTTTGCCCAACTCTACCCCGCTCATATCCAATTTTAAGTCAAGACATCACCTTCATGATGTCATTAGTCTTCTATGAGAATGAAGGAGGAATGACAACAATAAGGCATACATTTACACAATTCCTTTAGCACTGTAGAAATCATGATAGCTGTCTCTGATTATAATAGAATTTTTCTTAATTTCTTGCATTATTTTCACATTACAAATCACATAATGGTTCGGAAAGCAGACTTCCTTCTACTTACTTAGGAAAAAAAAATTGAGGGGCAGTGAGGAGGTACAGTGAATAAAACACCAGCCCTAGAGTCAGGAGACCTGAGTTTGAATCCAATCTCAGATACTTAATACTTACTAGCTGTGCGACCTTGGGCAAATCATTTAACCCCAATCACTTTGCCTCACCCCCTCCAAAAAGATAAAAAAAAAGTTATGGCTCTGATTCCTTTTTTATGGAATTTTAGATTTTTCAGAACTATGAGGCACCTTAGAAACCATATAGTCCCACCCATTATAAACAAGAATATACTCTACAATAGATAATAAGTGTTTATCCAACTTCTCCTTGAAAAACTCAAGTGAAGGGGAAAACTTCTTAAAGCAGCCTATTCTACTATTCAGATGCTATTGTTGCAGGAAAATTTCCTGATATGAAGCCAAAAATTCCTACTTTGTAACTTTCTACATCACCCCTAAATTATCCCTCTTGTCAACAACAATGACTAGAATGATGTTTAAAATATTTGCTAAATGCCAAGCACTATGCTAAGATAAACACAAATTCCATCAGGAAGAAAGACAGGGACTGCCCTCAATGAATTTACATTCAATTGGGGGTAAGGGGGTGTGACTCCATGCACAAGCAGATTCCCAAAAGAATGCTACTATGAACAGCCTTTAAGGTCTGAATTACACAGTAATAGTGAACATTCTGTTTATTCCATTACAAATCAAGGCAAAGATTCACAATATAATATTCACAACATCACATCTTATCACAGAAAGTCACAATATAGTGTTTGTAACAGCTTAACATTAGAATGGCCACATAGTTTTTACTACAGTGGCCACAATATTTAGAACAAGGAACAAAAGAATAATCACCTGGTTTCCCTAAGGGGGAAACCCTTCTCACTTAATCATTCAAGCAATCAATTCACAATATATCAATCTTCCTCTCATGGGGCAACCATTAATCAGTCACTATACAATAATCAAACTTCTACTCATGGGGCAACCATTAAAGTAATCACCAGTCACTCATCTAGCAGTCAGTCACTAAGCTAGATTCTCAATTACTAAATATCATTAGTCACTAACACAATCATTAGAAAACCACACAAACTCTCCACCCCTTGGTGTCCAGAAAACCTCACTTTGTCCAAGGGGAGGCCTTTTCTTCATCTTGACTCTGGGTGGTCTCTCTGATTCCCTGGATCCTGTGCCATGGTCCCAGCTCCCTCCTGAATCCACTAAACAGTCACCTGGATACAGAAGCAGACAGCTGCCAGGTTCTCATCCAGTCCTCAGAGGTAGACAGCTCCCAGGTATAAGTGCAGTCCTCAGGGCAATCTCTGGCACACACTGAAGTTCACAGGGTTCAGCACATCTCAAACCTTTCACCACTTCTCTTGCCTAGAACTCAAGGATCAGCCAGGCCATGAAGAAACAAAGTCTTATCCTGGTCATGCTTCTTCAGTCTTCCAGCAGTTCAGCTGGCCCTAGGACCCAGAAGGAATATCAGCC
>CM053593.1:80593517-80625501 GCA_028646575.1 Pseudocheirus occidentalis | reverse complement strand
CAAAAAAGGATTCTAGAGTTTGATTGCTGTTCTTACTTTGCTTCCTTTGCCTGCTCATGTTGCCAGTGAATTACTTGTCTTTTTAGCTCTGTGGAACTCTGCTTCCAGAGGGGAAATCTCTGTCCCAAATTGCTGGGGTTTGGGCAGCTGCCGGAGCTATTGCCACTGCAGCTCCCAGCAGCTTTGACTCATTGAAAACTCACCCTAGGACCACCACCCAAGACCACAATCTGCCTCCAAGCTGCTCAACACAAGAGCACTTAGCCTCTGAACAATTACTTGGCCCCCCTGAAGTCTACATGTCAGGAGCTCTGAAGCAGCCACTTGGAGGTGACAGCAAGACTGCTGCTTCTGCTGCTTCCTTGCCCTGGAGGCCGTTTGGCCAGAACACTTTTCTCCCCGAACTTTAGCTGCATTCCACTGACCTTTCATTTAGTCCTTGTTTCTTATGGCTTGATAATTCTGGAAGCTGCCATAGCTGCTGCTGATCCACTCTCCTGAAGGCTCCAGCTGCAGCTCATCCTGGCCAACCTGGAACCAAGCTGGGGTTTCAGGCTAGGCTGTTTTCTGCTCCCAGCATGCTGTGATGAACCTTCCTGCCAAGCTGCCTTCAGTGGGAAATATGTTTTTCTGTATTTTTGTGTGAGTTTTGGAGCCCTAAAATTTATTTAGAGTCATATTTCATGAGTATTTGAGGTGGCTATGTGCAAGCTGTGGTGTTTTCCTGCTTCTATGCGGCCATCTTGGCTCAACACCCCCCCTCCCACCTGACTATTAAAAAATTTAAATTTAAAAGTTCTTTATGGATCAAAAATGCCTATTTTTAAAGAGGCATAAAACTGGAAACTAAGGGGATGACCTATAAAGAGACGGTTAAGTAGTGCAATATACAGAGTGTCAGAGAATCAGAAAGACCTGAGTTCAAATCTAATTTCAGGCACTTAATGGTAGTGTGATCCTGAACAAAACACTTAATCTCTGTCTGCCTTGGTTTCCTCAATTGTACACTGGAGATATTAGCACCTATCTTTCAGTATTGTTGTGAGGAACAAAATGAATAATATTTATAAAGTGCTTAGCACAGTACCTTGTGCATGATAAGAACTTATTAAAAATGCTTGTTTTCCCCTCCCTACCCAATCCATCAACTGAAGAATGGTTGAATAAATGGTTGTACTTATATGTAATGAAATATTCTTGTGTTGTAAGAAACAAGGAAAAAGAAAGTTTCAAAGATGCATTAAAAGACTTCCATTAACTGATGCAAAATGAAGTGAGCAGAACCAGGTCAAAAATTTATGCTATAATATCAATACTATAAAAATGAATAATTTTAAAGACACAAGTTGGTGAAGAAGAAGGGTAAGACAAAGCTATCTTTTGAGGGCAGGGGACAGTTGATCAGGTCATCCAGGATAAATTGATTTCCCCTAGCTCATTTGATGAAATCACAAAAGGTGGGGAACCATAATTAGGACAACAGGAGACTGAAGTCTTAAATGAATTATATAAAATGACTTAAACCTTGTTTCCCTTTGCCCTTTGTAGTTCTCTAGTCAAAATTGGTGAAATTAGATGGCAGCTGGTCATTGGATGGCTAAGAATCAGCCATGGACTTACTAATTCTTTGAAAAGTGAGATCCTCTTGGGGCGGCTAGGTGGCACAGTGAATAGAGCACCGGCCCTGGAGTCAGGAGTACCTGAGTTCAAATCCGGCCTCAGACACTTAACACAAAAACTAGCTGTGTGACCTTGGGCAAGTCACTTAACCCCAACTGCCCTCCAAAAACAAACAAAAAAAAACAAACAAACGAAAAGTGAGATCCTCTCTTCAGAGGCTAACTCTGATGGGGATGATCTCTGGCATCAGAGAAGAGAACTTTATAAGAAAGAAAACTACTCTTGAGATGGAATCATTCTTCACCTACCAAATAAGGGTGAGAGGAAGCAAGACTTTCTCCCCCTTTCCTTTTTGAACATAAGTTTTGACAGTAGACTTCAACCTGATCATTTTATTTCTGAGAGTACTGCCCACACTGGAGACGCAATATGTCATGCAGCCAATCTTTAATAAATATTTTTTTTACTTGAACTGTATTGTATTCCCATTTTATCTCTGCAGGAACTGAGTCTCAGAGAGATTGATAAATTCATAGTCAATAGCTTATAAGTTTTAGATAAGTCTAGATTTAAATATAGTTCTTTTATTTTTAAACCTCAAATCAAATGAAAACAAATGAAATTAAATATGTAGGTATATGTATCTGTTTGACAGGCAGTATGGTATAGTGAATAGAGAGGCAATCTTAGATTCCTAAAGACTTGGGTTCAAGGCAAGTCAACCCCTTACAAATATTGACTTGAAAAATGAATAAGTCCTATTGTCTGGAAATGACTAAAGAAGTTGTAGTGTATGAATATAATCAAATATTAGTACAATTAAAGAAGTGAAGAATACAGGATAACATGAGCTTTCTTTGAACTGATAAAAATAAACAGAATCAGTAATATAATATACAGAACTACAATAATTTACATTAAAGAAGGAGAACAACAACAATCAAAACTGATTGTGAAATTATATCAGGTTTGACCCTAATGAAAAGATACAGGAATGCACCTGTTCTAATGAAGTAGCACAGTAGATAGAGTGTCAAGCCTGGAGTCAGGAAAACCTGAGTTCAAATCTGGCCTCAGACTTATAATAGCTATGTGACCCCGGGCAAGTCTCTGTTTGCCTCAGTTTACCCATCTGGTAAACAAAGATAATAATGGTGTGTATCTCACAAGGCTGTTGGGAGGATCAAGTAAGAAAATAATTATAAAGGGCTTAGCAACAGTTTCTGGCACATAATGTTGTATAAGTGTTAGTTATAGTAATGATAATAAACAAAAATAAAATTTGGTATTTTTATTATTTTCCTCCTTTTCTTGTCAGTGTTGGGATGAACTATTGGAGTGTAACATTATGTAATGTTAGATTCAGTTGATCTCTTGGTCAGTTTTGGTGAGCTTGATAATATTTTTTCTTTTTTATTCCTATTAAAAATAAGAGATGAAAGAGACAAACAGAGGAGGAGGCAAGGAAAAAGGAGGGAGAGGAATATATAGAGAAATGTGTGTGATATGAGAACAAAGGTTAGCAATAAAAATTTTTAAAGGAAGGAAAAAGGGCAAGTCACTCAACCTCTCTACATCTCCAGACAACTCTCTGGTATTCTAAGTTGCATAATAATTGTAGATCTAAATTAGTAGAGGTGATTTCTTCACATAACTTTGTACCTAATAAAATCATAGGCCTAGAGACAGAAAAAAAAGTATCAATTCTAATAAATTAATTATGAAGTAAACATTCCTATTTTGACATATCAGTTAAATAATCACAAGGGTGGGAAACGTGTTGCTTTCTAGGTCCTCAAGTGTGACCTTTTGACTGAATCCAAACTTCAAGTTTGAGGACCTACAGAGTCACATGTGGCTTTGATGTCACAGGTTTCCAACCCCTGGAAGAAATAAAATGGAGTTGATCTCCAAAGCAGAGAATATTTTCTACCAATGTTGTACATTGTAGTACCCATTCTCCAAATAATCACTAACACAGACACAGCTACACAACAAAGCATATCCAGATATATTGTTAGTAATAACAGCAATCATCACAGAGCATTGCTTGAGAATCTTCAAGTGTCAGGTACAATGAGAATTCTAAGGCTCTGTCTTGGGAAGCATTAGGATGCTCTAGGTTTGATGGGTTTTGTCTAGCTAACACTAATCCATAAAACAATAAGACAGCTTACTAGCTCAGCAGTTCTCAACCTAAGTGTTGCAAACCCTTTGAGTGTCAAACAACCCTTTCACCCTTTTCTGGTGGTCTTAGGAACCAAGACACCGCTCCTCTATCCATCTCCAGGCAGGACTGCCCACATGCAGATATGCCCACATATAAGTATTAAAGGGTCGTGGCATTAGGAAGGTTGAGAAGCACTGTTCTAGCTGGATGACCCTGGACAAGTCATTAACCCCTGTTTGCCTCAATTTCTCATCTGTAAAATGAGCTAGGGAAGGAAAAAGCAAACCACTCCAGCATCTTTGCCAACAAAACCCCAAGAGTCAGATGTGACTGAAACAACACACACACACACCCTCAGCAATAATGAGTCATATCTGACCCAAAGTAGAGTCTAAAACCTCTACACAGTTGACTAGAACCAGCAAGGGGATACCAACAATGTTTTGTGGGATATTCATGCAACATAAGAATTTACAGTGTGGTGCAGCGAAAAGATTGTTAGATTTGAGGTCAGAGTTAACTGAGTTCAAATCCTCATTCTGGATGACTTTGGAAAATCCAATTACCCCATCTGGGCCTCAGTTTCCTCATTTATAATATGTGCAGTTTGGACAAGATGGCTTCTCAGGTCTCTCTAAAATGATATATGAACCACCTCTGCTTAGAGAAGGCATGACTGTCCAATCTGTTCATAGAGCTTCACTTTTTGAAGGAAGAGGACATCAGAAATTACAAGACCAAACACAAACAGACCAAAGATGATAAAGCCAGAGCAACAGTGAGATCTTTCCATTAGCTTTGGCATCCTCCCATGAGCAATAAAGAGCAGAGAATGGGAGCAGGGGCAGTCTAGGAGAAGTTGTCCAACAAGAAAGGGAAGTTTCACAACTGGGAACATTTTTTTTTCCTGAAATGATCAACATTCTATGATGTGGCTTTTAGTAGAGAGATAGATAAGGAATAGAGAAACTGGTCACTGGGTAACAGCTTCCTCTAAAGAATCCCCTAGCTAATAAATGACATCTCTTTTTAAATGCCCCCCCAAAGTATTTTTGAAAGGGCAGGCAAAGAAATAAACATCAGATTTACAAGTTCCTTATGGAAATATAATGAGGAGGCTTTACACTTCCACTGGTTAGGATTTCTAGCCTGAGGAAACTCCTTACACTACATGAAAAAGTGGTTTAAATGGTAAAACTTTAAAAAAAAGTATAATCATAAAGAAGCAACTGTGATGGAAGGGAACAGATCTGGAGTCATCAGAGCTCTGTGACCTCATTAGCTCTGTGGTCCCTGGGCAAGTGGGACCATAAAAGATAACTTCTCATCTGCTTCTAAAAGAGATGATACTTGGAATATCTAATTCATACAGTTTTTCAGAGGATCAAATAAGACAAAGGTCTCCTTTCTAAAAAAAAGAAATACCATTTTTGTTATTGTTGTTTTTAAAGAAGGATAGATATGCACATATATTTAATATCTCCACATTTTAAAAATGTCTACCTCATTCCATATCTCTAACCAATCACCTCTCTGCCAAGAAGTAAAAAGCACATTTATTCACCATTCTTTTGGAGTTATACTCAATCCCTCAACTAATCAAAGATTTTAAGTCTTTCAAAGTCTTTTTCTTTTATAAAGTTGTAGTCATTGTCTTGGGCAGCTAGGTGACTCAGTGGTTAGAGTGCTGAGCCTAGGGTCAGGAAGACTTATCTTTCTGAGTTCAAATATCACCTCAGACATTTACTACTAGGTGACCCTGGGCACATCACTTAACTCTGTTTACCTCAGTTTCCTCATCTGTAAAATGATCTAGAGAAGGAAGTGGCCAACCATTCTAGTATCTTTGCCAAGAAAACACCAGATAGGGTCATGAAGAGTCAGACACAACTAAAAATGACTGAACAACAACAGCCATTATATTAAGTGTTTTCCTGAACCTGCCCACTTCATTCTGCACCATTTCATACAAGCCTTCAGAGATTTCTCGGGATCCATCCCTTTTATCATTTCTTATAGTGTAATAACATTGCATTTTAGTCATATACTATCATTTCATTAGTCATTCCCCAGTTTTTGGACAGCCTTTTTTTCCCAGTCCTTTACTACAATAAAAAGTGTTAACATAAACATTTTTTATACATATGGGTCCTGATGTATCTGAGGCTTTGAGAGAGGCCTTAGGTCAATCTACCCAGAGTCACAGACAGTGTGTGTCAGAGTTGGGACATGAACCCAGGACATCTTAACTCCAAAACTGATTATCTATCCACTGTACTATACAACTTCTACTATTTTAAGAAGTGTCTTGGGCAAGTTGTTAGCCTTTTCACTTTGTAAAGGGAGATTCAGAGAGTTTTGTTGGCTTGGTCAAGGTCACCTAGCCATTAAAAAGAGAGACAATTGGAAGTGAAGACCTCCAGAGCATGTACTCTTCAACCCAAGAAAAATGTGCTTATAAAACGGGATAATCCCAAGAGAGGTCTATCAAAGTTCTTATAAAAAGGGGAATAGATTGCCTTCATCTGGAGAAAGATATCATGACAGAGGTATCACCCTAACTGAGCCGCAAAGAAATAGGACTTCAAAAGACATTTGTGCAACGAGTGAATTCTATGCTTCTACAGATACCTCAAGGTGGGAAAGGGCACACTGATATTGGGGAACAGGAAGTGATTTTGATTGGATAGAACAAAGATTGAATGAAGAATGATATTTTGGAATAAAGCTGGAAAATAACATTGGAACCAGATTGTGAATGAACTTAAATACTACACTGAGAATGTGTATTTTATTCTTAAGTTGATAGGGAGTTTTTTTGAGCAGGGAAATGACATAGTAAAGAAGCAATTATTCAGTCAGTATTTCTGAACGACCTACTATATTCCCACTAGTTGCTGTGTATACAAAGACCAAGTGAAACAATTCCTTACCTCAAGGAGCTTTTATTCCAATGGGAAAGACTACATGAATATTCATAAGAATATGCAAAACAAATACAGAGCAGATGATACAAGATAATTTTGGAGGGGAAGTTGAGCTGAGGTTTGAGTGAGAAGAGATCCAAGAGAAGGGGGTAAGAAGGAGTCTACTCCAAGCAGGAGAGGTAGCCATTGCAAAGATAAGGCATTGGGAAATAGGAGGAACATTAAGGACGGTTTGGCCAGGCTGCAGGATGTGTGGAGACAAATGTGTAGTAAGGCTGGGAAGGTCAGTTAAGGACAAGTCGTGAAGAGTTTTCATTACCAGAGGTGGTTCTATTTTGTCATGAAGGTACTAGGGAACTACTGGAATTCACTGAGTAGGTGAGGTGATTTGATCAGACTCACTCTTTACAAAAATCAGTTTTGTAGCTGTAGGGAGGAAAGACTGAGTTGAGAGAGATTAGGGATAAGGAGACCATTATAAGGCTATTGCAGTATTCCAAGAGAGAGATGTTGAGGGCTAGAGCTAGGCTGTTGATTGTGTTAGTACAGAGAAGGGGATGTCAGAAATGAGAGATGTGCAGGTCAAAATTATAGCATTTGGCAACTTGTTTTCTCTGTGGGGTGAATAAGAGTGTAGAGGTGAGCATGATACTGAACTTGCAAACCTAGGTCACTGGCAAAACAGGGTTACCTTCTAGAAATATAGAAGCTCAAAGGAGGGGTGTTTTGGAGGAAAATATATAAGATTGAGAAGGTTACTTGGGCAACTACGTCAAAGATAGAGTGAAGAAGGAAAAGACTGGAGCTTAGTTAAGATGACATTACTATAGTGGAGGAGAAAAGTAATGAGTGGTAGTAGAGGGAGGAGTAAAAATGAGAGTATAAAGAGAAATGAGGCGCCAGATCAACTGTGAGGATTTGAGATGCTGCTGCTGATTTGCAGGTGGTTAAAGTACTAGGCATCCAGAGTTCAGGAGTGTAATTCTGACTAGTATTCAGATTCAAGGGCTGGTCCACCGGAGGGCGAAAGAGTAGGTGACAGACCTAGGAGGAAAGAGGTATATGTTAAGCAGAGAGCATTAGGGGCAATGAGTACATGGCTATGTAAGGGGAAGTATGAGTAGAAATGAAACTGCAGAAAAAGGGAAATTATTAAAAATATACTGAACAGCTGCTAAATTTACAAATACATCTATTCAAAACATTAGTCATTAAGCTTTCAACTTTGTAATAAGCAAAGATAAAAGGAATTTATTAACAGAAACACCATCAGAGAGCATGGATTTTTTAATCATTCTTTTTTAAATTTCTAAATTAAGGAAGTAAATCAAATGCAAGTTCCTGAAAAAAAGAGTTTTGTTTCATACTTAGATGTCTTCAACCAAGAAAATAGAGTGGGAGGAGATTGGGGGAAGGATTCAGTATCTTACTTTGTTTTTTTTCTTTCTTATAGACTGTTGGAGGGTGGGGGTTATGGCTTTTTTTTAATCTCTGTATCTTTTTGCATAATGTTAGCCAGTCAATAAACATTGACACGTACAAACAAGCTACATATACGCAAGATAAACAGAAAATAATTAGCAGAAAGAATAAAGCGGCTAGGTGGCACAGAGGATGTAGAGTGTTAGGCCTAAAAAAAGGAAAATGCATTCTCCTGTGTTCAAAGATGGCCTCACCTATCTACTAGCTGTGTGACTCTGGACAAGTCACTTTACCCTGTTTGCCTCGGTTTCCTCATCTGTAAAATGAATGGCAAAAGGAAATGGGAAGCCGTTTCCCAGCATCTCTGCCAAGAAAACCCCAAAAGGGGTCACAGAGAGTCAGACAGGGCTCTCAACAGCAGAGAGAATTAGGCAATAGAATTGATCAGGGTATTAATTAAGCAACAGTGGAATTAAGAGGGATCAAATATGATATGCCTTGTACATTGTTCAATCCATTGGCATCTTAGTGCTGATTTTCTTTCTGTTGAAACTTTTGGAGGTCAAAGAAAATAAGACATAAAAAAACCCTTATTTATTTTTGCATCTGCTTTGACAGTATGCCTTATAGGCCCTCAATAAATAGCTTTTTATCATTCCTTTGGTAAGTCACCAAATAACTAAAGCTAAGCTATGTCCCTATGCGTTCTTAGACAAAACACTACACCTCAGTTTCCTCATTTGTGAAATAAGAGGATTAGCTTAGTTTATCTCTTTAATTGACACTATCACCAGCATTAATAACAACTGGTATTTGTATAACCCTTTAAGATTTGCCAAGCAAAGAACCCAGTTCTTTGGTTGCCAGAACCTGGTTCTGGGTGGGTGCCAGCCACCTAGCTGCTTTACTCTTTCTGCTAATTATTTTCTGTTAATCCTGTGTATATATAGCTTGTTTGTACATGTAAATGTTTATTGACTGGCTAACATTATGCAAAAAGATACAGAGATTAAAAAAGCCATAATCCCTATCCTCCAACAGTCTATAAGAAAGAAAAAACAAAGTGAAACACTGAATCCCTCCCCTAACCTCCTCCCGCTCTGTTTTCTTGGTTGTAGAGACATCTAAGTATGGAACTAAACTATTTTTCAGGAACTTGCATTTGACTTACTTCCCTAAGTAAACCTGGGACCTAAGCAGACAATTTCAATCTCTTCATATAAAAAAAAATTCCTCCAACTATAGACATGGTGTAAAGATTGGTGACTAAATTTTCAAATTCTACTGTTACTATAACTCTTCAGTGATTATTTTGTAAAATAGAAGAAATAGTTTTTATCAACTTTGATAATATTGACATGTTCAAATCTTTGAGAAATGGTGTTGGCTAATGTGATAATTAACAGTAAGTTGTACTTATTCAAGCAAGTTATATTTCGTAGGATATCAGGATTTTAATGCATTAAAAATCAGTTAGTTGAACAGTACCTCGGAGCACAGAGGCCAAAACTCTATCTGAAGTACATATACCTTCTATAATATCCCTGACTGAAGTGAAATAAAGCAAATATATCCTGCAATTTAAAATTCCTTCTGAAATATAAAGTCAGTGAAGAAATGAAGTTGCATCAAGAGAGTCAGAGTGCCCAAGGATTCACTTCCAGAGTCCTGAGATCATAGAACAGTGATTCTCAACCTTCCTAATGCCGCAACCCTTTAATACAGTCCCTCATGTTATAGTGACCCCCAACCATAAAATTATTTTCGTTGCTACTTCATAACTGTAATTTTGCTACTGTTATGAATCTATCTGATATGTGGGATGTATTTCATTGTTACAAATTGAACATAACCCGCAGGTTGAGAATCATTGTCATACATTATAATTTTAGACCTGAAGAGACATTCAAGTCATCTCATTCAACCCTTTTATTATACAGCTGTGGAACTGGGGTCCACACGTAGGTTAAGCAATTTGCCCAAGATCACACAATTGATACAGAACCAGGATTTGAATACAGGTTTTATGACTTTAAGTCCAGCCTTCTTTCCATTACATACATTGGGAAAACTTGTCTTCTCATACAAATAACTGTATGACCTTCACCAAGTCACATAACCACTTAGTGCTCAAAGAAATTACAGCTCTGCACAGATAAAAGGAGAACCTCATCAATAACTTCCTATCCCTACTGGCTATTCCCTAGCCCTGTGAAATCACAGGCCAGTTCTCCCCATATTTAAAAATAATAATAATAATAATAATAATTTAGTTCCCATTCAGCTTGAAGCGTCAATTGCTATACCAAGCTGATTTCAACCCATCTGTAATTTCCCTTTTCAGTGAACTGAAATCATGTTGTAAAATGGTAAGCTTTCAATAAACATTTATGGTGGTCTCCAGGGACTGGGCCTCCTCTTGCTAATGTTTCTACCCCAGGTGGAGCTGGTACCCTAGATGGGGCCCTTCAGGCATGATTTGGTATTGAAGACTTAATTTAAGAAGAAATGCTATGTCTTATGAACTTCTGAATGAGGAATGCTCACCGAATCCAGGAGATACCTCTCCCAGGTGTCTGGAGAAGGACATTGCTTCTGAGTCTTGGTACCCTAAGACAGAGAGAGACAACATTCCTGAGCAGGTAAGGATATCTGTGAGCATGGGGTCAGGCTGGAGGAAGAGATAGACTTAGATCTATCAAAAGAAGATTCCTATTCTAGCATTTTTTCATGAGAGCAATGAGATGAGAAGAACTTGGTCTCTTCCTACTGTAAACACATGGGTATGTTCTTAAACCAGGATTCAGGTGAATCAGAGTGTCTGTGACCTTCCATGAGGAAAAAAAAATCCATCTTTATTTTCACTAGCCTTTTACTGAAATTTAGCATTTACTTCCACAAAAAAAAAAGCAAACAAACATTATTCTGAGAAGGGGCCTATAGACTTCATCAGACTACCAGAAGGAATCTAAAGTACTCAAAAGGTTAAGAACTCCTGCTCTAAAGGCTCCCCACAATGTGCTGTTCAGCAATAGTATCCTATAATAGATCAGGCCTTAAGATCAGTGTCTGACACTGTCTTGGAAGAGGAGGAGACATTTAAGAGCTAGGGAGCCATGGCAGAGAATGAATGAGACCTAATGCTTAAGAGTTGTAGGGATCAGGAGGAGCTACAGAGGAGAGTGGTACCTGTCGCCACCTTCTGGGAGCTACTCAAAACTGCACCACTTTGCCGGTAACTAGGTAGATTGTTAGATAGATCGGAAAAGCTGAATTTAAGCCTTAGACATTTACTAATTCTTTGTACCTCAGTTTCTTGATTTATAAAATGAGTGGGTTGAGCTACATAGCCTCTAAGATCCTTTCATTGCTTTAAATGTGTGATCCTGAGAACCTGCTGGAGGTACCTAGGTGACTCAATCGATAGAGGACTAGGTTTAAACTCAGGAAGACCTGAGTTTAGATCTCACCTTAGACACTTACTAGCTAGATGACTCTTGACATGTCATTTAACCTGTTTGCCTTGATCCATTGGAGAAGGAAATGACAAACCATTCCAGAATCTTTGCCAAGAAAACCCCATGAAGAGTATCCGTGTGCTATGGTCTATGGAGTCACAAAGAGTCAAACATGACTGAACATCTGTAACAATATGAACCTGCTGGGTCTCTGCTTGATATGACAGTAACTTAAACCATATATAAGTACACCTTTGGCAGATGGATGCTCATTGGAAGATGTCTGTTTTCCAAGAGCTTTGCTGTGAGATCTATCTGATTTTCTGTAGACTTCCAATAATTTTTCCTTGCCAGTTCTGTTAACTGTGCACTTGCAAAGGGAGGTGATGTCAGGATACTAGTTGGTATAAGAGTAATTACCTCTAAATTTTCTGGGTGGGAGTTCTAAGCCAGAGAAATGAGAAACGCTTCAAAATGAACCCAGATTCTGTGTTGTGAATGCCTCTGATACACAAGGATTACATTTTGAGGGTTCATATGAAATATTATTGACATATAACATTCCTGGAGGATGTTGGGGAGGTACCTTTTAAAGTCATTAAAACAGTTATGAAACTAGTGGACTTCCTTTCATGAAGGATGAAAAAATGATCTTTCAGTTATTAAGGGGACTAATGGCAGCTATTGGACTCTGCTGTACTTGGAATCAAGAAGACCTGAGTCCATCCCTAGCCTCAGACACTTATAGCTGCTTGATTTTGAACTCTCCCTGTCTCAGTTTCCTGACCTAATAAAATGGTCTCCAGAGACAGGTACTCCCTTTTTGTTAGGACCTAATAAAATAATATTTGTAACACCCTTTGCAAAACCTTGAAGCACCATATGGATGCTAGTTTATTATTATCATTAACTTTGAAATGAATGAATCCTCATATAAAACACTGAAAGTTCAGTAAATATTCCTGAATGCTGCTAAAAGACCCTGCAGAGTGCTTGGGAATCTTGGGACAAATTTAGAATTAGGAATGGGATGTTAAGGAGAGGCCAGAAAATACAAATGATGTCTCATATGAGTTTTGTAAGGCAATAGAGCTTCCCAGGTTTCCTCTATAAGTATATAGAGGAGGACATAACGTGAAAAATCTTCATAAAATTCTCTGTCATATACTCTGAACTGAAGCAATTGGCTTTCCTAGTGAAAGAAAAGAAAATGGGATAACCGAGTCTGAAGTGCAAGAACTGTCAGACAACCCCTTACTGAACAAAAATCGAATCATGATGCTGGATGTACGGGCACATTTTTTTTTTTACCGGTATAGGTCATTTTCATAGGTCTAAGAATCTCCTCATTTAGAAGTATCTCTATATATGCAGATAGTTACATTCTCTGAATATAATTATTAAACAGTTACCAGTAGTGAGAATTGGTCCATCAGTTACTAAACATGTATTAAGCACCTACTATGTGCTAGGCATTGTGCAAAGTTCTGAGGTCACAAAAAAGGTTAAATGACTTGCCCAAGGTCACTAAGTCACCATGGAATGTCAGAGAAGTAAGATCTTTCAGATTTTGATGCCAACTCTATTCATCATACCATGCTGCCTTTCTATCTATGACAGATACTATGAAGGATTCCTGAATGGATATCCTATAAGAAAATATCGTTTTTCTCAGGAGACACTATTACTGCAGGAGGAAAAGAGAAATTTAAGCACTGGCTACCATATGATATGGACAGTCATAAGAATGGAAAGTGGCAAACAAAAACACCAAACCAATGTCTACTTGAGAGCCCTATTGTTAGTCTTGTTTTTCAGTAATTTTCAGTGACTAACTGTAACCCCATTTGGGGGTTTTACTGGCAAATATACTGTGATAATTTACCGTTTCCTTCTCCAGCTCATTTTACAGATGAGGAAACTGAGGTAAACAGGCTTAAGTGACTTGTCCAGGGTCACAAAGCTACTACTCACATCTTCCTGACTTCAGGTCTGGTACTCTATCCACTCTGTAACCTCACTGCCCACTTGAGAACCCTAGACAATTTGTATTTGATATGTACACTACAAATGGAAAACCATCTGCTATTCTTCTTACATTGCACTTTCCCTCTTTGATATAGATCTTGATGGAGAATATGAGCATGTGTGTATATGTGTTTAGACTTATGCATATGTATTGTTGTGCTTAAATTGTTTCAGTTCTGTTTGATTCTTCATGACCCCATTTGGGATTTTCTTGGCAAAGAAGCGTTGAGCAGTTTACCATTTCCTTTTCCAGGTTGATATATATGGGTATGGGTGTATGGGTGTGTGTGTGTGTGTGTGTGTGTGTGTGTGTGAGAGAGAGAGAGAGAGAGAGAGAGAGAGAGAGAGACTGACTGTGTGTACGCATACATATATTTATACACAAAATTTATTTTGATGTATTTGAGTATATAACAGATATCATTTATGTTTTCTAACCTCTTTCTTTAGTAATTCTAAATATTAAGCAATTCTAAACCTAACCTAATCCAAAGCAGTCTGAAGGGTCTTCTAAGTGGTGACCTTAGCATTATTCAGTAATATTCGCTGAAACAACAGTATTTTTTGTGGGACTTCCTTCATACCTAAGTCTGTAACTAGCATTTATATAATGTTTTAAATAAAGGTGTATTTAGAGACACAAATACACTGTGGTCAAAACTGTCTGTTTTGTGTAGGCTGGTCTAGTTTCCTATTAAAGGGATTTAGAAATTGTTGTCTGAATTATCAAATACTGGGCTTCGTTGATGCTTAAGGGATATTAAAGCATAAGCCTGAGATGTCTATAGTTTAAGCCTGAGTTCAGAAACCTAAATTCTCTTCTTAGATAATATCTTCTTAACCAGGTCTTCATACCTGAATGTGTCTTTTTCTTCTGAAACCAATAGCTTCAATGGATGGCCATCATGAAAACACTGCCCTGTATCTCTAAGATTTTTAATTGCTTGCCCAATAGTTGGTATTTTTGGTGATACTCCCTGAATTTCATGTGGCAGCATCACATGTATTCCCATGAATCACCAAAGTAGGTGGGAGGTATATGATTTTAAAAGTCTCCAGAGGTTCACTGTGAAATCTTGGATACATGCACAGGGAATATATAAGATCTTTCTATTGTTGTTATTAGGGGAGCAACTAGCTGCTTCAATAACCCTCAGCAGGGAAGCCCCAGTAGCTTTTACTCATCTCTTCTTCCTCTGTCCCTTAGAGTCACAGGAGGGTGACATAAAAGTTGTGTTGCTGGCCAGAAGAAATGGACTTGATTAGAAGAGACTTGGGTTGAATTCAACTGAAACCACATTCCTCTTATGAGAACAAGCAGAAATTGAGAATTCCTAATGCATGATTGTATAAGAAACTCTAAGCAAAGTGAATGTAGATACTCTGTGCTTTCCAAAGATTGTTGGTTAGTAGCTGCAAAAGACCTCTGTGATCATACTGTGCAAACAAGTCCAAAGAAAATTCTAGACCAAGTATGGAGCCAATCCTGTCAGCAACAAATGGCAGATAATCCAGAGAAGATTGTGAAACTTGAGTCAGGTGTGTTCAAAGAAAGGGTTTTGCCAATTTGAGATTTGCAATCTCAACAATCTCAACAATCTCCAAGACATTCTTGGAGACTTAAGATTTAAGTCAGGAGAAATCAGTGTGTGTTGTCTGCTCCTGGGCATGTAACCAGTGCTCAGGGGTGGGGAAGGGAGAGGTATTGTCCTTCTCCCCTGGTGTCTGAAGGAGAACAGGCATTAAGATTTATAATTTCCTTTTCTGAACCTGGTGTTAATAACTGAGATCCTCCTGAAATAAGGGAACAGCAAGATTCCTGGTTCCTGGACGAGCATTTTTAGGCCAGCATCATTAGGAGTAGTATGAAAGAAGGAAAAATTCCCAGCATGAAGCAGGCAGAACTTCTGTCTTCAACCACAACAGGAGCATCCTTGGAGGCAATCTCCCTAGGAGTGGGCAAGGACATTTAAAGAGGTCAGGGTCTGAGGAATGTGGGAAATGATCTGATGGAGCTATGCAGGAGCCATGACAAGGAACACCTTCTGGGAAATGGAGCCTCAGATGGGGGGTTGGCAGGGCATCTGTTGCTGGTTACTGGGAGCTATGCAAAGCTACGAAAGGAGCTACCTTGAGGAACACTGCCTGCTGGGAGTTGGACTGCCTAGAGCAACACATTTACTGTTGCCTACTGAGTTTTAGGAAGATCTGCAGGAAGAGCTGCTGTGGGGAACTTCACAGAACTGCAGGAATTGGTGTCTGTGTGGACCCTGGCCTTGCCTAGTCAGATCACAAACCAGGCTTGTGGGAGTGGAAAGCATTTCTTTTCCAAAGTTCTAGTTCATTTCCTACAATCTTTCAATAAAACTTTCTTTGTTTTGTGTATGGTTAGACTATAAGGGTAGCCAGCATCAACAAGTTATGGGACATCAGGTGGAAATTTTCCCAGATTTTTGGAATGGGGGCTATGAATCAGAGAAATGAGAAATTCCATAAAGCGAACTCCAGTAATCTTCATGGTGAAACCCTTTCACACATGAGTTATACACTTTTGACTAGATTACAAACTTTTAATTCATTGAACATTTACTTAGCAAGCACCTAAACTGAAATACCATACCAATGGGTCCTGTATCTTTGAATTGCTTATTTTCTACAAAACCATAAATGAAATATTTATGTGCTCAGCAACTATGAGAAAAGAATGGCAAATCCCCCCAATATTCTGAAAAACCCTACAATTTCAGTTGCTGAGAGCAGATATTTTTGTACATGCCTAGAGCTTCATGTTTGGTGACTAAGTTCCAAAATCGACTTCCTTCTTGCCTTGCCTATGGATCTGTCAGAGTTTATGTATTTAATTGCAAAATCTTGGTGGAAATAAAAACAGATTTTTTTTAAATGACAGCTTCTTGACATTAAATGTAGAAGTGTAAAATGAAGTCAAGTCCAGCAGTTGAAATGGGAACCCTGAGTACCGCATAACAAACAGTAAGGAATGTGACTTATTGTAGTCACCCTGCATCAGCCCTGCTGTCAACATTGTCTTCTGGTGACAACCTCCAGCTCTACCTGAATTGTTCTGTAACTGAAACAGTACTGAGACAGCTAAAGGACATAAAGTAAGAGGAGAAGGTACCTTAAGGGAAAAAAGATGAGGCAAGGTGCCCAACAGGGCTGCATATTTTAAAATTGTTTTTAGACTTTTTTGTGTGGAAGTAGATCCTAATTAGCCATAACTTTCCAGGTTCCTTTCTTCTCTTGAATCTAAACATGATTTGATACAGTATGAGTTTAAAGGAATAGAAAATGAAGACTATTATGAAGTCTTTCGTTAGATGATGAGAACAGTAATCATGTCCTAGGTTTTATATCCAGAACCTTGGGCCCATCCTTAACACAAAATAATAATAAATTTTAAGAACTGAATTGAATTTTTAACAACTATGTGGGAAGGATCTGCCATGCATTTAGCTTGGGAAACTCAGATACAAGAACCCTTTCCATTGACACAGATGAGCTGGTGTTCAAGTTGTTTTTCAATTGTGCTCAACTCTTCACGATCCCATTTGGGGTTTCCTTGGAAAGACACTGAAGTGGCTTGCCATTTTCTTCTCCAGATCATTTTACAGATGAGGAAACTGAGGCAAGCAGGGTTAAGTGACTTGCCCACAGTCACACAGCTATCAGTGTCTGAGACCAGATTTGAACTCACAAAGATAAGTCTTCCTAAGAGGCCCAAAACTCTTATCCACTGTGCCATCTACCTGCCCAGATGAATGGTAGATGAATAAATAAATGGTTGGATGGGTAGAAGAATAAATGAAAAAAAGTATTTGTTGAAAGCTAGAATTTCTTATAGGTTTTAAGGTCTGCAAAATACTTTACTGCACTATTTCATTTGACCTGTATAAAAATCTAGTATTTTAATTATCCCCATGTTGTAGATGAGGTAACTGAGGCTGAGAGTTGCTCAAGTAAATATCTGTTAGTAAATAACTGAGGCAGAATTTGAACTTGGATCTTCCTAACCCCAAATCCAAAACTCTGTGCATTGAATCACCTAGCTCAGTGGTTCTCAAACTTCCTAATGATGCGACCCTTTAATATTCATATGTGGGCGTATCTGCATGTGGGTGGACCCACCCGGAGACAGATAGAGGAGCAGTGTCTCTGCTCCTAAGACCACAGGAAATATGTGTTTTCTGATGGTCTTAGGCGACCCCCAAAGGGGTTGCTACCCACAGGTTGAGAATTGCTGATCTAGCTGCTCCAACTGCGTGCCCCAAATACCGTATTAAACACTAGGGATACAAATAGAAAAGCAAAATTTCCCCTGTTCTCATGAAAATCGCCTCCTACTAGGGTGTCATAACCCATGTAGGATGCTTTAGTGTCGGGGTACGTGGAAAAGCCTAGTACTCTATAGGATTCCGCAGTGAGGCAGATGGTAATGCTTATGCTTTAGCATCATTTCTATTTGACTGTGTCAAAAACTGGTGATAAGAACTTTCTTTTTCTAGGTCTTCAGTATATGCAGATACCAAGGAGGCTACAGCTGCTGTGCCTGATGAGACTGTTGCTGAGTTTGCCCTCCACCAGGTTGCCACCCTGAGTCTTAATGGCAGGGGTCAGGCTAGAAGTTGGGTCAGTGTGGGTGGAAGCCATATTACTAAATCTAGTGCTCCCTTACATCTTGCTTTAGAAACAAATATTCCCTCTAATTTTGTTTTTCAAAATTGTGAGCTGACAATCATAATGAAGAACAAACTATGGAAGTGGAGCAAACATGAACAGATTAAGGTATTGAAATTAAATTAAACTTTCCATAGAGTTAATTTGATACATTTGAGGACACATATACATACATGGGGGAAAGTCTCCCCAATTAATCAAACCACAGAGTAAGGAAGTTTGTTATAAACCTCATCCTCATCACAATGAGTAGATTAACCTACAATTAATTTTAAAAGATCATTGGAATTTTGGCCATTGGATAAAAGGCAAGTGATGTCACATAGGAATTATGATTGACTGAGAAGAACAAATTACACTTTGGGGCTACATATAAAAAGAGTAATGTGATCAGATTGGCTAATATGACAAAAAAGGAAAATGATAAATTTTGGAGGGGATATTGAAAAATTGGGATACTGACACACGTTGGTGGAGTTGTGAATTGATCCAACCACTCTGAAGAACAAGCTGGAACTATGCCTAAAAGGCTATAAAACTGTGTATACCCTTTTATCCAACAATACTACTCCTAAATCTGTATCCCAAAGAAATAAAACAAAAGAGAAAAGAACCCATTTGCACAAAAATATTTATAGCAGCTCTTTTTTTTGGTGGCAGAAAATTGGAAATTGAGAGGATGCCTATCAACTGTGAAATGACTGAACAAATTGTGTAATATGATTTTGATGGAATACTATTGTGCTATAAGAATTGATTAACAGAATGATTCCAGAAAAATCTATGAAGACTTACATGAACTGATGCAAAGTGAAGTGAGCAGAACCAGGAGAACATGATACACAGTAACAGCACTACTGTATTATGATCAACTTCGACTGACTGCTATTCTAAGCAATACTGATCCAAAATAATTTCAAAGGACTTCTGATGATTTTTGAATTATATATATATGTATATGTGTGTGTACATTTATATATGTGTATATATACATATATACATACATATACATACATATGTATATGTGTGTGTGTGTGCATTTGTGTATACACACATACTTTTTAATGATTTTCGGTCTGTGTTTTCTTTTACAACATGGCTAATGTGGAAATGCAATGACTCCTCACAGGCTTAAACCCTCTGTTAATCAAGTACAGGTGATCTGACCCTGTTTTATTTCCCACCTAAACCAGTTCTCTCCTTCTTAGACAGCGTGATGCTCTGCTCTCTCAATCCCAAAGGTTCACCATATTGGTGCCAGACTGAACACGATTTTGACTTTTGCTCTGCTGAATTCAAAACCCCACAACCTCAAGCTATCCACCACTTTTGTCTTCTCCAGCAGCAGGAACTACAGACATGTGACACCATCCCTGGTCCCAGACCAAATCTCTCAGTTCCTCTAAGGCAAAGGATTCTTAACCTGTGGTCCATGAATGTGTTTTTTAAATAGTTAGGTAACTGTATTTCAATATAATTATAATACTATACAATAATATCCACTATGTATACTATATATACCCTTGTAATATTATGTATTTTATTTTATTCATTTAAAAGTACAATTCTTCACCTACCCAGAAAAATTAAGTATAATGCTTCAGGGGAAAATATGATCATTCAATGAAATAGAGGACTTTTAAGTATTCTTAACAAAAAATCCAGAGCTGAACAGAAAATTTGGATTTCAAATACAAGAAGCAAGAAAAGCATGTGAAGGTAAACAGGAAAAAGAAATCATAAAGAACTTATTAAAGTTGAACTATTTACATGCCTATATACAAAAATGATCATTGTAATTCATGAGACTTTTTTCAGTATGAGGGTAGTTGAAGGGAATATATATGTATACATTCATGTGTGTACATATATATATATATATATATATGAGGGTGTAGGTGTATATAGATGCATATGTGAGTGTGTGTACATGTATACATAGAGCACAGAATCAGTTGAATAGGAAGGAATGATATCTAAAAAATAAAATTAAGAGGTGAGAGGAATATAATGAGAGAAGGAGAAAAGGAGAGATAGAATTGTGTAAATTATCTCATACAAAAGAGAGAAGAGAAAGCTGTTACCATGGAGGGGAAGAGGAGGAAGGTGAAAGGGCATGGGCCAACCTTACTCTCATTAAATTTGGCTTAAGGAGAGAATAACATACACACTCATTTGGGTATTTTGCCCTACAGGAAAGTTGGGGGGGGGGAAGGGGATACGAGGAGAGATGATGGAAGGGAGGGTAGGTTGGGGTAGAGGGTAGTTAGAAGCACATATAATTGAAAAGTGACAGGGTCAAGGTGGAGAATGGAATGTGGGGGGGCATGATAGGATGGAGGCAAATGTGGTTAGTCTTTCACAATATAACTGCTATGGAAACGTTTTGGGTAACTATACATGTACAACCTATATTGAATTCCTTATCTTCCCAGTGGGGGTGGGTGAGGAGGGAAGAAGGGAAGGAATCTGGAAATCCAAGTTTTAAAAACAAATGTTAAAAAAATTATTTTTATGAGCAACTGGGAAATATGATATGCAGGAACTGGGGTATAGAAATTCATCTTTCCCTACCAGAAAGTTAGAGGGGGATAGGGAGAGGATACAGGAGAGAGCATATTGGGAGAAGGGGTATTCAGTAGACTTGCTATCTTGGGGTGGGGGTAGGGGAAATACAGGGAGAAAATTTGTAACTCAAAATCTTGTGGAAATGAATGTTGAAAACTAAAATTAAATTTAATAAAAAGATTTTTTAAGAAGATGACCAGAAAAAAAAGTACAATTCCTGAGAAAGGGTCCCTTAGGTTCTCACAGCTCCAAAAGTGATCCATGAATCAATAAAACAGTTAATAATCATTTATTAGATACCGACTATGTGCCAGGCCTGGTGTTAAGTGATTGGGTTCCAAAAAGAGACAAGAGGCAATTCCTGCCCTCAAGGAGCTCACAATCTCATAGAAGAGACAACAAACAAATGTTACCCAAAGAAAGGGTAAGGACCTTAGCTCTAAGGGTATATAGTTAGCAGTAAGGCTAATTGTAAGATGTTGGGTCAATATTCTGGAATTTAAATATATGTCCAACATTCTTAATTCTAAAACATGTACAAAAATGTCACCAACTTTATGTGGCAGAGATTACAAATACAATTTACTCAGATATAGTATCAAAAATCTGTAGCTAGTAACATATACGAAAATCTCTAAATGAAAAATGAAATTCTCCATATGAACTCTGCCTCCTGTGTTAAGCTATTGATTTATCCTTGGCTTCTGAAATCTCCTATCTAGCACCATTGTTTCCCAGAGCCCAGCAGCTCCCAGCCATAGGTTTCTATCTTCTGTAATTAGAGCAGCATGCAACACCCACCCTCCTTAGAGAGCCAGTTGGAATCTGGTATCTATACACCACCTCCTATTCTCTCTAGTCCCCTAGTTTTTATCTTCCACAAACATTTATTGAATATATTTGCTGGCCCTGTACTCCATAAACTAATGAAATTGAATATTTCATTAGCAAGACTTCCCCCACCTCCAAATTTCATTTACTCCATCTTTCTAACTTTTTCATCCTTAACAGCAGGAAGAGTGTTGCCTCATTTTCCATTGTTATTTCCAATGTCATTACTTTTCGATCAACAACCATTTATGAAATATCTAGTAAGTACTATTGATACTGAGAATACAAAAGAATACTTTCCTCCAAGGAGCTTACATTCTATCAGAGAAGACTGTCTCTCTGGCTCTGGCCCTTTGTGTCTCTCTCTGTCCTTCGTTCATATGGTAGAGGGTGTCCCTAAAGTCTGGACATATAGAAAATCTCATTAACTATGCATATTTTCAATAACTGAAACAAATGAAATTTCCAACATTTTCCTTAGTTAGCATAAATTTTAATCATGACAATTTCATATGGAATAAAAGCTTTCATTAGCTATTGGGACTATTTTCCATATTAATGAGATTAATTTATGAGATTTCCTACATGTCTCCTGTGTCTTCTTATAAAATCTAATTTATTAAATCTCATTTAATTCGGGACACCCTGTATATATGTATGTGTATGTAAGTATTTTCAAAATTAAGCAAAACATAAATATATATATATATATATATAGTGATTTAAAGTTTGGGTAAGCAGGGAAGGTCTATTTATTTCACATTCAGAGCGGTCAATTTCCCTGTAACATTTCTTTTTCTCACTCTAAACAGTAGTTACTCTCCTCAAGTAGACCTACTTTTCTGGTCTCATAAACACTTTGAAATATTTTAATTTGAAACCACTCCAAACATCCATATTCTTCAGTGCCATATAGTCTCTTCAGCTAGATGGACCAATGGTTAGAGAATGGGACCTGGAATCAGGAAGATCTTAATTCAAATTTATCCTCAGACATTTTACTAGCTATGTGATGCATTTAACTTCTCTCTACCTCAGTTCCTTCAACTGAACATGAGGATAACAGCATTTCCCTCATATTTGTAAAGTGCTTTACACACTGCCTTGCACATAGTAGACTACATAAATGTTTATTTCCTTCCCCCTTCGCCATACAAATCAACAATTCTTTAGAGAGTAGCCTTCAGAGAACAGGGCTGCCACCCCTTTCTTCAGTCTCAGTTTTCTGATTATTTAGTATTTTTATGTAGATCTTTGGATAGGAACTGCAGGCTGGGTGAGTATATATGTGTTCTTGTCCTTGATTGCCATTGATTTCCTTGTGTTTGCCTTTCTTTTTCCTGTTAGATTGTAAATTCTTCTCAGGCAATAGCTGAACGATTTTTCTTGCTTTTGTCACTGAGGACTACACCTGTAATTAGTATAGGCACTAAATATCGTTAATTATAATAATAGCTAACATTCAAAAAGTACTTGAAATCACCCAACTCACTTGTATATTTGAACTGAGGAGGAGGAGTCTTCCCAACTCCAGACTTGGTTTTCTAGCCACTGCACCACCTAGCCATCCAAGATATGTACTATAGGTTATTTTAACATTCTTATTTTAAAATGAGAAACAAAACATAGCACTGAAGAATATGAAAGGCAACTAAAATATTTCAAAGTGCTTATGAGACCAGAAAAGTAGGACTTCTTGATAAGAGTAACTACAGTTTGGAGTAAGAAGAAGCAGTTCTGAGGAATGTTACAGGAGAATTGGCAGCTCTGAAAGTCAAAATGAGGATGATCCTGAGGGAGACTGAGCCTAATGGACCAAAATGGTGACAGTTAGAGGAGAAAAGGGGACATATACTGAGAAACAGAATTGATAGGACTTGGCAATAGACTGAAGTTCAGATTCTGCCTCTGGAACTCCCTAGTGACCCATTAGGCTCATTATTGGCTAGTTTTCAAAGTTACCCATTAATAAAGATGCCATATGCCCCAATGTCACTTCTATCGCATTTTTAAGATTCTTATTTACTCTCAAATTCCTTCATTATTTCCTGCAATGTATCAATTAAAGAAGAATATCATAAACTTCATCCCCCATCATAAGATCTATAGAGAATGCTCACATGCTATATTTCTACAGATAACCAAAGAAAATTTAGAATCTCTATCTTTGGAAGCCTGGAAGAAGAAAGAAAAAGAACAAATGTTCTTCCCCTTCCAAATTAAAAAAAATCAAGGATTGCCTTCCTTTCAAGATGTTTAATGAAAAAAAAAAGATTTTTAATGTACGTGCATCAAATAAATTAATCACACTAAGCAAATAACCAAAGAAAAAGTTTGAAATTCCTATCATCTGGCCAAAAATGAGTGGGTCTTGAATGATTATTTCTATAGAATTTCAAGAGGGTGGCTACATGGCACAGTGGATAGATTACCAGATCTGGAGTCAAGAAGACTCAACTTCAAATCTGGCCTCAGACACTTATTAGCCATGTGATTCTGGGCAAGTCAATTAACCCTGTTTGCCTCAGTTTCCTCATCTCTAAAATGTACTGGATAAGGAAATGGCAAACCATTCCAATATCTTTGCCAAGAAAATCCCAAACGGGGTTGTGAAAAGTTGGATACAATTGAACAACAGACAGAACTTCAACAGAGTAATTGACACAAATAAATGTGCAACTTTGCCTTTCAGAAAAGATCCCCAATCTCCCAAACCAGAACTCATCCTGGCCTCTTGCTATTCCCAAGCCACAAGTTCATAATTCCACATTTGATCACCCCCTGACCTATAATGGAATTATTTGTGTACATGATAGATTCCTCTACTAAACTGTTAGCTCCCTGAGGGCAGGAGATGTCTTTTTTTGTTTTTTCATCTTCTGGTTCCAGTGTCTAACATAAAGTAGATATTTAAAAATTAATCAATATTTCTCAAGTTGAATGGAATCTCTTCTCCCTGCCCATGATTAAAATCCACAGCTCCCTTTTGGTCAATTTGCTTCGCCAATAAAGTTTAAAGATAGCGTTCACCCTGTTTGCAGGTTGCTCAGATCCACCTTCATCAAGTTCGTAGTAGTCATTTCCCTCATGCTACAAAACTCTAGGAGAGCATTGGTTTTGGAGTCAAAGGACCTGGGTTCAAATACCACCTTTGTCATTGACTGTTTGACCTTGGACAAGTCATTTAATCTTTTGCTCTCAGTTTCTTCTGTAAAATGATAGTTTGGACTAGATACCAAAGTCTTTTCCAACTCTAAACATAATAGCTAATAATGATAACTGGCATTTAGACGATGCTTTATATACATTATTTCATTTGACCCTGACAGCTAGTCTATAAGGTATGTATTTCAGTTATCCACATTTAAAAGACAAGAAAATTAAGGCTTAGAAAGATTAAATGTCTTCTCTGTAGTCACCCACCTAGTGTTCTGCCAAAAATGAAATTTGAATTCTCATCTTCCTGATGCCAAACACAACATTTTACTGTTATGCTACTTTACCCTTCCTAGTAACTGAGGTTTATTTTCATCAAAAGTAAAACAACTCTTAGACTCTCCAAACCACAAGTTCTGAAAGTACCTAAAAATAAATCACCTTTATTTTTTGAATTGCACTCTGCTTTTTGTGAGTGCTGTGGCTATCTGACCTGAGCTAGCTAGTTTGAAGCAAGATAGCTATGCCCAGAATCTGTTGACAAAACATTCCAAGTGATGTGATGATAAAGGAAAGTAAAAATCTCTCTCACCATCCCCCAGGGATCAGAGCTCCTCAAGACAGCCTGATTCCAAGGAGACAATGATGGCCAGTCAGTCTCAGGGAATCCAGCAACTCTTGCAGGCAGAAAAACGAGCCAAAGATAAGCTGGACGAAGCCAAAAAGAGTAAGTTCTCACTTGTCTTGATGGTGTTTTCTTTTCTAATGTTCATTACATGCCTAGTTTCTAAATTCTGATCTGCTCTGACTCTCAAGTTGAAATGGAGTTCCTTGAACCTAAACTAAAGTTTTGAAAATGAGATCTTCTCACTGGGAGGCAAAGACTGCTGCTTTCTTTGCTTCAGTTCATTTTTCCAAGAGGGCTTGTAACTAAATCCTTAAACAGATTCCCCTCTTAATTGATTTTCATTCCAAGATTTAAAAATATTCCCATCATGTGGTCCAGCTGTTTGCAAGCTAAACTCCAAAGCTAGCATTTCTAACTTCAAGTGTTTCTTAGTGATTCCTCTCGCTTTCTTTCTTGCATACAATAACACTGTTATGGTACAGTTACATGTAAGTCTCTTGAGCAAGGACAACTCTTACCCTTCCCTTTCTGAGCCCCAGTTTCCCCATCAGTACAAAAGGAATAATAACATATTTAATACCTACTGGTAAGGTTGTTCTGAAGGTCAAGTGAGGTCATTCAGTAAAGTTCTTTGCCAAAATTAAAGTACTTTACTTATGTCAAATTATTATTATAGTTTTGTTCTCCTTTTCAATAGAGTTCAAAAAGAAATTATTCTAGAAGCTACTATTCTTGTTACACATGGAAAGAATGCTTCAATAATTACTATTACTATCTCAGTGGGTCTGTCAAAATAATAGAAGAAAAATTGAATAAGAAAGTAAGCTATTTAAAACATTCTTAGAATGCGACAACATGAAGTGCTTGGCCCCAGAAGGTTCAATTCACATTAACAGATGAGAATTACAGGGAGACAGACTTAGGCTAACTACCCAACAATTAGGATTATCCCAAGGTGGAATGTGCTACCGTGGAAGATAGTGAGTGGATCCCTCTTCCTTCAGACTTAGAGGCCTTCAGGCAAAAACTAAAGGATCAGTTATTGGAGGTATCATGGACAGGATTATGGGTTGGATTCATGTTGATGTTGTCTGAGGTCCAATTTTGTAACTCAGACTCTGGAATTGAGAAACCTGGATTCAAATCCCAGTTCTCTTATTTACTAGCTATGTAACCTAGATCAAAGCACTCAAACTTAGATTCCTCACCTTTATAATAAGAATAATAACAATAGCTCATTTTTTCTATTGAATATTAAGGTTTGTAAAGTACTTTCCACACAACAACCGTATGAAGTGGACAGGGCAAAAAAAATCATGATTCCTGAACATATGTATGTATGTGTGCATATATGTTTACACACATATATAAATAAACATGTATGTGTGTATATATATGTATAAAATCAATAAGACAATAATGGATGTAGAATGATTTTATAGGTCATAAAGCAACATACATATGATAGGTAAGGTAAGTACTTTAACTCTGTTATTATTATTATTAACTCTATTGTACAGTACTGTTACTCTAAGCATGTTAGAAACTTTAGTGAGTTCTAAATTATAAGAGTAATGGCAATATTTCAATAGTGTGGATAAATATAAGTTGAAGTACTATTAATGTGAAATATTTCATTTTAATTTGGATAAAAAAGAAATAAAATGAAAGAAATGAATCAACTTCATGACTTTGGGACACAATCCAGGGAATGGCAATGTTAAAAGCATAATCAAGCACAACTGCAAAAATGCTAGAAAGATTCTGCATGTGTTCTTTGAGGTGGAAAGCATAGAGTTTGTAGACTTTCAACCTTAGGATTAGGTTTTTAATAAATCAGTGGAGCAGGTGGTGGAGGGTACTAGAAAGTCCATACAAACCAAAAACTCGGAGGCCAGTAATGGTGCCTGAAATTGTTGGGATTTGAGTCATGGATTAATCACCTTCTAAAGACCCACATATTCTGGATTATGCTACTTTGTTAGCAAACACAGATAGAAAACCTGTGGATCATTAACATAAAAGTTCTTTGTAGTTAGCCATTATTTATAAGCAATTATCTTATTAAGACACCCATGGTTTCCTAGCTGAGACCACAAAGACCAGAGGCAAGCAACTCTCTATTCTCAATTCTCTAACTCATTAACTAATTATAGAACTGTAGGAACATATGATCCTAGATCCAAGATTAGAAGGGACCAGAGGTCATCTAGTCTAACACATTTGTTTTATACATTAATGAAAAGACTTAGAATCAGGGGCATGAGTTCAAATCCTGTCTCAGATACTTCTCACTCATGTGACCCTGGACAAGTCACTTACTCTCTCTCAGACTCAGTTTCCTCTTCTGTGAAATGATAGAGATAATAACCATCCATTTCACAGGATTGTCTTGAGAATCAGTAGAGATAACAATGTAAAGTATTTTCAAACCTTAAAATGATAGATATATAAATACTGCTGCTACTACTATTGTCCATAAGGAAAATATGAATCAATTTTACATTTAGCCTACATGAGCTAACCAGGTTACTTTCTTATTCAATAAATTCCAGCTGCTTCCTATTACTTCTAGGATCAAATATAAAATCTGTTTGGTTTTTAAGTTCTTCATAACCTGACCCTTTCTTGTTTTTCCAGTCTTCTTATACCTTACTTCCCTCCCCACATTCTTCTACCCAATGACATTGGTCTCCTTGATGTTCCCAGTACATAACTCTGTCTTCTGTTTGCATGCATTTTACCCTGGCTATCTGTCCTCAGTGCCTTTCCCTTTCACTTTTCATGTTCACCTCCTGGATTTTCTAAGTCCAAACCTCAGTTAAAGTCCCCTTTCTGCAAGAAGCCTTTTTCAATCCCCCTTAATCTTATTGCCTTCCCTCTAGACTAAAATCCCACCTTCTATAAGACACCTTTCCTTATCTTCCTTTATGCTATTTACCTTTATTGATTATTTCCAATTTATTCTGTATATATCTTGTAGGTACCTTGTTGTTCAGCCATGCCCTACTCTTCATGGCCCCATTTGGGGTTTTCTTGGCAAAGATACAGGAGTAGTCTTCCAGTTCTTTCCCCAACTCATTTTAAACATGAAAAAATTTAGCAAACAGGGTTGAGTGATTTGATGAGGGTCACACATCTAGTAAGTGTCCTGAGCCAGATTTAAACTCAGGAAGATGGATCTTCCTGGCTCAAGGTCCAGCGTTCCACCCACTGTGCCCCCTAGTTACCCATACATATATTTACCTAGTTGTCTGTTTCTTGTCTCCCTCTACACCCTTTGATTGTGAGCTCCCTGTAAACAGAGACTATCTTGTACCTTTCTTTTTTAAAAAATTAGTCTACTTTAAGCTTAAATACTAAAATTTAAATATATGATAGGAAAAAAAAGAAATGTAGTATAAACTTAAATACTAAAACTTAAATACAAAAATAAGGGGAAAAAAGCATTGCCATGTATACAACAGAACTCTAGAGAGGATTCAAAATATACAGAAATAAATTTCCATTTTAAGAAAGCCTATATAACGAATACTACACATTGTATTCTAAACTGTTCATCTTTTCTTTGCTTCCTTGTAATTTTTCTTTTGTTCTCTGCTGTGCATTTTTTATTTTGCTCTTTTTTTCCCCTTCCCTTCCACCTCCCAAGAAGGGCACAATTAAGTCCAAATATATTTGTAGGTATACAAACATATATATATACACACATATATGTATATATACACATATATGTGCGTGTGTGTATATTTATATATGCACACACATTAAAACATACATATGTACACTTATATATACAAACACTTATACATACATATGTATACGCATACATTTACATGCCCATACTTAGATATCTATAATCAAACTCATAGATAGATATATACATTCAAATGTATCTATGTAAGACCATACTATACTTTGTCCTCTATTTAATCCAAACATGGATAACCTCTTCCATCATAACTGCCAGTCTTTCCATATATTTCTAAGTCTACTAATTCTGCATTTCCTAACACCACAGCTTTATTCCAGCCTTATACTGTCTAGTTATTTTAAATAATCTAAAACAGTGATTCTCAACCTGTGGGTTATGTTCAATTTATAACAATGAAAATACATCCTGCATATCAGATAGATTCATAACAGTAGTAAAATTACAGTTATGAAGTAGCAACGAAAATAATTTTATGGTTGGGGGTCACCACAACATGAGGAGCTGTATTAAAGAGTCGCAGCATTAGGAAGGTTGAGAACCACTGCTCTAAAACAATATTGATTAATAATGACAGGCACATAGTATAGTTTCCCTGTTAATCTCTTCTGATTAAATCTATTTCAGCTTTAACTTTGTCTGAACTCATCATTCCTACACCAGCTTTTTTTCCCCTAATAAATCCTACTCCTAATCTTTATTTTATGTTGTCTTTTGCCTTTCTTTCTAATCCCAGTACTTAACACAGTCTCCGACATAGAGTATGCACTTCTTTTTTTTTTTTTTGCTTTTTTTTTGGAGGGCAATCGGGGGGTTAAGTGACTTGCCCAAGGTCACACAGCTAGGTTTTTTTTTTTTTTGTCTTAAGTGTCTGAGGCCGGATTTGAACTCAGGGACTCCTGATTCCAGGACCGGTGCTCTATTCACTGCGCCACCTAGCCGCCCCGAGTATGCACTTCTTAATAAATTAAATTCTCATTGACTTAATAGCACAAATACACAAACATGTATAACATTTAAAAGTAAACAAAGTGCTTTATTTCTTCTCCATCATATCTTCAGGCAACCAGTACAGGTATGATTTTCCTTATTTTTCAGATAAGGAAACTAAGGCTCAACTTATGTGACCTGTCCAATGTTACACAGCTAAGGGTTAAAGTTAAGAATCAAACCCAGGTCTTCAGGCCTGCACTCTCTTCACGGTGCCACACCAGAGTGAAAACGAAAAATAATTTGAAGACAAGGCAAACTATGAAGCCAAGTACACGGATTTTTAAAATATTTATATTTTTTATTACCAAAATTAGAGCAAATTAAAATGTTCAAAAGAAAAAGCCAATTTTCTCTCAGACATGACAGTCATTCAGCTGGTTCCTGCCCACCCTCCCTGAAAAAAGGCATTACACTCAATTTTAATCAATATCATTATCTTTTCAAATGACTTTAATCAACCATCTTACACTCTTCCAAACTTACTGATAAAAAAAAAGAAAATATTTTTCTTGTTGAGTGTGTAGGCTAATGAAGGTTGTTGGAGGCAGGGAGTGAGAACAGTTTCAAATTCCATTGTAAGGGCAAATGATAAACTCTTTTCTTTTTAAATTTTGGGAAGCCTTTCACAATCCCTTAGTTTGTTAGTGTCTCCTTCTTCAAATAATCCTGGATATTCTTATCTGTTTACATATTAAATCCCTCCAGTAGAACGTTAAACTACTTAAAGGCAGAGATGGCTTTCAGCTTTGTCTTTGAGAAGTAGAACCTCTTAACCAGAAAGATCTAGATTCAGTTTTAGACTCTGACACATACTGCCTATGTGACCTTGGGCAGGTCACTTAGTTTCTCAGTGTCTTCATGCTTTGGAAGACTAAATTTACTCACCAAGAAATTTCCTTTACCAGTGAAATTCTAGGTCTCATTAATATCCATTCACTGTATCCCCAGGGCTTTGCACATACACAAGGTGATTGAAAAGGGTGTGGTTTGGCTATACAAATGAATGAATAAACTTAATATAGATGTTTCATTCTGGAGAACAAGTTATATGAAATTATAAAAATTGTATCCACATTTGTCTGTAATATGATCATTTTTCATGCCCACAATCTAAAGCAACAATAGGTATTTTGTTTTTTGCCAGTATTCCCTTTCAGTCATGTCTGTTTAGCTAATAATTAAGTCAAGGAGAGTCAGTAGCTGGCCCTCTCCATAGGCCTTTTAGAAAATGTTTTGATTTCTAACAGGTAACCTTTGTTCTTGGTTTTGCCCAGTGGGTGAAAATATACTGTTCTGTCCCAGAAAGCAGGAGCCTAGAGACAGTTTTCACTGGCTAGCACCAGATTTTCCCACTCAAAAGTGGGCAGGCAACAGTTTACAGTAGCCACATAAAATACCCAACCCATACCATCCAAATGAATGCAGTTCGTTCCATGGCAAACGTAAATAAAACCTGACCTTCACAGCATAAGAAATCAGTTATTATTTAACTAAGCTTTTATATTTTACGGTCTTTTATTTCTTTCTTGTCTTTACTAAATAGATGTGAAATCATAGTTAGAGACAAAAGGGACTTTGGCTATCATGTTTGAAAATGCTCTTCCCTATGAAGCCAAGATCAAGAGTTTGAATAATTTAAACCAGCTAACTTAGAGAACTCACCTGAGTGGTGAAGTGCTAAGAGCACTGGAGTCAGATTCAGATGATTTGGCTTCTATTCCTCACCTTGACAGTGGTGTGATTGGGGACAAGTTGCTTTACTAGTGTGAGGCCCAA
>CM053593.1:80581526-80593017 GCA_028646575.1 Pseudocheirus occidentalis | reverse complement strand
TTGGGCCTCACACTAGTAAAGCAACTTGTCCCCAATCACACCACTGTCAAGGTGAGGAATAGAAGCCAAATCATCTGAATCTGACTCCAGTGCTCTTAGCACTTCACCACTCAGGTGAGTTCTCTAAGTTAGCTGGTTTAAATTATTCAAACTCTTGATCTTGGCTTCATAGGGAAGAGCATTTTCAAACATGATAGCCGAAGTCCCTTTTGAGAAATACTGTAGAAGCAAGCTTGACAAGGCTTGACAAGATACTTGGATATGAGAAATAAGGGACCTGGAAGAATGAAAGATTACTTAGAGGCTGTACACCTGGGTTCTTAGAAGGATGGTATTGTTCTTAATAGAAATCATAAAATTGGAGGAAGGATAGGTTTAGAGGAAAGACTATCAACATCTTTTTGGTCTATATCTGAATTTATTGATTTTTTTTCTTTTCATATATATGCTTTGAATTAGGAAGACATACTCTCTTATGAAATTATCTATTTTGTGGCCTTCTCAGCCATATTTCAAATATGAATACAAACAAATATGCAAAGAGTCTTTAGTTTCACTAGTGTAGGGAATTCCAGCCATAGGAACTCCTTTCCTCTTCCCCTAAAACTCCATCTCACCTCTACACTCTCTAGATTCCTCGCCTGATTCCTTGTCCATGGTAATGTTCTTTCCTTTCCCTGCTTTCCACATGGTGTCTTTCCCCAGTAGTATATAAACTCCTGGAGGTCGGAGACTATTTTGTTGGCTTAGGTTTAAAAATAAAAACACATTAAAAAAAAACAAAGGCTATTGAAAAGATCACTATGATTCTTTGCACAATATATTTACTCATCAGATTTTCTAGCCCCTTTTCCCCCCTAAAAAAACTCCAGAAAATTGATTCTTTCTGGTTTTCCACCTTTAAAAATGTGATGCATAAGAACTGAACAAAGTAACCGTTATGCCTGTTCGTAATGTTTCCAGAGTATATTTTCATCTCACATTTCAAATGTATCTATTCTGATAGCAAACCAAGCTTGTTTTGGTAATGGCTGAACTCTTTGGCAAAGACCATTTCTTACTCACCTTTGTTTTTCCCCTAGTAGTTAAGAAATTCGATGACATATTGTAGGTTCTTATTAAAAGTTTACTCAATTGAGGGCAGCTAGATGGATTGCTCTGATGGAGAGAGCACTGTGCCTGGAGTCAGGAGGACCTGAGTTCAAATCTGGCCTCAGACACTTAACACTTACTGTGTGACCTTGGGCAAGTCACTTAACCTCAATTGCCCTTCTTTCTCCCCTCCAAAAAAATACTAAAGCAAAAAATTAATAAATAAAAACAACTCCTACATCCTAGGGTTGTTTTGAGAATCAAGAGAGATAAGATATGTAAAGTACTTAGCACAGTGCTTGGCACATAGAAATTGCTATGTAAGTGTGAGCTATCGTTACTATTAGTTGATTTATTAGCATGGACATAAGGACACCACAACCCAATTTATGCTTCTAATGGTTGTGACTATGCCTGGATTTTAAGTTTAAATTCTAGACTCCCATGAAAATTTTTCACAAAGGAATCTCTTATATGCTACAGTGAAATGAGTCCTAGAGAGACTCATGAGAACCAGACTTGATCATGGACAAGAGTGTGATATCCACATAGAGGACAGCAGCAGAAAGAGTGTTTGATGGCAATCAGAGGATGGAGGAGCCTATGACCTGGCTTCCACACTCAGCTCTTCTATCATTACCTGTGTGATCGTGGAGAAGTTGCTTACCCTCGCTAGATCTCAGTTTTCTCAACTATGAAATGGGGAGGTTGGACAACTTTAGAGATCCCTTTTAACTCAAGATTTGATCCTCATTTCTAAAACTAGAGTAATATGACTATATTTTAAAAAATAAAATTTAAAGGCATCTTTTGGGGTTTTTTGTGTTACATCACCAACAATTCTCCAATATCCTTCCCCAACTCTTTACAGAACCATTTTCATTAAACAAAATTTTTTGAGGCAATCAGGGTTAAGTGACTTGCCTAGAGTCACACAGAGAGCTAAGTGAGGGCTTATTTGAACTCAGGTCCTCCTGACTCTAGGACCAGTACTCTGTCCACTGTTCCACCTAGCTGCCCCTATAACAAATTTTTTTTTTTGCTTTTTTGGAGGGGGGAAGGCAGGGAAGTTGGGGTTAAGTGACTTGCCCAAGGTCACATGCCTAGTAAGTGTTAAGTGTCTGAGGCTGGATTTGGACTCAGGTCCTCCTGACTCCAGGGCTGGTGCTCTATTCTCTGCACCACCTTGCTGTCCCTAACAAATACTTTTAAAATAAAAAAAAAGTCAGGTTAGCAAAACTAATCAATACGGTGAAAAAGTCTTAAAATATATGCAATGTACCATATCCATGTAACTCCTACTTCTATAAAGGCATGGGATGGCAGTCTTCTCATATCTCTCCTTTGGAGTAATACTTTGTAATTTTGGCTATATACTATACTCCCTAGTGATTGGTTAGTGCTTGTCCTTAAGTGTAATACAACTCCATCATTCCTACCTACTACAATGAGCTATTGTGAGAAACAAAGGCTATAAAATATGTGAAATTCCTGGGTAAACCGTATTATTACTGTTATTTTATTAATTGAGGAAGTAATTCCTCTCCAATGGAGGGGAGTACTCACCAAATCTTTCCCACGTACTTAAAGAGTTTACTATCATGCTTCACATGTCTCCATGCTTTACAAGGACAATGGAGAAACTATAGGGTAGACTCATGGCCTTGCCTGCTTGACTCCTCTGCAGCTACTTCCAAGGCAATGGTGCCTGTCTTCTAATCTGGAGACCTGATTAAAGTAGTAAGAAAGAGGTTAATGTAAGCAAACCCCATTGATTCATTTTTATTTTCATCTAGTGAAACAGTGGGTACCAGAGGTAGTTCCTCCCTTGGAATGTAATCAGTGTCAACATAGGCAGTGTCACATACGGTGGCAGCTCCTATGTCAATCCAGAAAAATTGCTGAGTTAACAACTCTTTCCCTGTAACTTGCCCACTTAATTGAAAAGGGACCAGCAGGCACCTGGTGTGATGATAGGTGGATTTCATGGACACACTGAGAGACTGTCATTGGGAGAAGAATCTGCTATATGACATTTTATAAGAAGCCCTTGATTTTGGTCTGCCATGGAGCATACATTATCTTTTCCAAAACCCTCTTACTTTGCTATAGCATTTTTGTTTTCAAGCCTACTGATCCAACATCTTTACATTGGAAAAGAGAGGGAAGATGTGTCCAATTTTGATAATAGCATATGATTTTCTCACTACTCTATTTTAAGTTAAGGTAGACTATTCAGTAAAATTAATGTCAGCAGATATTTATTGAGTGTCTATTAGATGCCAGGCACATTTTAGGAGCTGTAAGGTATACAATGATGAATAAGAATGGCTAATCGGTAGAGAGGTGACAAGTAGACCAATGACCATTATGCAAAGCAGAATATGACAAAAGCTATAAGGGCACAGATAGAATGTTCTTGGGGTTCAGAAGAGGGAGAGGTCATATCTGGTGGGAGATAATAACATTTATATACTCTTTAAGATTTAAAGAGTTCTTCACAAAATATCTCATTTTATCCCCATAACAATACCCTGGGAAGTAACTGCTATTGACACAGTCATTTCAAAAATGAGGAAACTCAGATTAAATGACTTGCCTTGCATCACAAAGCTAATAAATGTCTGAGGCTGGATTTGAAATTGGGTCTTCTCCACTCCAAGTCAAATGTTCTAACCACTTTGCCACTTAATGAGGGGTATTATAGAAGGTTTCATTGAGGAGTTGTCATATGACGTGATCCTTCAGTTTAATAATTTAACACACATTTGCCAAGCACTGCTAGGCAATGAGTACACAAAGACAAACAGAAACAGTGGCCATCTTTATGGAGCATATATTCTTTTGGGTGAAAATAATCTGCACATTAAAAAAAAACTCAAGGTGCTAGACGTTGGGAGGGATTAGGATAGGCTTGTTGCAGGTGACATTTGAGCTGAGAGTTTAAAGAAAGCAGAGATTCGATGAGTTGGAATTGAAGAGTGAGTTCATTCCAGGCATGAGGGAATTACTTATGCAAAGGCATGGTCACAGGAGATTGAGTTATTTATAAGGAATATCAAGCAAACCAGATTGGCTGGAGTATAAAATGCGAGAAGACTAATCAATAATATGCTAAAAAAAAAAAAGGCAGCACCTAGAGCTTCATGAAGCACATTAAATGACAGAGTTTACATTTTATCCTAAAGTAAGAGAGAAGGTCTAGAACAGTGGAGGGGAACGGGCAGACCTGTGCCTTAGGACTATCCATTTGACTAGGGATTGGAGAAGAGAGAGTCTAAATGCATGGAGACCAACTAGGAGTAATGTAAATTTAAATATGTTATAAAATACTATCATTTCATCAACGTGGGTACTCTTTCCACTATGAAATTTTAACCCCTTCATGCCCTAGTAGATTCCATAAATTGTTATAGTTTTAAAAAATCATCAATTTGGTGGTAATATCTTTCTTAAATTAACTAGGCTGGTTCTAGAGCAACCGGCATAACCTCTCACTCAAAGCCTTTCTTGCTTGGTCAGCCTTGACAGAGCTTGGCCTCTGGTAGAATAGCCACTAGAACTCTCCATACTCTCTATGCCAGAGAGGGGGAACCTGCAGCCAGGGGGTCACATGCAAAGTTTGGAGTCAAAGAGCTGCACTTGAGGAACTCAAGGGCCATACATGGGCTAAAGGCCTTAGGTTCCCCACTGCTGCGTGTATGCCATAATGAGTTATCAGTAGATATTCAAGTATAAGCATCCGTTTTGTCATAACCTCTAAATCTTCACTTTTAAAAAATTAATATTTTAAAAATTTGCCCATATGAAAATAACTACATATATGAATACATAATTGTCTATTTTATCTCATGTTGCTCAAATTCATCCTTCAGTAAATTCAATAAAGTTCCTATGTTTTTCTTTATGATTCCTACAAACATCACTACTTAATTTGAACATTCCCAATCCAAACATACCTCCTGGGGAGCAGATCTTTAAAATGTTTCCTTACAAGTCAAAATTTCAGGGGCCATAAAATTTCAGAACTTGTTTCCTGAAATTTAAAAAAACCACACAAACATTTATTTCAATAACAAAATTCTCTATGTACACATATAAAATGAGAAACTGTTCCTTCTTTTATCCTTCAGATATAGTTCTTACATTGAGGTATATACTGTATTAGGTAGAAGAAAATGCATTTGGATAGGGGAGGGATCTTTGGAGGGGGATAGGTAAGTCATAGGAAGGCAAGGTAGTGGGTAGAAGTAAAGTAGAGGAGGAAGGAGGGATAGGAAATGAGATATGCACAAATATAAAAACAAAGATCAGGTATAGAGTATGTTTCAGAAAGTATATGTCTACATATGTATGTATATATGTCTATGTGTATGTATATATCTATAACTATGGAGAAAAATAGTTATTGTGGGGAGGGTATGTATAGATTTATAGCTATAGAGAAACATATCTAAAATTTATTGTGGCCTTCTGGGGATGGGGGGGTGGGGAGAGAAAAAAGAACAAAGGAAAAAGTACACGGCAGAGAACTCACAGAGAAGAGAAGAAAAGAAAAGATGGACAATTCTCAACACAAAGAGTATCATTTATCATACAGGCTTCCATGATATGAAAATTTGCTGTTACATATTTTGAATCCTATCTTATGTTCTGCTATGCACACGACATGCTTTTTTTTCTTTCTGACTTTGTATTTAAGTTCCAATATTTAAGTTTATGATATGTTGTTTCTTTTCTCTATTGTGCATTTCTGTCCTGGCATTTGAGTCTAAAATAAAATTTTGAAAAAAAAAGAAGAAAGTGTGTATAGGTAACACAGTTTCAGATTGTCATTTACTTGAATTTCTCATTATCCCCACACTTTACTGTCTCTACCAAATTTAGGTTGTTAGTATAGGATTATAGATTCTTTAATACCTCAAACTTCAAAATATCAGTGGATTTCATCAACGTGGATGCTCTTTTTCTCCGTATGTATTGAAATCCCTCTATTTCTTTGTAATGAGATTCATAGGTTCCAGTGTAACCACCACCACCACGCTACTCTTACCCCCGTTATCAAGTGATAATGTTTGCCAGCTTTCTGACGATAAGCTTCAGTGCACTTAGTTAGGTTGATCCTCCAACAACAATCATTGTTCTGCCATCCCCAAAATATTCTGACTTGATAGCAGCTGTCAGAGTAGCTATTTATCCAATGTGCCACACTGTCTCCATAATAGAGATGTCCATAGGTTATTGTCTTCTTCAATTTCTTAGGAAGCCTGAGATGGATTAAGTCATTTGCCAGAGGTCTTACTGGTAAACTATTAGGTAGCGTCAGAATTAGAATCCAGGTCTACAGACTCCTAAGGCTTGTGTTTTTAAAAATGTATTATAATAAACCTGCCTCCCTCCCCCCAGTTGGTGTACATTCCTGAGAACACTACTATCTTGGGGACTATTCATTGTGTATCTGTCATTTAAGAACCAGTCTTTATCTCCAGAAAATAGGGGAATTCAATGTGGTTTATTCAGTTAACAATAGAAAGATACTTTGAACATTCACAGAATTTTGGGTGGCTACAATGTCATTATCTGTTCTATTTATACAGATTATCTGCTGGTTGATGACATGCCATGTCTAATAAATTTCTGCCTTCACTTTGGAAAAAAATCCTAGAAATTCAGTCTTTCACTTCTGATTCCCAAATAATATGTCACATGGAAAAATTGTTGCCCTTACCAATCTACTTAAAATATAGAGTTAATGAATCCAAACAGTAACTTGACCTCAAAAATAGTAGTGTAGAGTCTACTCTAGGGGTTCCCTATCCTTAACATTCAGAGGAAGTCCTCCAGGGAATAACTCCCAGGTTCAAGTACCCTCCCAGAAGGTCTTCAACATTCTCTAGTCTCATGAGGTCCAAATGATATGTTTATCTTTAATAGTCGACCAGAGGACCTAATTATCAAAGATTTAATAAATGATATAGAAAGAAAATATTTCTCTAATAAACCTGGGTATATTGTCCCACAAATTCACACACATGTTGGAAACATATGAGGTCAGAGATATAGCAGCAACCTCACTAGGATACTCAGGATGGCTGCTAGCAGAGGTTCTTAGATCTGCTTTACTAGGAAAGATAGTTGTTTAAGGGGTCAACAATCTTTTTTAATTACATTCACTAGGTCAGGGGAAAAGTCAACACCCTGAACTTCAGAGAAAATACAAACAGAAAAAACAAGCAGAGAAAAAAAATATAGCCTGAATCAGCTATACACTTTACATACAACCCTGGATCAAGAGAGCCTTTTACATCTGAGCAGTAAGGGAGTTCTGAACATAAGGTCACTCAGAATCTCGAACAGGGAATCACAAGATCCTTCTCATAAGCAAGTCCCCAAAGCAAAATGCCAACTCAGAGTATGTGTATACATACATACCCCTCCACACACACATATACATATATGTATGTATATGTGTATATGTATATATATACTTTTCTGAGCCAGAAAACATCACAACATTTATGACTCAGTGCCTAATTAGAAATTAACAAAAGGTGTGAAAGTCTTCCTACAAGAAAGCTTCTCCTAAGCAAACTTCCCTTAATGGGCTGGGAAGATCTTAAATCCCATTAACATTACAAGGGGACACAATAGAAGGAAACACACGTAAAGAAGACATAAGGCCAGGGCACATATGTGGTGAAGTACACATATAAAGAGAATGCCTCACCAGGGTATATACATAGATATGCACAGATATGGGAAACATGTATGACCAAGACATACATTTATGAAGGGACAATGAACATCTTCAATGGAGCAGAGTTCCTGATGCTTTCAAATAATGCCATTATACTTCTTTCTTGGACTCTCTCCCCTCTGGTTTTGTATTCTTCAGTTGCTAGATCTCATAGTATACTGGCCATTAATGCTCTGCTGTAGTCTTCCCTAAACATTGCTCCACCAAATTCTGCTTAACTGGACTCTTGCCTCCTGAACATTACTTACTGGACATATATTCTCCATCTGGCTAGGCTGGTTTGATGATGCCTCTGGTCTACCTGAATTCTTTGGCTAGCTTTTCAAGGAAAAAAATGGATCTTTCCATATTCTGTCAGCTAAAAGAAAACCCTGGACTTTTCCCAACTCTTTTAGAAAAGGTAAAACTCTTTCCAAGAAATCAGCTATGTATGTATGTATGTATGTATATATATGTGTGTATATATGTATATGTGTAATGTATATGTATGTATATACACACACACACACATGTATCAAGAGAGTCTTAGCTTTAGGTGCAAAGCTCTTAAAAACAAATAGCATGGTCCTCCCAGTTAAAGAATGCTTTGGGGCTACTAAGTAGCACAGTGAATAGAGCACTGGCCCTGGAGTCAATAGGACCTGAATTCAAATGCGGCCTCAGACACTTAATACTTACTAGCAGTGTGACCTTGGGCCTGTCACTTAACCCCAATTACCCTGCCTTCCCCCCTCCAGAAAGAAAAAGAAAGAATGCCTTTAGAATTCATCTTTTCTTTGTCTACCCTTCCTGCATTCAGAGACCTCATCCTAGCTTATGTTGAACATGCCATATATGTTCTGAATTTTCAGAAGCTCATTGATTCTGGAATGGCTTAATGGAGTGGTTCTCAATCTCCCTAATGCCGCAACCTTTTAATACTCGTATGTGGGCATATCTGCATGTGGGCAGACCCACCTGGAAATGGATAGAGTAGCAGTGTCTCAGTTCTCAAGACCATTGGAAATATGTGTTTCCCAATGGTCTGAAGACTAACCAAAAGTCAGGGAATGATTATTTGTGTAATAACTACCAAGCATCACTAGGGTTCAATGCTTCCTAATTTTTGAATCTTAAGTTTCATCTATTCTGTCACATAAATGAGAGACCGAGTAAAAGATACTAAGACAAGCTAAGCCCAGGGGGTAAGGTCACATTGCCAACTCTGCCTGAATAACCACATTCCTTACTTGTCATATGGAGGTACAGTCAACACCAAGACTTTTGAGGGGCTTTTAGGTATCTCACTGAGTATTATTAAAATTTATCTACAGTCATGGTAGCTGATAATCTGTTTTTAAAATAATATGTATATATGTATGTGTTTACATATATATATAAACATATATATGTATATATATAAAATTTATATCACTAGTATTTCTGCCAGTAACCCTCACCAACCTCTCTCACAGACAAATCTCATATAACAAATTTCATAAATAAATGGAAAAGAAGAAAAGAAAAAGATCAGCAAAATCAATCAATATATTGAAAAAAAAATCTGAAAATACATTCAGTGTTCCATATTTGTGAACCTTCCTTTCTTGGGCAAAGGTGAGACTGTCTTCTCATATCTCTCCTTTGGCACCTTGCTGATCCTTCATAATCTTCCACATTTACTTCTGCTTGTTTTGTGGTTATTTTTCCTGTTGACATTGTTGTGGTCATTATGCAGAATATTTTCTTGGCTATGCTTATTTCATTCTACATCAGATCATGTGAAGGTCTTCATGCTTCTCTGTATTCATGTTCTTTATTGTTTCTTATAGCATAGTGGTACTCCATTACATTCATGTACCACAACTCATTAAGCCAGTGGTTCTCAACCTGTGGGTAGCAACCCTTTTTGGGGTCGAATGACCCTTTCATGGGGGTCACAGGGGGTCTCCTAAGATGATCGGGAAACACATATTTCCGATGGTCTTAGGAATGGAAACACCCCTCTTCTATCCATCTCCATGTGGATCCGTCCACATGCAGATATACCCATATACGAGTATTAAAGGGTCACAGGATTAGGAAGGTTAAGAATCACTGCATTAAGCCATTCAAGGGTCAATGAGCTTTTACTCTGTTTCTGATTCTATTTTAATATTCAGTTTCTAAATCTTAAAAGATGGGAGTGCAGAGGCAAAAATACCAGTTACTCTCTGAGGTATGTACAGCATCCTTGAGAATGGGCTAGGAAGGCTTCAACTAAAGTCCTCAAGTGAAAAGGAATTCTTGGTCTTCCAAGGCAGTCTATTGTTCTTTTAGACAGCTGCAAGTCTTAGGCATTTCTTCTTTTCTGTGAGCTGAAATCTGGCTCCTTCTAACTTCTACCTATTATCCTAGTGGTACCCTCCGGGGCTGAGTGAGAACTTCTTGAGGGTTCTCTGTGTGCTACAGAGGAAAGAGCAGTAGGCTAAAGTCAGGAGACCTGGGTTCTAGAGTTTCATGTTTCCATGTCTATGTGGTATTTTACCAAGCCCCAAATATGCTTTGACATACTTTCAGGATCTAGGCACTGAATATTAGAAGGCCTGGTGGGCTCAACCTTATTAAAAGAAAAAATATGATTTTCCTCAAGAAAGGTAATTTGATAGAGAATAACATTCAAGAAATGTTTATTTCAGTACAATAAAGCAAATATATTAGAAAACAATTATATGATAAAAATGAAATTCTTACTTGTAACCCCAAAGCTATGAGATATTCAAGTGTTCCTCCAAAAAAATGAGATATATGATTAGTCAATATCTGTTCTAGATGCTTAATTAATGCCTGTTTACTGATTAGATCCCAAAGAGCCTTGTTATGAAGCTGCTAGAGATGAATGTCAGGGTAAAACTAAAACTTGCTGATCTGCCCACCAGAAAAGAAGGCAAAAAACAGAATATCCAGAGTAAAGATCCTCATCTCAGTGAGAAGGCAGAGAAAAAGGAAGGAAGGAAGAGACAGAAGCATGGAGCTATGGTGGGAGGGAAGCAGACAAGTAGGAAGTAGGGAAGGAAGAAAGAAAAAAAGGAAAGGAGAAAAGAAAGGAGAAAAGAAAGAAAGAAAATATAAGGAAGGAAGAGGAGCTCCTACTCCACTCTCAACTAAGAAGAAAGAAGAGCAAAGCTAAAAGAATTCTTCCCTAACAACCAAAGAGAAAGAGAGGTCCAAGGAAAGAGAGCTCAGAAGACTTGTGTCCTGAAGCTAAGTCAGTTTTTAAAAGATCAATAGCAGTGATGTGAGTCCTGAACAGTATGATACAAAGCAATCTAAACATTATAAACATTAATAGGAATACTGATACTCTCTATTCATTACTCAGGAAAGAGTTTTTTGGCTTAAAAATTATACAATGATTAACAAAACATCCCACCTAGAGTAAGGACAAATATTAGTTACCTACTCTGGCAAAAGCGTTGATTTATTAAAAAATAACATTCTCTTAAAGAGTCACATTTCCTGGTTTTATGTGAGGCATCATGACATAGTAGACAAAGTGATAGGCTTGGAAAGAAAAACCACTGGGTTCAAATGTTGCCTCTGATACTTACTAAACGTATGTGATTGTTGCGAATTTATAGAAGTTTATTAACCTTTGATACTGCTCACCCAGCTTTCTAGGTC
>CM053593.1:80511591-80575131 GCA_028646575.1 Pseudocheirus occidentalis | reverse complement strand
AGGGAGAGAGACAGAGAGAGACAGAGACAGAGAGAGAGACAGAGACAGAGAGGGGGGAGAGGGAGAGAGACAAAGAGACAGAGAGAGACAGAGCAAGAGGATAGATGACAGATAAACATATATGTATAGATGTGTGTATTTATTCAGTTCAGTCATTTTTCAGTTGTGTCCAAGTCATCATGATCCCATTTGGGGTTTTCTTGGCAAAAAGTGGTTTGCTGTTTCCTTCTCTAGCTCATTTTATAGATGAGGAAACTAAGGCAAACAAGATTAAATGACTTGTCCAGAGTCATTCAGTTTCCAAGTGTCTGAGGCCAGATTGGAACTCACAAAGATGAATCTTCTTGACCCCAGATCACTGCAGCACTCTCTCCACTGCCCCACCTAGCTGCCTTGTGTATTTATACCTACATACACACATACATGCCAGTATACATATGTGTATAGGTATGTGTACAAATATACATGCCTAGATGGCTAGGTAGAATGCTTTATCATTTGCCAAAACCTTTACATTTGCAATCTCATGTGATCCTCTACACAACCTTTTGAGGTAAGTGCTACTATTCTTCCATTTTTATATTTGAGGAAACTGAGACCAGAGAAAGTTAATTGAATTGTTGAGGGTCACATAGCTAGTAAGTGTCTGAGATTTGAACTGTCATCCCAATATATCAGCCAGCTACTCCATGAAACACCCTAGGAGAGAGGGGTAAGGAGGGAGTTCAAAGTCCATTAAAGCCCTTTTGCCACAGGTGTAATTAGCAGTGTTCTTGCCTGGAGAAAGGACTTGCTTGAGATGAAGCCCCATAAGTTAGGAAGGACATCCAGGGTATCCCAAAGTTTCTACCCTGCTGAAAAGTAAAGAGTGAATAGAATTTCCCCTCAGTAGCTGATGGGAAAAAGTGAGTGTCTACCACTAACAGAGCTAGAAAGGAAATCAAGAGGGGCAGGTAGGTGGTAGAGTGAATAGAGCACCAGCCCTGGAGTCAGGAGAACCTGGATTCAAATTCAGCCTCAGACACTTAACACTTACTAGCTGTGTGACCTTGGGCAAGTCACTTAACCCCAATTGCCCTGCCTTTTCCTCCTCCAAAAAGACACACCAAAAGAAAAAAAAAGGAGATAAAGAGGCTATAAATCTTTTCCTACCCCTGCCCCTACCACTGATGCTCTGGATGCCCCCACTTTAATAACATCTTTGCATTTTCTCTCCGAATAGCTCAGTGCGAATTATACTGAATTAGCTGGACTATATTTTAGGGGAGAGAAAATTGATAACTTGACATGCGAAGAAGGAACAGAAATCACAATTTCTCAGTTTAACTTTTGTAAAATCTTCCATTTGCCCCCAACAGAATAACAACCAAGCAAAGTCTTTGCAAGCAACCTGAGGGTTATTGTCCCTGAAGCTGTAACCCTTAGCCATCCAATGAAACATGTAAAAATAGCCTCCTGACAACAGTTCTCTTGTCAGTAGACATTTCTAATTATTGAAGGGGTTTTTTTTCATTTCAATATGGTGGATCTGACAGCCTTGAAAATTCCAGAAATACCCCCAAATTATTCTTCAAATCTGTTTGGGGCTTGGCCAAACCCCAAACACATTTTGATAAGTCATCTCCCTCATAATTTTAAAACCTTATGAGCAACAAGGAAAACACAATCCATATGGTTCTGATTCATTTATACTTAACTCATCAAAATGTTATTTTGAATAAGCTATTGGATGTCTAAGGAGCTAGAATATCCTTTCAAAGCTGTTTTTCTTTGAACTGGGAAGTCAGTTTTAGCCTGCACTATAAACAGAGCAGGAGTAGAACCTGGATAGACTCAATCAAGTTCATTTGATTTCATGTTTAGGATGCAGGAAGATCAAATGGGCACTGAAGTTCACTAGACTTTCACAGCCCTCCAGAAGAAGCTTACACTAGTTTTCCTGTACTAAGTACCTTGTCAACCTTTCCCAAACGTTCAGAGAAAAACCAAGCAAAAGACAACAAAGAAAGGGTACATATGTGGAAATCAAATAGAAATATGAAACTGACCTTCCTAAATAGATAAACTAGGACTCAATGGTTGGCTTACAGAAGAATGCCTAATTTTACAAAATGCAGAATTCCCTTAAATGAGGGGTTCTTGACATTTGAACCCTTTGAGTGGTCTGGTGAATCCTATGGACACTTCTCAGAACAATGTTCATCACCTTCGTTAGTAACTGGAGAAAATATCAAATTTCAGTTAGAGGTTAGTGAAATAGAAATGTAATTTGTTTTACATCTAAGTTCATGGATCCTTAAAGTCTAACAGCTGCTTTAAATGATAAGCTCCCTCACACTGTGTTTCAGTTTGAATTTACAGATTATTAATTTTTTGCCAGAGATTCTAGGATAAAGAGTAAATTCAGCATTGGGAAATAATGACAGTTGAAATAAGAATTACAATTTCTTTAAAATGATAACGTACGTTGTCCCACCCTGTCATCTTTCTATATCACTGCCAAAACAGTCCTCTTAATACTTGTGCTGCAAGAAAAAGAAGTTAAGGGGGAGGTTAGGTAGTGCAATGAATAGAGCACAGGCCCTGGACTCAGGAGGAGTTGAATTCAAATCTGACCTCAGACACTTAACACAAATACACACAAAAAACTAGCTGTTTTTTAAGTGACCTTGAGCAAGTCACTTAACCCCAATTGCCCTACCTTCCCCCCTCCAAAAAGCAAAACAGAAGAGAAGTTAAACTTAGATTCACACAACATTGCTAGTTTAAAAAAACAACGCAGTGGATATGAAGTCCAATGACTTGTGTTTTAATCTTGACCCTGCAACTTACTATCTGTGTGACCTTTAAACAGGCCATCTCATTTCTTTGAGTTTTCTCATCTGCCAATTAAGGGATTTAGACTCAATGATCTTCTAGCATGAAATCTATGGTTCCTCCTATGACTGAGATTTAAATCTGACCTCAGATATTTAGTAGCTTTTTGATTATGAAAAAAACACTTGACTACACAAAACATCATCAGTTTCGTTATCCATAAAATGGGAATAATAATAGATATCCCACCCATCTCACAGGGTTTTTGTGAAGAATGTGTCTTTGCAAACCTCAAGATGCTAGAGAATTTTAATTATTAGAATGTATAGGTCTAATAAAAAAACAACAATGCATAGGTCTGAAAATGTCACTTGTCTGGTCAAAAGTCTTTGGAACTCCCCATCTTTTATCAAATAAGGTGCAAACTCCTTATCCTACCATTCAAGCTCAATAAAATGACTCCAAATTCCATTCCCAGCTTTATCTAACAGTTCTCCTCTGTGTACTCCTGATGCTCCAGGCAAATTGGACTGCTCAGTATTTCCCCTTCAAACTTCCATGCCTTGAAACATGCTAAATTCTATGACTATAATAGAATGGATCCTCTCCCCTACTCACCCTGTCTGCCCATATCCCTTTCTTCCTCACTCCCTTGCTCAGGTACCATATTGAGCCTTCTCTCTTTCTCCAGACACAAAAAATTCCTCCCTCCTTGGATCCCTCAGACATCTAAAGTTTGATCTCCCCATGCACACAATCTTTTTCTAACTTTCATTATAGTTATTTGTGTATATGAATTGGAAGCATATACCCCTCCTCACTGAGATGGGAGCAGTTAGGTGATACAGTTCATAGAGTACTGGGTCTCCAGTCAGGAAGACCTGAGTGAAAATCCAGCCTGAAATATTTACTAAAGCAAGTGATAAGATGCCCAATCAAATCATTCCTTCAACGGTCTTAGAATGAACATGAAAAAGAATTTGAAGTAGAAGGACTTGCAAGAATCGTTTGTTTAGGCTGAAAAAAAATTGGCCATGCCCTGGATATCTTCTGCAAATTACCAAGGTTGTTGAGAAGAGATCCCGTTCTAGAAATTGAAATGCATTAACATTCTAGCTCAAACCCTTGAAAAGGAGCCAACCCCAGAGAAGGAAGGAAGCCAGCTTTGGTTTTGGTGAGGTCTTCTTACCCAGATTGACCATCCTCATTTGTCCAGATGAGAGTCTTGTAAGCTGAAAATGGTCTGGTGAGCTTTGGACTCCCCTCCAGTGGCCTAGTCAGCTGCATTCACTGATTGCAGTGTCTTAATTGGGAGCCAAGGGCACAAGGAAACAGATTCACTTGTTTAAGAAGAACTTCTTAAGTGGTCATCCCATAAATTGGAGGAGAAAAAAAAGAACTTCCAATAGCCAGGAGTTATGAGTTACCCCTTTGCCACATGGGATCTCTAAGCATGAGCCCACTATCCCCTGGATTCTCTATGTACTTATGTTATAGACTTGGGGAGGAGGATATTTTATATCAAGTGTTCTTAATGCTAGATGACTAAATGAATATCAACCAATAATCTCTGAGGAAAGTACACCAGTGGAGACTTGAGTCAATGACATTAAAGAAACTCCTGAACCCTAAAGAGTACCCCGCCCCCCAAACTCTAAAAGGAAGATATTACCTTACTTTGGGATCTAAGACTAATTGTGAGTGTGGAAGTTGGTATAAGGATCCACAGCTATATGGGCTATAACTGTAAGGAGTATTAATGGAGATTACAAGTCCACCGCACTTTGGAAGCTGATTTCATGAGTTACTGTGGGAAAGAGAGACGGGCATTAAAAATCCACCCAGTGGCTTAAGTGACTCAGAGTGCAATATCTGGGTTAGCCACCAGGTGGCACTCAAAGCCAAGTTGTTCCTTTATAGAGCCTGGGCAATCAATTCATTTTGCCTTTCACTGGCAATAGCTGAAAACAATTTTTCTCTTTCTGCACATGGAGGCTTCCTGAGTCCACATCTAAAAGATAATTAATATTAATTAATATCTATTTAATTTAAAATAGCAATGCTTTCATTATCTCAATTCATGCCTGTCCCTTGGTGGATCTGGCCTTAACTAGTCTGGTTCTTGGACTATCACAGGGCTGACACTTGAAACTCTTCTGACTTGGTAGGACTTGCCAGAACTTTGCCTTTATTTTTCACATCAACCTTGAGAGCCTAGGGTCACCTCAGAGTAGAACTTTAGATGCTTTGCTCAGTGAGTGTCCAATATATGTATTTTGTGTTGAATTTCTCTAGGGGTCATTTCAAAGGTTTCTGAAATATTTGTAGTAAAAAATCAAAAGTCATTAACAAACTGGGTAAAGAACAATAAACAGGGGTGACTAGGTGGCACAGTGAATAGAGCACCTGCCCTGGAGTCAGGAAGACCTGAGTTCAATTCCGACCTCAGACACTTAACACTTACTAGCCATGTGACTTTGGGCAAGTCACTTAACCCCAATTGCCTTGCTTTCTCCACCCCCCCAAAGAAAAAAAGAAAAGGAGTGTGGTCTATGTGTTGGCAGACATGTCTGTAGCTGTCTGTGTTCTTGGTGTATCTTTGAAATAAATACTCCCTTATAAAAACTATTTATGTGTATACATACACACACAATAATAATAATAATAATAAATAACTCTTGACTCAATGAGTTTCTTTCTTTTTGCCTTTGCAGATAATGGGTTCCCAAAGCAATCTCTCAGTTGAAATAGATGAGCAGACAGTAGGAAAGATTCAGAACCTCACTGGTAACTACAAGGAAAGCTTGGAAAACGTGATGAAGCAACTTCTGAGCATGGTTTGTGACTTGAAACCTGAAATCCATAAGAATTACAGAGTCACAGATTAAACACTGTTCAGATTCATCAATAAATAACATATGGATATTATCTGGTGGCATTGACTCCAGCATTTGTATTAGGGGGCTATGATTGTGATATTCAAATCATATAGCCACTGACAGATTTTTAAATGATATAATTCACACACAGGCCATGAATGAAAATGGGCTGCTTCCAACTTTTCTTCCATGGTAGTTACAATCCAATCATTTAATAGGGCCAAATCAGCCAAGGGGAGTCACTTATCATTCCACACTTTACATACACAGGTCAGATTGACAACTATTTAGTAGGTGTTGGGGTTTCTTTTCTCCCCTCAGAAAAATGTGTTGTTATTTGAGGATGTTGGGTTAAATCAGTCTCAGTCTGCAATGGATTCAACATATTACAATCCAAAACTTAAATGCTTTATTTTATTTCATATTACAGCGGGTTCCTTTGTGGGAATGGAATGAATTAACTTGGATTAGAGTCAGACCATTGAACAAGCTCTGCTAAAATTTTACAGTATATAAACACAATAGTTTATAACTGCCCCTTCAACATATACATACAAAAAGAATGAAAGAGACAGAAATACAGAAACAGAGAGACAGATAGACAAGAGACAGAGAGAGGCATCCCTCAGTCATATAGAACATTTTTTCCCCCACTCTGAACTGCAGTTTAAAGCAAGACATAAATAAGAAAAGTAGTATTAGGGATTTGAGTGAGTTCTTTTTGTTACTTTAATTTGTTTGTTCATTTTTGTTTTTAATAAAAAATAAATGGCTCCCAAGGGATGTCTTGAGGTCAGCAAACATTCCACCTAATCTAAAAAAACAAAAACGAAGAACTGTTGCTCAGAATGCAGACCTGTAGGTGCCAGCACATTCTTGATTACCAAAGAGTGAATGCAAACCTTTTTAACATCTTCCCAGAAGGGGAAAAAAGGAATTAGTAATGTTTATCTCTTTGAAAAATTCAAATAATGAATTTTAAAATACAAACTTAAAAGACATTTGGATTAAGCACCATTTTGCATTAACTGCCTATTAGAAGAAAAAACCCAGAGTCATCTATATTTTCTTAAAAAGACCCAGATATAGCCACTTAAAGAAGAATGAAGGGTCCAATGAAAAGAAAAGTGACTCTGAAGTCATAAAACCTGACATCAAATCTTGCCACTATGACTTACCTCCTCTGCAAGCTTGAGAATATCACTTAAGCTCCTTGGACCTTAGTTTTCTCATGTGTAAAATGAGGTGGTTGGATTATACGACCTCTAAGGCTTTCTCTCCATCTATGATTTTATGAGATCTAAAGCAGCTAAGCACAGCCATCAGAGAAACGTAAGTAACACTCAGGCAAGCTCATTGTTAAAAGACATTTTGTCTCTATACGTGTATTCCTATGGCACATAGTGGCCACTTTGGGCAGTGACCAAAGTTGTATTTTGACATTTGCTCAAGCCTTCAAGGAAGCCAGAGAATGGAGAAGGCAAAGATAGGGATGAAGACAATCCCAGGCATGGGCAATAGCCAGAAATCTCTTGTTTGCTTTTCCATATTATGAACCAAATGACTTGTGTAAGACGCATTCATAGGAAAGCCCTCCACTGGAACATGATGGAAAGCCCTCCACAGGTTCATGTTAGGAGTGGAAAACTTTGCTCTTCCTTAGAAAGGAGTGACCCAGAACAGATTTTTCTCTTCTCTACATAAATGGAGAGTCCTATTGCTACATCCTGAAGGGTTGGAATGGGAAAAATGGGTTCATAATTAATACTTCAGTAGTGTATTCTCATCTCAGATGGGGGAGTTCCAGTGGCAGAGATGACAAGCTAACCACACCTCATCCTGTCCCTGCTCATCCGTTGCCCCACACAAATTCTCCATAGGTCTGTCTCCTAAGTGCTAAGGCTTTCCTCTATATGTCTTATCAGTATCAGTGTAACACATAGTCTATGAATCTGATGCCCTTGCCTTTACAACATGACCCACCCACGTCTTTTTCCTCTTATACATCAACTTGATAAGTTTGTGCTATTTTGTGCCCATCATTTACCACTGGACATATGCTGCAGGCTTCACCCATAGAGCCTCTCTCCATGGCTCTTTGGATGACCCAGAATTCCAGTTCCTCTAGGTTTCTGTTTGATTCATCACATGCAGCATAATTATTTCAGCACTGGTTAGAACATGAAATTTTCCTGCTTGGTAAACCCTAGTTGCACCCAATTTGTTTTTTTCTGGGACCAGTTACAAACTCCTCTGTTGGACATCTTACAATTACAATCTGGTTCCAGTCAATCTTTCCAGATTGTGTGTATTAACCTCATTCACATACTGTAGTCCAGCTAAATCAGCCTTTTCCTTCTTCAAATTTAACATTTCATCTTCCTTCTCTGTATCTTTCCACAGGCTGTGAATCTTTCCTGAAACTCATTCCCTCCTTTCCTCCAGTTATTAGACTCCCTAATTTCCTTCAAAACTCAGTTTAGATATTACTTCCTACATAAATGTCTTTTCAGATCCACCAAGGTCTTCCCAAACCCCCAATTCCAAATTACCACACATTTCCTTTGTCTACATGTCACACACACTTATGTTTGTACATGTTGTTTCATAAAGATATACATATAAATATATATATATATATATATACAAATATACATATGTGTGTATCTCCCCAAATTAGTAAACTTAAAACATAACATCAAGCATGAATCTCTAGAGGAGTTCCACTGGAGACCTGAACCATTAATGAACCATTAATGAACACTTCTAGGGGCCAGTCATTCTATCAACATGTTATAGTATATAAATTGCTCATTTGGAGTCAGAAAGACCTGGGTTCAAATCCTGCCTTAGACACTTACCAACTTTGTGCCCTTGAAAAACCCCCTTAACCTCCCTTGACTTCAGTTTCCTCATCTGTAAAATGAATGGGGTTTTCACAAAGACTGGAAGGTTGATGCCAAGATGTTAATTGAGAAGTGTTTTTTTTTTTTCCTGTTCTGAACCACAGCACCTGGGATATAGCATAATGTTTGTCTACAACAACTGTAAGATGTTCAGATTTTGTGAGTCAAAATGCCATAAAATCTTTTAAAAGGACCACAGTCTTCCTAAGGTCAGAGGTCTTCTAAAAGACTGTTGGCAAAGAACTATTTGATGGATAATTAATTTGAGTTTGAAAAAAGGAGAATGAGCTTAACAAATACAAGAGTTGAGACCCTGAAAAAGAGTTAGAGGTCGAACAAAAGCATCTAGATAATTTTATAACGAGCATGCTGAAGAAGAGCAAAGAACTAGAGAAAACTCAAGTTATCCGTGAAGTCAAAACATTTCACTGATCCAGACACCAAATGTAGGCAAAATAAAACATTGGAAAAAGAAATGATGCTCAGTAACAATGGATTGTGAACATGCAAGGTGCTTCTTAGATCTTAAAATGTTCCACAACCATTACTATGTATCTCACTCAGAAATGCCTGGTAGAGAATGGAAATTCTACTCCATTATTGATTTTTCATATTAGTTCAATCAGACAAGTGCTAGTGGAAAATACATTTCTTCCCCAACATTAGCTGTAAACTACCAAATAGCTGTGAATGTTAGATCGTGCATTTCAAGGTTAAAGCTTCACTAAATATATGCTATTTTGTAAGTCATGAAAGTGCTACTTGTAATTGCAGAAGTGCATAGCAAGACAATTGCTGTGTCATTTGGATAATGGCTTCAGACATTTATCTAATACAATAATGGCATCGTGTTTTAAGGCCACTGATGTAAAAAATAAAGTATTTCTTTTGAATACTCTCTCTTTATTGTTATGGGACTGGAATATAATTGTATGTTTACTGAATTGCCAGTTTGCACAGTAATTGGTTATAAATTAATTTCTCGTTAGTTAATATGGGTTAAAATTTTCTTGTTTTATTTTTATATTCTTCGGTAGAGTAGTGAACATCTTATCTTATATGAAAGAAAAATAAATAAATAAAAGAACTAGACTAGATCACCTCTAAAATCCCTTCCAGATCTAAAGCCATTATTCAATGAGTCCAAATTGTTGCAGTAACCCATGTATCTCTATCTTTGTAAAAGAAGAGCATAATAGATTTTATCCAATGCTTTGCTATAATCTAGGTTAAAATGTATCTGTAGCATCCTTCTGTACTACTATTTTAGTAACATTGTCAAAAAAGAAAGTAAGGTTAATGTAACCTAACTTGTTCTTGGTGAGGACATACAAGTTTTTTTATGATCATCACAACCGCCCTTTTAATATCTCACTCTGTCAAATTGCCTAGAATGAAAGTCGAGTTCATTGGTCTCTTTGTAGATTCAGTTCTTCATTCTCTTTTGAAAATCAAATGCCATTTGCCCTTCTTCAGTCTAGTCATAATGTTCCAAATATCCAACATCTTTCAAAGATCATTTATAATGGCTTAATTCTTTTAGCAAGAGGGGATGTGCTTCATCCAAGTGACTTAAACTCACCAAAGTCAACTTAGCTCTCTTATAATCACCCCACTTATTTCAGGGTTCAGCTCCCCAATAGCCATATTTTACTTGTCTTTTCCAATCCAAAAATCGTTCTCTTTAGCTAAAAATATAGGAGCAGAATAACTATTGAGTAATTGTCTTTTCTCTGTCTTAAGTGATCATAGTCCCATCCACTCCAAGCCAAAGGCCTATGCCTTCTTTTAGCCTACACTGGAGATCTTCAAAATTGACTCTGAACCATTAATGAATATTCTTTGGTCTAGTCATTTGACAAATTCTGAATGTAACTAATTATACGAATCCACATCTCATTATCTTTCCACAAGAACAGCACAAAAGAATTGCCTTCTTATTTTGTATGGTTTGGGTTTTTGGTTTTTTAGATCTAAGTTGACCGGTGGTTTCCCTGTGCATCAGTCATTTTAGTACAGCATTACTCAGCATTTAGTACAATGCTTGGCACTTAGTAAATGTCCTATCTACCTACCTACTTACCTATTTTTCTACCTATAACTCTGTCTAAATATCACCTTCCTACTTCTCATCTTAGGACCTTCATTCAATCAGCAAAAATGATAGAAACACCATTTATTCCCCTGAGGAGTTCGGCTTCTTGTCATAACCTTAGAATTCCTAACTATGCTTTCTAGCTTCCTTCTGACAGTATTTTTATCACCATATGAATCACTATGAGTGAATAACAGACACCTAGTTTGATAGGGCTTGAGAGACTCTCTGTTACATCCCAGACACATATTCCAAGAAAATAGTATATCTCTCAATTGTATGTGTCAGGCTCACCATTGGTTGCCTCAGCAAGAAGTTTCAGATCCCCACTCTTCATCTCTTCTTCTGGTCAGTCTTAGCTGCTTTCTCTTCAGTTGGTATGTCATTATTTCTTAGAGCATAAAAATATTTTCCATTTAAAATGACTCAGCTCTCTCCTCTTTGGGAAGAGCATTTAATCGATTGCATATCCCCAAAAGCTTGGTGATCCTTCCTTTTCCCTTCCTTCTCTATTTCTCATTCATCTATTCTCCAACTTCCTTACACACATTCAAGTTCTGCTCTGCCTCTGGAATTTTTCTTCTTTCCTTTCTTTGAATTATTGCTTTTGTCCATGATTTTGAAACACATTGTATTCTCCTTAATAATGTAAAGAGTGGAGAAAATTTTCCTCCAGTCCTTGAGTCACCCCTCTAGGGAACAACTTGAAATTTGCCCCTACTTAGGTGAATCTGACACGAGACGAGCAGAAACAGAGCGTGTTCATTTCAGGTTACTCTGAAATTCTCCTTTCTCCCCAGAATTACTAGTTCTTGTGTTCTCTGTCATTTTTTTTTGATAGCTCTTGTGGTTAACTCATATGCCTAACTTCCATTCCTGTTAGCTGTTCTTGTAAACTCTTAGGAACTGAAGTTTGGGTGAGAAAGAAGAGCTCTCAATTTTCAATTAACTTCTATGGTAGATTTTTGACTTTTTTTTGGTTCTTTCCCACCTTTTCTCAGAATGGCCCATCTTTAGTCAGAAGGTCTCTACAAAAACCCTAAGACAAACAGAAGTTGCCCCCCCCCATTGTCTGTGGAGTCTTAGATAAAAATCCAACTACTATTAACTTCTCATTTTCTTTTTTGTCTTTCTGCTGATCAGACCTTAAAGACTTTCTACTTCTATCATTCCTCTTCACTGTCTTACCATTTTATGTCCATTTAATTATGGATTGGAGAGTGAAAATTTCATTCTTTGACAATATCTACATAGGCAGTCATCTGTTTCCTCAATTCTTTCCCTTCCAAAATTCCTGTATTTAATTGGAAGATGGAAAGAAAATACCACATGTGTCCTCTCCCCCATACTACAAACTCCATTAGTTTCTTATGTAAAATTCTAGAATTTCTACAGAAACTTTTCAGTTTTTTTCTGCCCTCCTTCCCTGCCCTCTACAAAGTATTTGAAGGTACATGAGTCAATGGAAATAGAGACTGGTGAGCAGGTTTCAAAGGCTTTCTGTCATATCTCAGATAAACACTTTAATATGGAAAGCATCATAGAAAAATCATACTTTAAAAAAGTGTTTTCATGGGGAAAGAGTTCTGCGCTATGAATCAAAAGCTATGAATTCAAGTTTCAGTTCCTTCTTTTAAACAGTTGCATAATCAGGCAAGCTACTTAACATCTTTTGGTCTCTATTCCACCATTTGTAAAATGAGGGAATTTGATGTTGCTGCTGAGTCACTTCAGTCATGTCCAATTCATGAACCCATTTGGAGTTTCCTTGGCAAAGATATTGGAGTGGTTTGCCATTTCTTTCTACAGCTCATTTTATAGATAAGGAAACCGAAGCAAATTGGGTTAAGTGACTTACCCAGAGTCATGTAGCTAGTAAGCATCTGAGGTCACATTTGAACTCAAGTCATCCTGACTCCAAAGCCAATACTCTAGCCACTGCAGCACCTTAGGGTAGGTAGTGATGAAGCAAACAAGAGATTCAAATGAAAGACTCTAAGATCATAGCTTTAGAAGAACCTTAGACATTACCTAGTTCCTCTTTTTATAGAGAAAAAGATTGGGTCCAGAAGGTTAAGTGACTTGCCCACAATCACATGTAGTCAGTAGCAAAGCCAAGAATTAAACCCAGTCTTCAGATTCTAAATCCAATGAGTTTCTACCACCAACTTTATAGTACTACATAGATTAAACTACAGTTGGTGAGACTGAACCTGTAATTCCTGGCTTAAAATGCTAGGGACTTAATCATGAAGTCAGCAAGATACATCCAGCAATTCACGTTATCTCCCAGTTCTCAATGAAGAGATGGGGGCCCTCTGATAAAAGTTCTCTCATCTTCCCCCCCCTCACTTTTCACCATCAGAATTCAATAATAATTTCTTCCTTCCTTACAGAGAAGAAAAATTATTGATGCTTTTCATTAAAGCTAATCTCTTTACAAGCACTCTCAATCCCATTCCATGTCACCTTTTGTAGGCAATACGTTTATAGTTATTCTCTCTCTGTTGTGCACCTTCAACCTCTCCCTCTCCCATGATTCCTTCTCATCTAACTACAAAAAATTATCCTCTATCCCCTCTATCCCCTAGGAAAGATTTTCTTTGTCTATCCTGATAACTGGATGTCAAGGAAGAACTTTTCAAGAACTGAGTCATACAAGTCAAAATGCCTGTTAAACTCAAATTGCATATGGCCATGCCTGCTCTTCTGGAAATATATTAATATTAAAATGCATTAGTGTGGCTTAGTACAGGTACAAGAGTGCTAAACTTGGAGAGAAAGAAGATCTGGGATTAATTCTCAGCTGTGGCCTAGTATTTGTTGTAACTACCCTCATTGGACAAATAATTTCATCTCCAGGAACTTCACTCACCTCATTGGTGAAGTGAAGACAATAATTCTTGCACTGACTATATCACAGGACTGTAAAAGAATCAAGAGATGCTATATAAATAATAGCTTGTTGTTGACAATTATAATAAATAATATGTGTAAAACAGTTTACAAAGTGGAGTACTTGGAGTACTTTACAAAGTAGAGGACTTGACTTAGAATCGGGAAGACCTGTATTAGTCTTGCCTTACACACTTAGTAAGTAGCTGAATGACTTTAGCCAAATCACTTAATTTCTCTTTAACCTCAGGTACATTATCTGTAAAAATGGAAATAATGATTCACACCTACTTTAGAGAAAGTACCTTGAAAAACATTAATGGGTCTATAAAAATATTCACACTTGCTTTGATATATACTGTGTTTTATCTCCCTAGTCAAATGTAATCAACTTAAAGTCAATGGTGATTTTTTTCATTTAGTTTTTATATGGTCAGAGATTAGCAAAGTCCCTTGCATATATCAGGTACATTTTAGATGCTTGTCAGACTGGATAATCTATGTACTCCTACACATGGGAGTTGGTATTGGTACTTGCATTCTTTATTATAAGGGAGAATTATATTATAAAAATGAGTATATTCTAATAGGTATAGACCCAGATGAGAAATTATAGGTAATTTCAAACCCATAAGAACTTCAGGCAGGCCAAAAAGAGCAAAAGAAAAAAGCATGGGAATAAATATGACAAAAGCACTAAAGAATGAGATGCAGGTGGACAGAGACAGAGACACAGACACAAAAAGAGAGACACAGAGAGAAACAAAGAGAGAAAGACATAGAGAAAGAAATAAAGAGAAACAGAGGCAGAAAGAGAGAGAAAAAGAAACACAGAGAGATATACAGAAAGAAGGGAAGAGGGAGAGAAAGAGAAAGTGGGGGGCAGAGAGCACAGTTAGGAAATGAGAGCCAACTTGACTCTAGCTGAGCTGCAAAGCTCATGATGACAGAATTTACTTTGAGTTTGGTGGGCCTGACAATGTGTGAAATGATTTTGTACAGCTAGGTCCTGTCACAATTTCCCTAATTTGAGCCGAACCCTACACTACAAAGAATTGTGCAAGTAACCATGGAAACTAGGACTATGACACAGGCCTCCTGCTACACATAGGGTATAAAACCCCCAAAATGGGCTTCCCTTAATGCCCCCACCCCCACAGACACAGACACACAAAAGCATAAACCTTAAAATCAAGTAGGATTTAACCTAAGGAAAATATAACTCTCAAGAGTTGAAGCTCAATAAGGCTTCTCCATAGGACAAGAGGGACATGAGCAAGATGTAGGACAAAGAACGGTTTAACCTCCATGTAGAAAACTTTTTTTTTAAAGCAAGAACCTAAAAAAAAGTTCTCTATCATGTAAAACATCAAATCATTTTTTAAACATATGTATTGAGTTCTTAATAAAAGACAATCAAAGGATGGGATGAATAGTACAAATGTTCTATGATCTAGTTTTTCATTCTTGCTCCAGGGATAGATTTCAGGTGATTACAGCATTGGAAACCAAATGAGACTCATGTCTATACCCTTAAAGGAAGAACTATGACATTTTAGAAAATTAAGCCATTTCCCCTTCCTGGTCCTTTCCGCTTTCGAATGACTCACAGGCACTGATACACACCGTTCTAGCTTCATGTCACAAATAAAATGTTGTTTTTGTCTTCTGCATAGCAAGCTAACCCTCAGACTAGGACCTTTCAACCCATGACAATCCATCAAGGTTCCTATGCATTGGGGGGAGGTGGGGTAGAGTAAGCAGGGGAAGCTTTCTATTTAGCTTATTCAATCCACAAAAAGATAGGGGATAGCTAATCTGTGAATAGTGGAGTGTTAAGTGCTAGGGAGGATACCTGGGTTTTTGCCACAGATATGAACATGCAAAAACACACAACCTCTGCTGGATTCAAGGGAACTAAGCCACTTATCTTCTTCCCTCTAAGGGAACCTCTGGTTCTGGGCTTATGTAGGAAGACCCATTCAGTTCTAGAGGAGCTTGACCTCTTTAGATATAGATTAGCTATAGGACAGCTGGGTAGCTAGGAGGTGCAGTGAATAGAGCACCAGCCCCGGAGTCAGGAGGACCTGAGTTCAAATCCGACCTCAGACAATGAACACAAAAACTAAGCATGTGACCTTGAACAAGTCACTTAACCCCAATTGTCCTACCTTCCCTCCTCCAAAAAGCAAAAAAACAAAAATAAAGATATATGATAGCTATTTTTTTCTAATCCAAAAGAAATGCTTAAAAAGACAGAAGATTCATGAGTGCACATTGACACTTAATTATGCAGCAATAAATTATAATAAATATGGTCTCCTAGAAGGTTGATGCTTAAAACATCAGAACATTTAAAACATTTTGGGAAGTTGCTGGACATTTCACTTTTGACTCGTGGTTGCACTGTCATAATAACCCCCTCAAGGTAAGTGTATACTAATAATTTAGGCAGAAATTGGGCTCCTCCTCCTAATAGTGGTCATCGTCTCCAAAAAACACCACAGTAGTTACAAGGGATCCCTCATCAAGTGTAGCCAGCAGTTATTGAAGAGGCCAATAATTCTCAAATTCCAGAAATAGCCACTTTCCAAAAGTCTATCTCTCCCAATTGATTTTTGGTCACTTATCCTCTGAGAAAGAAACACAAAGCAGGGAGGTAGTAAAGGCCATTTTCCTAGAGTAGAGCTTGCCAAGGTAGTATCTGTGTGCAAAACTACTAACTGCCTTGAGAGGGAAGGGAATGCCTCCCTTATCCTTTGCAGGAAGTTCAAGAGAAAGAGAGTCACATGTTCTATATTCTATAGAAAGGCGAAAAAGAGAGCACCAGAGGCTGGAGTCATTTCTTTTAACATCACTGAGTGGGTGGCTCTTCTTGTCTGCTGCAGTCCTCAATCCTCCCACTGCCATCAGAGGGGTCAGTGAATTATTGTGTAGTCCCGAAGAACCAATTCCTTTATCACTGAATCCTATGTGAAACCTGCCAAGAAAGACTTATATTCCTGTAGAACACGGAGAAGGGATGCAGGTGATCACCCCCCTTGCCTACATGTGAAGAGTTATAAAGAGGTATATGTCTGAAAGTCAGATTGAGCAGTATTGGTCAAGAGGCTATAAGAATTGAGAGGAAGAAATCAGGGTGGACTGGGTTGTTCTGGGGTGACCCTTTCCTTAGGTAAAACTGATTCCTATTCTTAGAGAATAGTGACTCCAGAAAGCACTAGACTTAGAATAAGACCTGGAGTCTTATCTCAGCTCTAGGAAGCTAGGTGTCAAGGTTGAGAAAGTGCTGGGACCGGAGTCCTAAAGACCTGAGTTCAAATCCCACCTCAGATAGCTACTAGCTATATGACCTTAGGTATGTGGCTTAAACTCTATTTGCCTCAGGTCAGCAACTGTAAGATGGGGATAATAACAGCGTACACACCCCAGCCCCTCAGGGCAACTGTGAAGACTGAGGGAGAGATTGGTAAAATGCTTAGTGTAGTGTCTGACACAAAGTAAGTGCTATGTAATAAACACTAGCTATTATTATTATTATTATTTTACTATTATTACTGGAGCAGATGGCTGGTACAGTGGATAAAGTGCTGAGCCGGGAATCAACAAGATATGTCCTCCAATTCCAGCCTCAGACACTTGCTAGCTGTGTGATCCTGGGCAAGTCTCTTCATCCTGTTTGTCTCCATTTCTGTGCCTGCAAAATGAGCTGGAGAAGGAAATGGCAAACCACTCCAGTATCCTTGCCAAGAAAACCCCAAAATGTGGTCACGGAGCTAGGTGAAATGACTCAACAGCACCAATAGCTCCTATGGGTTAGGGCAAGTCACTTCCTTTGATTTTGTTTTTCCTCTTTCACAAAATAAATTAGTGAGAGACTGAACCAGATGATCACTAAGTTCCAAATCCAATGAATGGTCACTTCACTAACCACTCCCCACTCCAAAAACATATGCTCCTCTCTACCAATCTTTCCTGTGTAGGAAATGATCCCATGCTCACTTGAACTGCTGCAGAACTTTGCATAAATATCTCTCTTAATAAACTTTTACCCTCCATCTTAGATTTATATCAGAGAATAATAAATGGAAGGGATCATAAAAGTCATCTAATACAACCCCTTTATTTTACAGATAAAGGAACTCAAGCCCGGAAGTGTTAAATGACCTGCCCAAGGTCAGATAATCAGAGATTAAGGGCTTATCTGTCCCAATCCTTTCATTTTACAGATGAAGGATCTGAGACCCAGGGAAACTAAGGTAACTTGTCCTAGGTGAGATTCGAAGACTTGTCTTCTGACTCTAAAGGTCAATGTCTTTCCACTGTATAATACTACTTTTAGGTCACCCAGGCACTAGGTGGTTACTAGGAGATTTAGTTATTAAACATATACCTCTTACTCTCCTACCCAGTTTCTCTACTCAGCTACATGCTCCTGGAGGACTAGAACTATGAGTAATTCATCTTTGCTTATTCCATGGCACCCAGCATAGCATCATTGAAATAATGGGTGCTTAGTAAGAATGATCAAATCAATAAGGAGAGACCATTCCAGGTAGGGGATATAACATAAGCAAAGATGTTCAAATGATAATTAGCAAACCATATTCCAGGAATTTCAAGGAAGGATTGTGGAACTGGAAGGCAAAACTGATCATCTCATGATGATAGGGATAATTTTTTTTGTACTTCATAAAAGTTTCTTCCTAACCACCTTGAGAGGATCAATACAAGCATTATTATCCCCATTTTATAGAAGAGAAAAATAAGGCTCAGGGAAATTAATTTACTTGCCAACAGTCCCATTAACTGTGATTCATGGTCTCTGTCCAACTCCCAGTTCCAACCAACCCTGCCTGCTTAGTGATTCCTTTTTGCTTTCCTGTTCCAGCCAAATTAGATAAACCAAGAGATAAGAACCTTGATAAACCAGAAATACATATGATATTGCTTTACATCTTTGACAAGTTGTTGAATTTAGAAAGCAACAGAAGCTAACATAAGCAGTCTCCAACTTACAAGAATATTGTGTTCTCAAACTCATTTTGAATCCCAACTTGGACCTTAAGAAGTATATGTCCCCCAAAGCAGTTCTAGCAGTGGGGAAGAAAGCTTAGTTTAGCACCAGGTATACAAAGCCACAAAAGCAGTTCTGGGATGCCCCAGAAGCCAAAGAAAGCAGACAGAGGAGTGGGAAGAGAAGCAGCAACACCCTCAGGTATACTAGGGAGGGTCTCAAGCATTCCTGGCATAGGTGGGGAAGGAGTAACATTCTTGGAGTCCACCTAACTACCAGGGAGAACACAGTATTTATGGAAACTGAGACCAGGAGTTGATAAATTAGTGTTCATTCTTATGTAAAAATAATTCTAAAGACTGGGAATTAACCTACACTATTGAAAGTATGTTAGAATCAGAGCCAAAGGATCTAAGTTCCTATACTAGCTAAAATTCTCACTAATAAATAACATGACTTTGAATAAGTCAACTTAACCCCTCTGGATCTCAGGATTATCAGTAAAATGACGTCTGAGGACTTTTCTGAGTCAAGGACTGCAAAGTAATCATAGTCAATTTTCGTTACTAGGTGTTATATATATAACTAAGATTATGGGGTTCATAAGTTGGAGTGTTGGGATTCAGACTGAGGTCTTCTGTTTCTAACTCCAGCATTCTTTCCACTGTACTGTTCTCTTTCACCTAGTCCATGAAACATGGATACACTGGGCAAAATCCCTGACAAAATGGTCAATCAGCTTATTCTAAAACACTAGCTATGAAGCAGCCCATTTTATTTCTGGACAGTTCTCTCTCTCTCTCTCTCTCTCTCTCTCTCTCTCTCTCTCTCTCTCTCTCTCTCTCTCTCTCTCTGCAATAAGGGTTAAGAGACTTGCACAGAGTCATACAGCTAGTAAGTGTCTGAGGTCAAATTTGAACTCAGGTCCTCCTGACCCCAGACACATTGCTCTATCCATTGTACCACTGGATACTTCTTAGGGGTAGAAAAATCTCTCCTTATTAAAAAAAAAATTGAAATCTGTGTCCCAATTACTTTTACCCTTTAATTTAGCCTTAATTCTTTCCTCTGGTTAAAAAAAATGAAATCTAATCTTTCATCAACCTTACTTCAAATACTTAAAGAGAGTTATCATGCCCCACCCCCTGAGTCTTGTCTTATCAAAGCTAAACATTTCCATTACCTCAACTGACACTTATATGGCATAGTTTCTACAACAAGAACTAACCAGTTGACAGATTGATGGGAGCCAGGGTATGATAAGCATGAGCAAGGACCAACTTCAACTCAGAAATGACTTCTTCGAGGTATCACAGACTCAGAGCAATCTTGAGGTACTTGTTTTAACATAGGGGATTAGCTGAAGAACACGTGTCATTTTGGGATAGTGGGCAGTGTATTTTCAGAGACAGAAATAACTGGAAATAATTGCATTGGAAAGTAACTGATCTTGTTTAACTGGAAAGAAAGGAAAAATAGCCTCTGTGGCTCCTCCATTGCAGACATGAGCTACTGGTAGCAGTTATGGAGACAAGACAGAGGGTGAGTCAAGAGAGCATGTATTAGGGGGCACTCTTTCCAAAATAATAGTAGTAAAAGGGGCCTTAGGAGAGATCAGACTGTAAAGTGTTATTTGGAGAAAACAGAAAAACGTCAGTCCCTTTTGTCTCAAGTCACCAGTCATTGCTATTTGCATAGAAGTGAGGGGTTGATGAGACAAGTCTAAAAAGGAATCATGCTCCTGAGAAACTCAATTACCTTGAAAGGTGAGCTATGGAGAGCAATTCCTGGTGGGATATAGATCCAGTAAGGAATATCAATATTATACCAGCAATAAACAGTAGCTTTGCAATGTGGAAATAGACTGCCTCACCATATATTTTCTCTGTTCACATATGTTCTCTACTCTATGTGCAGAAACCCCATGCATAATTCCTATGAAGGTTGATTCTCCTCACTGAGTGCATATATATCTTCATAAAAGACGAATCTCAAGGCTAATGAAGGAAGTGTTCTGTTATTACCTTACTTACATTGCTTTGTATTAAAATTCTTTTGTTACTAATTAGATGTGATATCTGACTGACTGGTAAAAGTAAAACCCATCAGTGATGGTTCATAAACTGTGGTTGGAAAGAATTCTGACCCTCAAAATAATACAAAGAACCTGGGATGACTGACTGGGGAACAAAAATAAAGGACCTTGATCATTATGTGAGCTAAGAAAAGGGTTTTTCAGAATTCTCTGCCACTAGAAGCCTAGAAAAATTCGTGGAATTATGTTTTGACTTGTATAGAACCATTATGGGGTAGTTGCAACAGCTTCAATTCCATTCATCATCTGGATTATGTGAATACAGTATAAAATTTCCTTGTCCTTTAAAATACATACTCCAAACTGGTCACAATACTGTCTTTGTGATCTGACAAAAGTACAATAAAGTGAAACTTTCACCTCCCTTATTCTGGACACAATTATGAATACTATAGGTTTCTCCCTACAAGAGGAAAAGAAGGCATTTCTAGTGGAAATATAGGTTGAAATTGTACCAGTCAGATCAGTAAAAATCAAAACAAAAAACAAAACAAAAAATTAATCAGGTCAGTTAAACAATAAAATACATAGATTCAACCAGTATAGGTTGACATAGATTGTATGAGTGCACAAGGTCTGGTGTAAAATAGGTACTAAATAAATACTTACCAACATAGGTAGATAGGTAGGTAGGTAGGTAGATAGGTAGGTAGATAGATAGGTAGATAGGTAGGTAGGTAGGTAGGTAGGTAGGTAGGTAGATAGGTAGGTAGATAGGTAGATAGGTAGATAGATAGATAGATAGATAGATAGATAGATAGATAGATAGATAGATAGATAGATAGATAGATAGATAAATGATGGATAGATGATGACAATCATGATGATAATAGATAGATAGATAGATGATAGATGATAGACAGACAGAGAGAGATATAGATATATAGATTGTATGTGCATCTCTCTAACCCAATTCACTGTTTCCCCAAGAAGATACTGCTAAATTGAATGAATAATATAAACAATTCAGAACCCAAAAAAGGACCTAGTTTTTCAAGGAGTAATGAAACTTTCTCCCTATCTTTGCAGAGAAGGCATAAACCATATAGATTTTGATTCTAAATAATCCAAAAAATAGATTAAAATTTCAAGTCAAAAATAGGGGAACTGGGTCCTGATCCTAGTCAATTTGTATTGATATGGAATAAGTTAATTTAATTTAATAAGTTTTTGTTTTCCCATTTGTCAGAGAGGGAGACGTCTCTTGCTTATTTCATAGAATCATAGCATCTTGGAGTTGGCATACCCCTTAGAGGTCTTCAAACTCACTTTCAACCACTCAGTAATCCTCTAGGTAACATCCCTGACAGATATCCAACCTGACCATCTAGTCTTAGCTTGAACATTTTCATTTTTCTTAAAGGAAATGCACAAATATTATTCATTACATCATGTTCTGAAATGCATTGGGCTTCTTGGAGAGATTGCTATAAATAAAACATTTCATTATCATTATTGATAATCATTACTCTAGAATAACAATGTTGCTCAAATTCATATCTGTCCTTTTCAGAACACATAAGGAATGTTAATTGTATGGCAGTAAAACAGATGCAGATAGATTTCAAAGACTTCTTGTCAGAGACATAAAATGGGAGGGGGAGGAGGTAGAGAGAATTGGGAAGAAGTAATTAATTGCCTGGTCATTGGAGAAATCCATTCTAAAGCTACATGTAATGCCCAGATCTATTTCCAACAGCATCTTTCCCCATTCTTTTCTTTAGCAGCCTCAGGGAGTACACTGTCAATGCAATGAAACTCTTAAAAACCAATAAAAGAAGGGCATTAGACACAGGCAGTAAACTTCCTGCTTACTCAAGCTGAAATGTATCTTCAAATATTCCCACTGAAAAAATATATCCATTAAATAAAGGCATTTCTCACACATTAAACCTAAACTTAGGTTGGAAAAGAACAGAACTCTCATATCAAAACAATTCCTGAAAACATACTTATGCACTCATGGAGAGCTGGCTTCATTCTATCATTTTTTGTTCAATATTAGATTTTACACTTTGCTCAATTAACAGCATAAAAGTATCAACTAGCAAAGGAATGTGCAGTGATTTTTAAAAATGAATAATTCATAAGAGATGTTTAAAATTTTATTGAATGGAATATAATACAAAAGGTACAGAACTCCTGATTCCTTAAGAGTTGTGGGGTTTTTTTAATGATACATAAAATAAAGTAGATAATAACAATTCTTAGCAGATGAAAAATTATAAAGGCCAAATAATAAAAGGTCTTAATATTCTGACAGCTCTTCTACATGTCAAGGAAGTACCTTACTCACTTTATAGGTGGGGCATGCATATTTGTAAATCTTATTTTTTCCTCTCCCAACTTATATCCATTAACATATGCTTTCATCCCAAATCTCATAACACTTTTGCATATCCACATTATATGAGTTAAACAAAAATTTCCTCCCTATGAGATTCTTGTGCCCTATTTATTGAGCAGGGCAAATGGCCCCAAACTCATTCCATCAAAGGCAATATATTTCCCTCTCTCTACTCTGCCTAGTATTGCATTCATTCAAACCAAAAATAATTTATATTGAATGCCTATTATGTGTGAGGCCAGAGTCCTCTAGGTTTCATCATTATCCTTTTCATTCTAATGTGATTTGCATGACATGATCCCACTGGAAGCTGTATTTTCCCTGTACTTGCATGATTTCATTTAGTCCTTCAAGGCTTCCTTTGAACCCCCTTTTCTCTTTCCTCTTTTAACTCCTCCCATTATACTTCTTCCCCTCTTTTCCCCAATCCCATGCTCCTCCTTCTTCTAAGACTTTGAATCTATTTACAATGGACCTGTTATTCCCATTTTCTTTGATCTTTCCCTCCATTCATTTTTTTTTCTATTGCTCTTCTGCCTTTCTTTCCTTCCCTAAGGACTCCAAACAGAGCTCTCTTTGGAAATGACTGTTCTCTATCTACCAGACTCTTGTACTTCAAGACAACACCAAACAGTTGTTTTCTTGGTGTCCTCTGATTTCATCTCTACATACTTTATCTGTTTTCTCATGCCCCAACACAATTTTAAACCTTTCTTAAAGAATAATCGCAATAATAATTTCCAACATCTCTTTCCAAAGTCTCCTTCTATTTTCTCCTTCTCTTATGACCATAGGACTTCTGTCCACATTTATTTAGGCAGATATCATTAAGCTGATTGTTTCATTTCACTTTCATCTTGGGCCTATGAGGTTGGCTTCCTTTTATTTCCCTTTTACTGCATGACATCCCCAGGCAATTTGTACAAACATATACTTTTTTTATTTCAAAAGTTATACACAGTCTAATAAGAAATGGTACTACATCTTTGTTCTTCATATCTAAAACTTTTCTCCCAATGCACATCATATTCAGATCATTTCCTGAGCTGGAATATAGCAGACCTCTGGCTTTCACCTCTATCCTTCAATACCTGTAAATTGAAAGCACCTGTTAGGAAGTTGGTTAACTCATTCATCCTCTTCCATTAACAATATAGAAAGTCATGATCTAAGCCTTAAACCTCCCTGCCATTTGTAGTAGAGTTTTTAATACATTATGCTTTTTTTTAACTGGATGGCAATGTCCTATTCTGGTTCCTGATGAAAATTGGAGAATAGTTTAGGTAGATTTGGTCTCCTAAGAGGAATCATCAAGAAAGTTTTTTTCCTAATAACATAGAGTCTTACTCTTTGATTCAGAGGTCAAAGTAAATCCTATTCCTGTTCTTCACTGATAGCTACTTAAAATCCCTTTATTCCCGAGTCCAAATTAACTACAGGTATGATCCTTGATGATTGATTCCAATTGAATAAGCAGAGTCCCCATAATCTTTTCCTGTGTAATTGCTCTTATTTCTTTTGAAGAGGAGCTACAAACTATTTCCATTCAAAGAGCATTTCAAGGACCTACTATATGGGGAAACAAACATAAAAATCAAAGTCTTTTCCCAAAATTCCCTTTTTAAGGGTCATGCTTGTTGTAGGAATAATATCTACCAGGTTCTGCACCATATAGTCTAATGCAGATCTTTCCCCTAAAAGAGAAAGAAGTCATCTTCAAGATTTGATTGACTCTAGTTCTGGGATCTGAAGACCTGAGCTTAATTCCTGTGTGATTTCAGGAAAATTGCTCACCATCCTAATGCTTATTTACCCATTAGTAAGCTGAGGGGAGGGTTGAACTAGATAGCTTATGAGGTCCCTTCCAATTCTGGATCTATTGAAACTATGGTCTTTTTATTTTGGTGTAGCAGAATGTCATGGATAAATTTCTGGTCTTGGATTCAAGAAGAATTGGGTTCAAATCCTTCATCAGATGCTTTATAACTGTGACCTTGGACCCAGTATTTTCACCTATCTTTGCTTAAATATTTTCCTTTGTAAAATGAGGGGACTGAACTTGGTAACCTCTAAGAGTTCTTTTAACTCTAAATCTACAATCTTATGATGGTTGCCTAAAGACCCAAAGAGCCCAGCTCAGATAGTCAGCACCTTTTACACTTGGCAGATAATTACCCTGAAATAATGACCAGAGGCATTTCTATGTAGAGATGAAACAAATTGTAGCTTTCTGAATTATGCTGTATCTTTGCTGAGTATCCTTCCCATGCTATGGCTTAAGTAAACTTGTTTTTGTTAATTACGAGCTCAGGTATATGTTAAGAGCCCAGGTGTGACTTATTCTCTTCTCTTAAACATGGTAACTAGGTTTAGTTTTCTCTTTGTCTTCTGTTCTCCTAACCCTCTATATCCTTCATCTTTGTATTTACCTTCTCAGTATATATCATAATGCCTAATGAATGGATTTTTTAAATTTTTTCAATCAATCATTTATTCATTCATTCAGGCAGAACAAGTAAAATATAGAATAACCATTGCTATCATTGTTTTCTCATCAGCCATCATCCCCTTCCTCATAGTTGGTTTTCTGCATCCTGGAGTTCAGTTGGCACAGTGAATTTTGAATGTTTTAAATCATGATAAAACATTTGTGAATGCAGAGGACCCCCTGTAGGAATGAAAATATTAAGACAAATTAGAATCAGAATTTATGTGCCATGTGCTTCTTATATTCTAATTTGTTATAGGTATTTGTGTGCATGCCTAATTGGATTATAGAATTTTAGACCTGGAGAGGACCGTAAGGCTATTATTTACCATAGCCTAACACCATCATTTTACAGGTGAGGAAAACAGAGAACCTGTTGTTGCTTTTTTGTTGTTGTTGTTCAACCAATTATTCAGACTAAGCTGTAAACACTGAGAATTATAGTTTAGTTTGTCCATCTGGTTACATTTGGAACTAAAAATAAAGGCATAAGTCTATTTAAAAATTAACATCTTTTCCTAGGAATATTTTTGAGAAGAAACAGTTATCTTATTCATAATTATTTGCAAAGGTGCTTTGCTGCAACTTATTGCTCTGTCATGCCAAGACCTAAGCATGACCAAATCTCATACAAAGGATCACAGATTTAGATGTGGAAGGAACCAACATTCTCAGTTAAAAGAGGGGGAAACTGAGACCAAGAAAAGTGGAATTCATACAGAGAGCAAGTAATTATGTTACTATTTTTATATGATGCTAAATCCAGCACTATATTCACTGTTCGACTATAATTTTGATAGGATAAGTGATCACAATATTTTAAAATCTGTACCTCTGACAATGGATTCATTTGACAGTGGGTTCATTTTAAAAGACCTCAGCAATGCAAAGCACCTCAGGAAGATTCTCTAGCATCTACTCCACAGTTTCTTGGAAGTAATGCCTAACAGAAGGAAGATAAGCCTAGTCCCTTCCATCTCTTGCCAGAAGGCATGAACTTGGAAGGATTTCTTTGGACAGTAAAAATCCCACAATATCTTCTTGTTTTGATGTTTTAAGTATCAAGTTCCAGGGAGAGTATAATGGTAGTAATGAGTTATTGCTCCTCATAATTTACATTTGGGTCTCTTATGGAAGAGAATCTTTTGTATGGAATCATCAAGTCAACAGCATTTTGTTAAACATTGTGTGTCACACCGCTATACTGCACTAGCTACTCTTTCCCCCCCACATTTCTCACACTATTTCACAACTCTCCTTAATGATTTTTTTTAATGTTCATGATTTATCTATTTTATTACATTGCAAATACCTTGAGAATTGGGGCTACATCTTATTTTACCTTTGTATCTTCAGCACCTACCACAGTGCCTTACACAAGGAGGATGCTTTAAATTATTTGTTGAAGCATAATGAAGCAAATTGAATGAAACTGAAATGGGGGGGGAAGAGAAATAAGTTGGAGGCAGGGGTCCAAGTTATTCAAATTTTGAGGAATGAGTTGGAACTGAATCTGGAGCAACACTTGAGGAAGGAAGGAAATGACAGAAAATTCCCAGAAAGGTGTTTGAGATCAGAGGTCCCTTGAAAACACAACATTTCAATCCTATGATGAGTTTAGACTCTAATTCTCAGCATTTAATACAAAGAATTTATGTAATCTAGACTCGTTCATTGCTTTTCCCCAGCTAGATTTAATGACGATATCCAAATTTCACAGACAAAAAGTAACTTGTGCCTAGTGCCTTAAGATGATCTTCTCTCACTAAATGCTGATCAAAAGCAGTTTTCAAACTATAAGCAGAAAATACACAAGCACACATTTAGTGACTACTACATATTGCCACTTAATAATGCAAAAAGAAATGAAATAGAAGAATTGGTTTGAGTGTCTCAGTGGTTGGAGACTAGGTCTGAAAAACAAAGGTCTCATATGTATAGGGATGGTTTTTAATAAAAGCCAAATAATTTTTACTTAACCAAAACAAAACCTCCTTTGCATTTGCCTGATAGCCAATTTTGTAAAAATCAAGGAGCTTGATACAATTTATTTATATATACAATATATATATATAATACATATACACATATATGTATATAGTATATATACAGATTACATATATACATATATATACATATATGTGTGTGTGTGTAGCATGTATACACACATGCCTACACATATTTTCTAGATGCTTGCTATGTCCAGAACACTGTGCCAAGTCCTTGGAGAGGAAGACAATTCATGGGACTTGGGTAAGAGCAGTGAGACCTGGATGATCTCCTACCCCTCTGAATTTTAGCAATCTATTTTGTTCTGATTCTATGATGAAGTAAATAAATGAATTACTTCCTACTTAATGTCATCTTTGTGTGGTATAGTAGAGAAAGAACAAAAGACCTCCATTTGAATACTATCTCTGCCATCTGTTTATTCTTTTTCACCTCATCTCTGCATATGGGTGGGGGGACTGGAGAACTGGGGTGGAGACAAGGGAAGACAATTCCCACCTGGGAGAAGCTGGGGAGCTGCTTTCAGAAAGGCATGATGCTATATAATAGAAGTGCTCTGCTCCCTGATTTGGGGCGTGCACAGACATTCTGTAACTGGTTCCAGTCTGCTAACCATGTGATAAAGGGATAGACTATTGATGGGCTATGTGGCTGTAAAGAGTGTATTCATTCAAAATGCACTAACCAGCAAAATGATTCTTTTGGTTTACTCTGGGTCACTTCTGATCAGGTCCTGTTTGAGTGGGAGAGACAATGATGTAAAGGGCTCTCTGAGGCTGAGATGTAGAGTTGTGGCCCCCATGAATACTGGCTCTATAGCCTCTGCTCCTTGCTTCTCTGTCTTGCTGTTACGCAAAGGAGAATAGGAGGCTATTATAAGATTGTGAGTCTTAAATGGTGAACCAGCAAAGGTCTGGGAGTTGGAATCCATCACAGGTTTTGCAGCAATCCAGTCAAGCATTGAGGTATGACCTGAAGGACTCGGGTCAGGGATAACTAAAATGGGGACTCATCTTAAAGTTAAAAGTGTATTATAGGGACAAGCTGCCCCCAAAAGGGGAGCAAAGGACATTGAAAAGGTCACTGGTCGTTTCAAAGGATGCTTCAAGCAACCAGTAATTTTACTCTGTTTCTTCACTCTTGAACAGTACACAAAAAAGCAGCTATGTGTGGAAGAATTTCAAATGACCATGTATAGCAAAACAGGTAGGTCATTATCAATTTCCTTCCTTTAATCATTCAATTGACAAACATTTATTAAGAATGAACTATGTACCAGACACTTTACTTAGCACTAGAGATACAAAGAAAAAAAATCATATATGTGTGTGTGTATATGTATATATATAAATGTACACCCAATTTCTTCTGAGTGTCTCTAGATCCTTGAAAGGGAGAAGTAGCTGGTCTCACTCTGGCCTCAGTCTCCCAGAGTATTAGCTTTTACAAAGGATATTTACTAGAGAATATAGCAAGAATAGAGACAGATGTTTCCTATTCACCCCTAACACCATGGGGCACACTCTCTCCTTTCACCACATTGGTCCATGGGGAAAGTGAGCTCAAATCTTACTCAGCTGCTACAAAGTACATGCCCTATCAAATTCATTGCTAAATTCAGCATAGTCAATGGACTAAATAGATCCCTTACTTATAGAGAGCAGGGTACTGATAAAAGTTTAGCACCTGGGTCCATGAAGTGGCAGTGTGTGTACATACACATACATAAACATATATACACATTATGTATGTAAATAATTATCAGAATTTTGTATGCATTAACATTTTCTCCACTACTTAAGTCTGGAAAATCAATAAACAATAAATCAACACTTGATTTATAGTGTTTGTTGCTTTCTGGGATGTAAATGACCACACTAAATATATGACAAATGTCTACTGACAGCCAGTTTGAGCTGGCCCAGCACACCCCTGCTTACAGGACTTAGAATCTTGACTGTAGACATTCACCGCTGGACTGACATCTCAGTCACTACCTAGAAGCTCTTTTATTGGGCCAGACTGAGACAGTGGAAGCTCAGACTGAGATGGACTCCAGCTCTCAGACATCTGATGACTCACTATTGAGACATTTTAAAATTCTCAAGGTCATAGTTATCTCAGTACTCCTTCACTAAAACCAGAAAAAAACAAACCCAGAGGCAAAGAACAAAGACCTACATTCATGGGCCACACGTCAGCCCTAGGAAAGAGAAGGTCCATGGTGTCTCAGCTCCAGAGGTTTACATCATGATTCTCTCACTCAGGTGAAGCCAGTCAAGAAAAAGAAAAGCCCTGGCCTGTTAATGCCTTTAGAATGTATTCTCAATCTCAGCTCAGCAGTCAATCAAAAAGCCTCTCTTTTTTGCTTGAAAACCAGAAACAATCAGAATAGTTGCACATAATCTTAATCAAGGGGTTAAGGCCCTTCCATTAAATATGATGATGTCTTTCTGGAATAGGGTTGCTCAGCCTTTGGAAGCAGACAGAGGATGTACTGTGTGCTCAGAGGATGGGCCTACAACTGGCCAGGGTTCCATTATAATAGGATCACAAATTGGAACTGAAAGGGGTCATGGAGTCTCTGGAGTCCTATGCCCTCATTGTATAGATGAGGAAACTGAAGGACAAAGAAGTTAAGTGACTTTGCCAGGACCATACATCTAAAAATGTTTTAAGTGAGATTTGAACCCTGGAGTCTTCTTGACTCCAAATTCATCATAACATTTGAGCACATAGTAAGTATTGGAATTCAAATACAATAAATACTAAAGATAGTTTCTGCCCTTAAGAAGCTTGAGTTCTATGGGGTAAGACAACACATAAAAGGAAATGGAAACACTGGAGACAATGGGATGATACCCAAAAGAAAGCAGTTGAAAGAGTCAGGAGAGTTCAGGGAAGAATGAAGGAGAGAAGATCACTGGCTTGAGTTGTTCCTAAAACTGGAGTTTCCTTGAGGACCAATTAGAGAAAGGTGCTAAAGGCAGAGGGATCTTCTAGGGTGAAAAGACTGCTGGGAAGCAGTGGAATGTTGGGCACCCTTGAGCTATTTCATCACCTTTTCCCCCTTATTCTTATAGTTCCTGCTGAAATATAACATGAGTATATTCATGTAAATTAATTGGATGGATTAGCAGGGCTCTGAGGGAATGAGAAACAGTGTAAGTAAATTTGATGGCAGAAAGGAAGTCAGGAAAGACTCAGGTCTGAAGGACTACTAAAAAAGACCCTGATTGGAACCTAAAAAATTTTTAAAAGGAATATTAAAATTTTTCTTTCCATGCAATAAAAATAATATTAAAATTATAAAAAATAAAAGTATTTGTCAAGGAACAAAGGAAAGAGGGAGAAGGGAGAGAGAGCAAGAGAGAAAAGGAAGGAAGGAAGGAAGGAAGGAAATAATTATAGGGTTTGTTGATGATTTACAAACCAAAGGACACTGAGGATGTGTATGCTTTGCCATTGCATGGATTCTAGATATTGATTCTAGTTTTGTGAAATGAAGCAGTACACGCCATAGCTCCAAGCAACCAATTGCAACTGGAACTGTAATGGCCGATTCTGGATACTTGGTGTGGCTGAGCATCTGTGGGGTTTTACGTTTGAGGTAGACAAAGGAAAGCAAGAGTGCCTTACAAATGTACCAGTGAAGGATAAATAGAACTAATCCTCCTCAGGATACACTAATAGTTAATAATAATACATATATAATATATGTAATATATATTTTATATATAAATATATAACATATAATATATAATAAATAATAATAATAATTACCATTTATATCATTTTAAGATTTATACACCACTGTACAACTATTATTATCCTCTTTTCAGAGTTGGGGAAACTGAGGCAGAAATTAAGTCACTTGCCCATAGTCACGTAGCTACTTAGTGTCAGAAGCAGGAGTTGAACTCAGGTCTTCTTGACTCCATGTCCAGCACTCTATCCACAGGGGTACACATCAGCAGAAAAAGAATGACTAAGTGGTCTATTAAGGGCAGCCCAAGATAACTACTATGTTTATCTTGATCTGGCCTACTCATGATTTTCTACCTCCATGTAAAACCCCACAGACCTTATGGACCCTTCCCCTCCACTCCGACACACACATCACATACATAATACATACATATGTTATGTTTGTCCAACTAGGTTATAACTTCTATGCCAACAGAGACCTCTGTGTTTCCACCTTAAAAAAGTCAATATTTGTTGACTGACTTAGATGTTGATTATGTTTTTTTGGGGGGAGGGCAGTTGGGGTTAAGTGACTTGCCCAAGGTCACACGGCTAGTTTTTTGTGCTAAGTGTCTGAGGCCAGATTTGAACTCAGGTACTCCTGACTCCAGGGCCAGTGTTCTATTTACTGCACCACCTAGCCACCCCTTTAGATGTTGATTATGAATCCACACAGTTAAATATCCCATATGACAGGATGTTAGACAGCTGTGGGTTAAAAAAAGAAGACAGTCTCTACCTCTAAAGATTATACTGAATTTCTAGTTGACCTTTTCTCCTATCTATCTCAAAACCACCCTTACTATATATAAACGGGGGTGGGGGTGGGGGTGAGTTAGTATACCATTCAGGAGACAGCATCAAAGAACATCAGCTAATTGCTTTAACTCTCTTCTATGTCCTCATTGTATTTTTCTCAAGAATTATCACAATGTCATGTCAATTAGAGTTAATGCTGATCTCAGAAATAAGGGAGTAGGCTAAGTTCTCAATAAGTATTGAATCTAATTAATAAATATAGCAGGAGACAAATCAGTCCCGTTAATGATCAATGTGCTCTTGATTTAAATCATCCTACTAATTTCAATTTGCTGGAAGCCATTTAGATGTCTGCTACTATTCCCAACGTGCAGTCTTCCAGAAGGAAATTTGAAATTGCATTTTTCTGCTTGCTCAGATTGAATTATAGTCTATCCTGGCTATCTATATATTTCAGTATCACTTTATTAATTCCTGTTTATACAAAAGTCAAACAACTGCCTCTTAGACAATACACTGGGGTCATGTTTTCCAGCTATTTCAGTTGCTTGTCCTTGCTTCATTTTATTGGTCTTCATTTTACAATAGTAAAAGACACTTCAAACCATGGGGAACTTCCCTAAGGAATGTTAACACTTGTTGTGAATACATGACCCAACCAACATTATTGCAAAATGTCTGGGAAATGTGACATCGGAGTATTATTAATAAACCTTACAGCACTTACAGGACAAGACAGTATATAGAATTCCATGCCAACCTGCCAGCTTATTATTTTCAGGGAAGTTCCTGTTCTTATTAAAGATACGCTAAATTTCATTTATCTGACCCACATAGGTCTATGTTTATTGTTTCCCTTCACTGCATGGATTACCCATAGGTATGCCACTCAACATGGCTACATCTCTCTTAAAATCAAGGATGCTTCACCTCTGGCTCTTGCTGTACTCTAGACTCTCCCAGATGGATGTGTCCATTTATAATATTCCCAGTCTATAGACTTGATAGTTGTTTTCTAATAGGGCATTAACACTACCATATTAAACCAATTAGACTCTGCATCTACTTGAGAAAATATTTTTATTCTTTAAATTACATATTTTTAAAAATGTCAGTGATATGATGTGTCACTCTGACTCCTCCTAGACCTTAGTTATGGTAATTGGTATTTGGATATGTGAGTGTGTCTGTGTGTGTTCTTATTACCTTGGCAGAAATTTTGAGAGTAAACTATCCTCCTTCATTGATAATGAGATAAGAACACTTTTCTCTGTTACTATTTTGACCACCTGAGACTAGATTACATTTTTTAGTCTTAAAATCCTTGCTGATTTATGCAGTAGAAACACTAACTTCCTGTCTTTTTTCATAAAACACACATTTTGGAGGCACATTAGTCCAAAGCTAGGTCATGTCTGTTACTTGGATATTTCATGGCTCTGTGGTCTCCTGACTATTCCTTTCAATGATGCAAATGACAATATATCCATACCTTCTAAGCTTTACTTTTGTCCATAACTTCTCAAAAATCTACCAGGGGAGTCCATCCAACATTCTAGGGACTTTCTTCTAGCTCTATTGGCATTGCAGATATCAAGAAACTGGTCCTTTTGTGCCAGCTAGAATGCTAATCAATGACCAGCAATGTTATTGCTGGCAGATATGAAAAATAAAGGTAGGAACATTAAACAAAGAGAGGGAGATTTTTCCTGATAGTTACACTTGAGTAGTTCTTATTTCTGGGTTGATTGGCATGCTAATCAGGGAGCATCATGGGAATTGATGGCAGCCTCATTGCAGTAAGTCCCCACACAGCATCTATGTGGTTTTGTTGAATAGAGTTCCTAAAATGCTTTTGAGAATGTAGGTTGACTAGCAGCCTACTAATCACAAAATCAGACAGTCAAGTAGGTCGAGAGACTCTGAGTTTAAACTAAGAGAAAAGCAGATGAAAGAACATGATTAATCTTAGCCTAGGGTCTTTGCTGGCTTTTGCTCATTACCTGGCTAATTGTAGTGGTTCTTATCCCTATCTTTGAACCAAAGGAGATTTAGTCTACCTTTAGCAGGGAGAGACTTATTAACCACTGATTCCCAGCAGATGGTAAAATAAAGGAACAGATAATCTAAATTGGTTGAAAAGTTGAAGATCATCAGAGAGCAGCTCAAACATCATGAGACCATCTGAGGTCCAGCAAAAAGCAAAAATGCAAGGCAACATGAAGCCAGCCAAAGAGTAGAGAAAGAGCGTTCAAATACTCAGCAGAAAGTTGAGGCATGTCACTCAATAAATAACAGTAGAGAACAATGCAAAAAAGATGCTAAACAGTAAGCTCCCTCTTCTCTCTTTTTCCCCACTTATATCACTCATATGTCTTTTGCCACTTTCTTCTCCTTCATGCTTGTCTCACATGAAACGATGGCCCTAGAGACAGCTAGATAGCACAGTGAACAGAGCACCAGCCCCTGAGTCAGGAAGACCTGAGTTCAGATCTAGACTCAGACACTTAACTAGCCATGTGATCTCAGGTAAGTCACTTAACCCCAATTGCCCTGCCTTCCCCCCTCAAAAAAAGAAAAAAAAAGGTGATTCTACTCCATACTAAGGCTAATCCCTCTACCACCACAGTTGATCCTATTCTATCTTGTTTCTTCCAATAGATTACTTCCTCTGTCATCTCCTCTCTATCAATTATCTTTGACTTCTCCCAATCCTGGCTTCCCTAATGCCTAAAAATATTCCTGTGTCTTCCTCATTCTCAAAACACCTTTACTTGAGTCCCCCCTCACCCTCCCTTCTAACTATGTCCTATAGCTCATCTCTATTTAGTGGCTAAACTCTTTGAAAACATCATCTATAATAGATACCTTCACTTTTCTCTTCTCTCACTCTCTTCATAACTACAGCACAGATTTGACTTCATCATTCCACCAAAACTGCTCTTCCAAGTTACCAATAATCTCTTAACTGCCACATCCAATGACCTTTTCTCTCTCATTTCCTTGACTTCTCTGCACCCTTTGCCACTGTTGATCACCCTCTCCTCCTTAATACCCTCTTCTTTGTAGGTTTTTAAGACTCTACTCTTTCCTGGTTTTCCTCCTACATATCAAACCATTCCTTCTCAGTCTCCTTTGCTGAATGTGTATCCAGCTCATACCCTTTTACCCGTAGTGTCCTGTCTTGGGCCCTCTTCTTCCTTTCTATTCTACTTCAATTGGTGATCTCATCAGCTCCCATGGATTTAAATACCATCTCTTGCATCTCCAACTGTCTTTCAGATATCTTGAATTAGATGTCCAGTAGACATACTAAATTCAACATGTCCAAAACCAAACTCATTATCTTTCCCCTTAGATACTTTCTCTCTCTGTCTCTCTCTCTCTGTCTCTCTCTGTCTCTCTCTCTCTCCTCTGTTTCTCTCTCTGTCTCTCTCTCTCTCTCCTCTATCTCTCTCTCTCTGTCTCTCTCTCCCTCCCCCTTTCCCTCTCTTCACCCACTTTCCCTATTACTATAGAGTGAAATAGCACCTTCTCTGTCCCTCAGGCTCACAGCCTGGGTGTCACCCTCCTCATTATCTCTTTCCACCACCAGCATCCCTTATCCAATCTATTACCAAGGTCTGTCAGTTTCCCCTCTGCAGTATCTCTTCATCCCTTTCTTCCTTCTAATACTGCCACCACTCTGCGCAAGCTCTCATCACTTCACACCAGACAATTGTAACTGTTTGCTGGTGGGTCTGCCTACCTCAAGTCTCTCTCTCCATTCAGCCACCAAAACGATTTTCTTAAAGCATCGATCTGATCGTGTCACCTCCTCTACTTCACAAATTGTGAATTCCTTGAGGCTGGAGACTGTCTTTTGTCTTTTTTTTTTTTTTTTTTGGTATCCTCAGAGTTTAGCTCTGTACCTGGAACATAGCCAGGAGCTTAATAAATGTTTATTGACTGGTGTCACTAGAGAGTAACAGCAGCTCCACACGACTGGATGTCTAAGTATCCTGGTTGGACACAACCTCTGCCACATGTACATTTCTGCCATATGCAAAATCTTCACATCTATTTCCTGTTCACTCATGCTTTTTCTGTGTGTATCTGTGTGTGTGTGGGTGTGTATGTGTGTGTGTGTGTGTGTGTGTGTGTGTCCTACTTGATCTGTGAGACAGTATACTTCATATGTACACAGGGAGAGCTCTCGTCAATTAATTTGCTATGCTGTTGACTAAATGTCCTTTGATTGAAAACAATGTGTACTCTGGCTGTCTTAGAACAAGTAAAACAAATTGACGTCAGCTCTTGAGCTGATTTAGAGGTTGAGAGCAGATGCTGATTGACAAAATACCTTGAATCTGACAGGCCTGGACCCTGAGACTAAGGTCAAATCCAACCTCAGACATCTATTGCCCATGTGACCATGGGCAAGTCACCTAGCCTCTGTCTCCCTCAGTTTCCTCAACTGTGAAATGGGGATAACTTACCTCATAGAAATGTTGTGAGGAACACTTGAGATAATATTTGTAAAGCACTTAGTATAATGGCTGGCCCATATTAGGTGACTGATAAATCCGTGTTCTCTTCCCTTCTTCCTGACATGGTTTGCTGGGTCTCCATCTGTGAAAGTCCCAGGTATTACATATGTATAGCAATGGAGCACACAGACTATCCATCTGTTATTCCCAAATCTTGTTCCATGACAGGCCCTTTTTTTTTTCTTCACATATTTCTTTGTGTGTGCTGGGGCTGGCTCATGTCAACTTATAAGAGCCAACTGTAGCGTTTATACCTTGGAATTTGACAGACAAAATAAATCAGAACTGGTTATATTGCTTTGTTTGTTGTCTAGATTTAAGAAAATGATGGAGAAAATGTTAATAATACTGATTAAACTTAAAGGCATGTGATACAATGGTGCACTGGATAGAGCACTAGCTCTGGAGTCAGGAGGACCTGAGTTCAAATCTGGCCTCAGATACTCCATAGCTATGCAGTCCTGGGCAAGTCACTTAACCCTGATTGCTTTAAAAAAAAAAAAGCGTGTCATACATATATTTTCTCCCAGAGAATAAATTGTTAAACATTTACCTGTACATTCCTATACCTTAAAACAATTCTGAGTAATTTCTCACTTATAATATGTTATAACCTGCTCGTTCCTACCTTGTGCCTCTCCATTATCCTCTGGGTGATTCTCAACTTCAGTTCTTTAGAGTCGGTTATTTGTAGCCATAGAACTTCCCTGGGAGAATATTGTTATTAAAAGACGGGCCTTTGCTTCAGGGAGAAAAATGAGATTATTCAAGGAACTACACAATTTCCCAGAGACCACGATACAGTAAATGGGAAGATGACAAGGCATAGTAGATAAAAGGCTGGTGGAAATACCTACCTGGTGACTCTAACACTTGGTGGCTTTGTGACCATGGACTGGAGTTGCTGACCTACATCACTGAATAGTTTCCAAGCTAAGAGATCTCAGCAGTAATTACATGTCCTGATAATCACACACACACACACACAAAACCAAATTCCAAACTAACAAATATTAACTGTCCTCTAGTCCTCTGCTTCCTCCACTTCGACCAGGGAGATACAACTCAACTCTTCTTGGTCTAGCAATTCACATAGCGGATGCTTTGGAAGTACCCAGAGTCAGCTAGGTCCTCGGCTCAAATTCCTCCAAAGTACTCAAATATGTACTGTTTTCAATATCTCCCCCTGAAATCAGTTAACAGGTTTCCACTGATGGTTTCATTACCTTAGTGGTTTCTTTCCTCTCTCTGAGGGAGATAGAAACAATCATGAAGGTGCCCATGGAAAGATATGGACAGTAATTCTATGAATACAATTTATTGAATTTCCCCCACAAAGTTCTACTCCAAAGCCTCATCATGGCTTAGAGTTGATCCTGTATTCTTTTTCTTGCTTTTCTTTTCTTTCTTTCTTTTTTTTTTTTGCTTTTTGGAGGGAAGGCAAGGCAATTGGGGTTAAGTGACTTACCCAAGGTCACATGGCTCATTTTTGTGTTACATATCTGAGGCCAGATTTGAACTTAGGTCCTCCTGACTACAGGGGCTGGAGCTCTGTTCTCTACATCACCTAGCCACCTTGATCCTGTATTCTTGAAGGATGTGTCAGCAGAGTCCAAACTCTTAGCACCTGCTTAAGACTAGAGGGAAAAGTTGAGAGCTGAGTTAGCAATGTGATACGGCTATCAAGAAACTAATGATGCCATATTACTTCCATACTTCAGGAATCTCTGTTCCTTCGGAGTCGGTACTCTGTCCACAGATACAGATCACAACCCCCCTAACAGGGAGTGGTCTTTGAAAGCTACCTTGGCAACAACAACAAGAAAATCATCTCCCTGGTGTTGGGGTTCTCTGAGCATACCTAAGCGGTCTCACATAATTGACATGAAGTTCATCAATGGACCCATAATTGAATCCTCTCCAACTTTTCAGAGGCCATAAGACAGTGGTTCTCAACCTTCCTAATGCCTCCACCCTTTAATACTCATATGTGGGTGTCTGCATGTGGGCAGACCTGCCTGGAGACAGAGAAGTAGTGTCTCAGTTCCTAAGGCTATCCAAAATATGTGTTTTCCTATGGTCTTAAGCAACCCCTGTGACCCCTGTGAAAGGGTCGTTCGACCCCCAAAGGGGGTGTGATCCACAGGTTGAGAACTGCTGCCATAAAAGTTTATGACCTCCTGGCATAGCCTTCAGGAGTTCAGGATCACCTCTGAGACATGATGAAGATCTGTAGTAGAACTGTGGGGAAGGAATTCCTTAAGTCGTGTTAATAAAAGCAACGTTCAAAATAAGGAAAGTAATATTTCCAATGCACCTGCAGAGACCTAGAGGAATGGTTAGAGTCAAGAACACCCAGGTTCAAATCCCATCTCTGACATTTACCAACCATGTGATCCTGGGCAAGCTGTTTAACTTCTTAAAGTTGTTTGCCTCAGTTTCCTCACCTGCAAAATGGGAGAATAAGACTAAATGGTCTTTGTTATTAAAAGTACAGTGAATATAGCACTGGACCTGTAGTCAAGAAGACCAGAGTTCAAATCCAGTCTCTTAGTAGCTGACAGCAAATATATAACTCTGGACAAGTCACAACCTTTGCCTGTCTCCTCAATGTAAAATATAATTGTAAGGATTCAAGAAGAACGAATTTGGAAAGCACTTATCACTGTTCCTGACACATAACAGGTGCTATGTAAATGTTCTCTCCTTTCCCCTTCTTCTTCCCCTTCCATTTCCTTCCCCCCCCCACTTTCCTTCCACATCTAAATTTGTGATTTTATGATCTATAATGGTGAAATTATATCTAAAGTAGAATATTTAGTTCTGGATCCACATTTTAAGAGGAATATCAACAAGCATGAGCACATCTTAAAAAGAGTAACCAAAAGGGTAAAGGCACCAGAAGCTATGGGTTAAGAATTTAGCACTAGAAGCAGTGTTAGAAATAATCTAGCACAAATTCAACATTTTATGCGTAAGGAAACAAAGACCCAAAGAGACTGAATGACTTGCCCAAGGTCACCATATAAGTAGCATGAACTTGAACCTAGAGCCTCTGACTCATGAGTATAAAAAACCTTGGTTCTTTAAACCAGAGGTGTCAAATATAGGCCAGTTGCCATATACTACCTGCAACACTCCTCAGTGCAAACCAGATTAAAATGTAATTGGAAAACAATGAACAATTTTCATTTTAAAAAATTCAATAAAATATGGATAAAATTAATTTTGAAAACTAAGTCAATACATGGACCATAGGAATTCTTATGTATGTATTAAGTAACACTGTTTCTCTCTTGATTTTAACACTGTAGCTTTAAACAACATCACTATTTGTATGAGGAATTGCTGAAGGAATTGGGAATTTGAGGCCTGTTGTAGAGAAGTCTTGAGGGCTGGAACTATTTGGTATTTTTGTATATACAACATGGAACCTTGTACAGAGAAGTTGCTTAATAAATATTTATCAAGTTGAATAGATATTAACCCTCTCCTATCCATACACTCTTTTTTCCTCCCTAAGTTATTTTTATGAGATCAGAATTTTTACTCCTGCTGTCAGTCATTCTATTGATGTTTCCTGTGAGATAATAGGTCTCTGAAAGTCAAGACAGAGCTAATTGATTTTGTACCTCTTAACATGACATTAATGTATCAGCAGACACAAGAGAATTTCCAAAGCTAAGATTTGGAATAGACCTACCAGACCATTGAGCTTAATTACTAACTGAACAAGGATCTCCTCTACACCATTTCTGGAGGTGGCCATCCAGCCTCTTTTGAAGATCTCTACTGAGAAGGAACCCACGGAATCCAGGTAGATCACTCCACTTCTGGATAATGTTCATTGTTATCATGTTTGTTTTTCTTTACATAAAGCCTAAATTTACCTCTTGACAACTCCCATATTTCTACACTTCCAGGGTAGGGAGAGAGTTTAAATAGAGAAAAAGGAATTCCTCCAGCATAAGAAAAACCTTCATTCCACGAAGACAGTTATTATATATATATGTGTGTGTGTGTGTGTGTGTGTGTGTGTGTGTGTGTGTATGCATGCATGCATGGATGGATGGATGTATATATCCTCACCTATGTGATTGATAACCTATATTACACATTTCAGGTTCTTCCATCAAATCTTTAAATGGTATGAACTTGAGACCATTCACCATATTGTTTGCTCTCCTCTAGAACATCGATATTTTGTCAATATCCTTTCTAAAACTCAGTGTCTCAACCTGAGTATATTTTCCATAGGTAGTCTATCCCTTAGTATAGGAGAGCAGGATAAATCCAATTCTAATCATGGACCTGCTGCCTCCCTTAAAATAGATTACTATGACATCCTCTTTCTTTGTTTCCATATCACATAGTTGATTCATATTGAACTGGCAACTGAATACCTGAGATACTTTTAGGTAAACATTTCCTATTTCCTTCATTTTGTACTTGGTTTTTTTTAATTTATTTTTTCCCAATAAATTAATTTATTTTCTTGCTTATATCATTCATTTCCACAAGATTTCGAGTTACAAATTTTCTCCCCATCTTTCCCCTACCCACCACCTCAAAACAGCAATTCCACTATATAGCCCCTCCCCCAATCTGCTCTCTCTTATGTCCCCCTCCATCACCCCTCTGCCTTTCTGGTAGGGCAGGATGGATCTCCCTACCCAAGTATCTGCATATCTTAATTCCCATTTGCATGTAGTTAATAAAAATAATATATACACACACACACACATATATTTTAACATTTGATTATAGAATCTTAAATTCTAGATTCTTTCCCTTCCTCCCTTGTCACCCATCCCCACTGGAAGGACAAGCAATTCAATACAGGTTGTACATGTGTAATTACACAAAACATCTCCACAGTGGACATATTGTGAGAGACTGATTATATGTCCCTCCTTCCTATCCCACCCCCACCCTTGTTCTATTCTCTACCCTGTCCCTGTCCCTTTACAAAAGTGTGTACTTCCAGCAAGCCTCCCCCTCCTACTCTGCCCTCCCCTGTCATCCTATCTCTCATTCCCATCCCCCCTCCTCTCCTGTGTGGCAAGATACCCAGTTTAGAATTTATGTCATTCCTTTCCTAAGCCAAATTCAATGGGAGTAAGGTTGACCCTTTCCCTTTTCCCTTCCTGTTCTTCCCCTCCATTGTAACAGTTATCCCTTGCCTCTTCTATATGAGATGATTAACCCCATTCTGTCTCTCCCTGTCTCCTCTTATTCTCATCCTCTCCCACCTCAGAATTTCACCTTTTAAAGTAACATCCCTTCCTATTAAGTTGATCCTATGCCATCTATGTACACATATATACACATACGCAGATATGTATTTATATGCAAATATATATACCCTCCTATATAGTCATATGTGTATGTATATGTATATATACATTTGTATTTCCTTCAACTATCCTCATACTGAGAAACATTTAATAAGTTACCATTATCATTTTTCCATGTAAATAGTTCAACTTCGATAAGTTCCTTATAATTTCTCTTTCATGTTTACCTTCTCATGCTTCTTGTATTTGAGTGTCAAATTTTCTTTTCAGTTCTGGTTTTTTCAGCAAGAACGTTTGAAAGTCCTCCACCTCACTGAATGACCATATTTTCCCCTGGAACATTATACTCAGTTTTGCTGGGTAGGTGATTCTTGGTTTTAACCCTAGCTCCCTTGATCTCCAGAATATCATATTCCAGGCCCTTCAATCCCTTAATGTAGAAGCTACTAGATCCTGGGTTGTCCTAATTATGTTTCCACAGGATTCAAATTGTTTCTTCTTGTTAGCTTGTAATATTTTCTCCTTGATCTGGGGCCTCTAGAACCTTGCTATAACATTCCTAGGAGTTTTCTTTTGGGGATCTGTTTCAAGAGGTGATTGGTGAATTCTTTCAAATTCTATTTTGCCCTCTTGTTCTAAAATATCAGGGAAATTTTCCTTGAGAGTTTCTTGGAGGATGCTTTCTAAGTTCTTTTTTTGTTCATGGCTTTCAGGTAGAACCATAATTTTTAAATTGTCTCTCCTGGATTTATTTTCCAGGTCAGTAGTTTTTTCCAAGAAGATATTTCACATTGTTTTCTATTTTTTCATTTGTTTGGATCTGTTTAATAGTATCTTGAGTTCTCATAAAGTAATTTGCTTCTATGTGCTCCACTCTAATTCTGAAGGAATTATTCTCTTCAGAAAGCTTTTGAGATTCTTTTTCCATCTGGCAAATTCGACTTTTTAAAGCATTCTTCTCCTCATTGGCTTTCTGGGCCTCTTTTGCCATTTGAGTTCATCTATTTTTTAAGGTGTTATTTTCTTCAGTTAGGTTGTTGACTCTCTTTTCATGATTTTCTTGCATCATTCTCATTTCCCTCCCCAATTTTTCCTCCACTTCTCTTACTTGGTTTTCAAAATGCTTCTTAAGCTGTTCTATGACTTGTAGGCACTCTATGTGTTTCTTGGAAGCTTCTGGTGTGGGAGTTCTGACTGTGCTGTCTTTCTTCCTGTTCCATTCTTTGATCCTTTTTGCCCCCAAAAAAGGATTCTAGAGTTCAATTGCTGTTCTTACTTTGCTTCCTTTGCCTGATCATGTTGCCAGTCAATTACTTGACTTTTTACCTCTGTGGAACTCTGCTTCCAGAGGGGAAAGCTCTCTCCTTTGAAAACCCCTCTGAAGGGGTTTTCACAGCTGCCAGAGCTATTAGGAGGCCACTGTAGTCCCCACCAGCTTTGGCTCAATGAAAATGCACCCCAGGACCACCACCCAAGACCACAATCTGGATCCAGGCCACGCAACACAATAGCACTTAGCCTCTGAATGATTACTTGGTCCCCTGCAGTCTGCAAGCCAGGAGCTTCTGAGGCAGCCACGTGGAGCCACTTCTCCTGCTTCCTTTCCCTGGAGACAGTTTGGCCAGAACACTTTTCTCCCCCAAATTTAGCTGAGTTCCACTGATCTTTCACTTAGTCCTTGTTTCTTGTGGCTTGATAATTCTGGAAACTGCCACAGCTGCCTGAAGGCTCCAGCTGTGGCACGGCCTGGCCTCCCCTGGGCCAAGCCATGGTTTCAGGCTGGGCTGTTTCTTCTCCCAGTGTGCTGTGATGAGACCTTTCTGCCAAGCTGCCTTCAGTGGAAGATGTGCCCCTCTGTAATTTTGTGAGTTCTGGAGCCCTAAAATTTGTTTAGAGTCATATTTTATGGGTATCTGAGGTGGCTATGTGGGAGCTGCAGAGTTTTCCTGTTTCCATACCGCCATCTTGGATTGTCCCCCCTCCCCATTTTGTACTTGTGAAGTTTATTTTTTGAACCCAAGTGAAAGACTTTACATTTGTCCCTGTTAAGTTTCACCTTTATAGATTTGATCCAGTGATTTAGCCTTCTAAGATGGAATGAATCCTGATTGTCATCCAATGAGTTAGCTATCTCTCTCTGCTTTGCACCACCTACAAATCAGATAAGCAGGCTATCTGTAGCCACAGAGAATTTTCCCAGTGGCTTTTCCTTAGTTCAGGTTTTGTCACAAGTAAATTAAAATTCAATGATCGATTTTCTTAAAAAGGTAAAACAAAACAGTAAAAGTGTCCTTCCGAAATTGTCTTCAAAATGCCCATAGGAACCACCCCCTGCAGGATGGCCTAAAACAAAACACTTTTGTTCAAAGACAGAAAGACTGGCAAAGCTGCAAGGTGTGCCCATGGCTACCTGTGTGTCTGGTAGCTGCACCAAATTATGCAAACTGGTGCATTTTTGCTGTTTTACAACAATATGTTTTGTTGTGCTCACTCCAAGTCCTTTGCCAGGGGCAAAGCACTGAAGTATCTAGAGGTACCCTCAGCTATAGCTGGCAGCACTGATCCTGAAACCTCATGGCACTGCTCTTTTAGCCAAGAGGCACAACAATTGCTTACCACTAAGTCAGGATGAGCATGTAATGCGGGTCAGAGAAAGCATGAATATTTTAGCATTTGAGCCTTCTTCTCCCCCCCATTTCCCCCATTGACATAATGTTATACTTGACAAAAGTATTCTTTTTTTCCCCCAGGATGGGTAATTAAAGATGGGTGCGAACAAAGATTAGAATATTTAAGCTAAAAAAAAAGGCTTATTGTAATCAAGTGGGTAAAATGACAAAACCTACTATTATAACACAAAGCATTATCTAGAATAGCAAGTGGATTCTCACATTTTTAACACCTGCAAGATTTATAAAAATATTTTTAAATTAGTAAAGTGTTTATAAAATACTTCAGGCACCTGGAAATAGTAAATGTAAGAAACATATCTTCTGAAAGAGACCTGGATGGCTAAGGGAAAACAATGAGTAATTCCAGCTGCATTTAATACAATTTATTAGCTTGTTAGGGAACCTTTGAACTTCCCTGCATGTTATCAGTACCTTGAGTTAACAATTATGATTTAGAAGGCATGTAGGGGCCCTTGAGAATTATTAACATTCTGTTATAAAGGACATTTTGTCAAGTTATCATTGTTTATGGTAGTCAGAACATTTTCCACCCATTGGTCAGGAAAAAAAATTAATATCATTATCAAGATTTGATCCTAACCAAACCATGAAATAGTGTTTATTTTTTCCCCTGTCCAATCCCTTTGCTTGTTGGTAAACTAATGGCTGACTATGCTAACCAATCCATGTAACAATAGCATTTTAATAGTGGCCTTCAATGTCTTGAACCAAATGAACAATCAGGGAATTTCAAGTACCCTCGGAGCCTGTTGGAGGAAACATTTAAAGGCAGCAACCAAATATTTCAATGATTTTCAAATCACCACATGTTAGGTGGTTGACTCTCTTGACTTTGTTCATAAAAATCTCAGGCCATTTTAAAATTTTATTAAATGTTAAAAACAATCTCTTTGCGCAAAGAGTTGAATTAATATTACTAGGACACAATCCATGCTTCTTTCCAGAAATAATTCAGATTCTAATTTGCAAACTGAGGGACTGTTTTAATTCTTCATATCTTCCATAGAATTTTGCAGAGTACCATACAGTAAGGCATTCAGCACATACTGGATTCTACCAATCAACCAATAAAGGTTTATTTACTAGCTGCTAAGTGCCAGACCTTGTGCTAAGTACTGGAGATACAAAAAGAGACAAAAGACAGTCCCTGCCCTTAAAGAGCTTATAATCTAATGGGGAAGATAAGCCCTGTTCCCCGGTATAGGAAACTAAGAACAGGGACTACACATGTGATATCTCTAATAATACCCCCTCCATCAACATAGACCAGCACCTTCTCTGCAACTTAGAATATTCAAGAATCACCTATAGCCCTGAAAGGCTGTTACTTGCTCAAGATCACATAGTCAGTATTAATCAGAGGAGAACACTTGAATCCAGGTTGTCCTTGCTTGAAGTCTAATTCTCTAACTCCTATGGAACACTGCCTCTTTAATTAATTAATACTTAAATAGTTATATTAAATTAGAATTCAAATGTCATATTAAAGTTGTAATATTGGGTAATCCTCTAAATAGCCTGAAGGAACAAATACCCCCTGCCACTCTGATTGGAGGGCAGAGGGAAAAGTTCATCCCAGAAGCTCCAATTAAAGAGGACACCCAGGCCAGCCATCTCTTCATTTCCCACCTACCTGTACTCCTCTGGGAGTTCTCCATTATGCCCCTAGGAACTTCATTATCAGAAACCTCATTATCCAGCAAGGCGGCAATAGCCTTGGTATTCATACCTTAGCAGCACCCAGTGCTTCTCTAATTGGAGGGCAAATTGAAGAGTTCCTCCCCAAACCACCATTTAAGGAGGCTACCCAGTCCAGAAATCTCGATTTCCCTCCAGGCTGTATTCCTTGGGACTTTTCCATAGTGTCCACAGGACTGTTAGTTCCCCTACCTTTTGAGCTTCCTTCCTTGTCTTTTCTTTCCCCCTTAAGACTGTAAACTCTTTGAGAACAGAGATGGTCTTTCTTTTTCAAATTTATATCCCTAGAGTTTAGCACAGTTAGTTATACAGCAGGCATTTAACAATTCTTTATTGGGTGACTGACTCCCAAAAACAAACGTTACCCTGGATTCAGATCAGGAGACCTGAGTTCAAATCCTGCTGTGACACTTCCTAGCTATATGAACGCAGCCAAGATTTCCTCATCTGCAAAATACCATTCAACTACTTACCTCACAAGTTTGTGCTATAAAAACACTTTGGAAACTTTAAAGTACTATATAAATTTTTGTAACAAAAACAATGTCCCAGAGTTGTCTTTACTATTTCACAGAGTTCAAAATAAAGGGATGTAGAACCAATGACTGGACAGGGCTAATATCCATAGAACAATCAACAAATTCATGAATTGCCCTTATGTTTTTTTTTTCATTTCAATTCCAAAGGATAAATATTAGTTTAAGTCATACCTAATGCCTTGATCACAAGTGTTTACAAATCAAAATGTTGACTATGCTAGGCTCCCTGGTGTGAAATGAAAGGCTTGGGAAATTCAAAATCATTCTGAAACATAAGCACAGTTTTGTTTATTGAAGGTCAGGAATGGCCTGTAATCAAGTCACAGTCCATTAGGTAAACAGACAGTTTGCTTGGTGTATGAGCAGGATAATTCATGAATTTGCTAATTGTTGTTCAGGAGATATTAGCCTCATTCTATCTTAGCTAAAATAAGAGAGTTGGAGGAGGGGAGAGAATTAATTTCAATTAAATTACCTGCTTTTTTGAGGAAGGAAAAAATGTTTGGATGAAAATAATCAACTTTTGAATATAAGTAACCTTTTCTTTTTTCAATCCAAAGCAAATGTTTTAAGGGAATTTAAAAATATTTTCTTCTATAAGCTATTGATGTATATATAGAGCCTAAATAGAATTCAATTCTTTAAAAAAATAAAATAAATTATGGACTTGCTCTGTTTGTTGTAAATATTGTAGATTTAGATAACCCAAACCATCTAAATTGACTTTTTAAAAACCTATCCAATCCATGTAACAATAGATCTTATCATCAAAATTATCAAGACTATATTCAGTTAGTAATATCCAGTAGTAATGGAAGGTTCTATTTTAGAAATCCCTAAATAAATGTTGTTCTAGAACAGTGGTACTTGTATGTGGGTATATCTGCATGTGGGCAGACCTGCCTGGAGACAGATAGAGGAGCTGTGTCTTGGTTCCTAAGACCATCGGAAATAAGTGTTTTTCGATGGTCTTAGGCAACCCCTGTGACCCTGTGAAAAGTGTCGTTCAACCCCCCAAAGCGGTCACAACCCACAGGTTGAGAACCGCTGGTCTAGAACATAATTCCCACAAGGGATCATCTTTATATCTCAATCTTTTTACAACTTCCATAGCAGTTTTTGTTCAGTATGATACTAGCAAGGGACAATGTGGTAAAATGGAGAGGGAGCTGACCTTGGCTTAGGAATCAATCGATCAAAAAGTATTCACTTGCCAGTGTGTTATGGTACCAGGCACTGTGCTAGGTACTCGAGATCCATAGACAAACATGAAACTGTTCTAACCTTCAAGGAGTTTAGATTCTGTTAGAACTACTACAAGAAAACCTAAGTTCAAACCTTGAAGCTTGGATACATAATAGCTATGTAGTCACAAAATCATTTACTTTCTCAGTGACCCTGACAACTCTGAGACTAAGTAATAAATTAATTGCTCATTTGCATTGGTAGAAGGAAAACCAAAAGAAAAAGTAATTTAAAAATGATACTAGCACAGTGACAGTGGCTCATAAGTAATTAACCCAACAACCATCACTTTAAGAACATCCATTTTGAACTAGAAAAGCTATAACAATATCTTTTATGATCAAGATGAATATTAAAGAATCTAAAATATTTTAAAGTTTAAAATAAGGTTGATCAAATTTTTTTAACAGCTTCCTTCAGTGAAAACTTTGGAACTGTCAAGCTCTATTTAGACATAATTCATTGGTGCTGGCTATATACTGATGATGCTTCAATAACTAATGAATTCATAATCTGTAGCCTATTGAATCTGGGATAGTAGAGAAAAAGCTCATCTATAATATTTTGTTTAATCTTTGTTAGATAGAGTGAGGAAAGGCTCAGCTTAACTCTGGAAATATTGGTTTTAATGGGTTGGATGAACAAGGTTCCCAGTATTATTTCAATGTAGCTTTTGATTATGAAAAGATAATCTTTGAGCAATGGTTTTTCATAATAGCTCTATCCCCTATTGAGAATGCTTTATGGAAAAAGGGTAGAATCCTTAGCAGTAATCAGTGCTTTCTTCACCAAGCAGAAAGAATGAAGTTGTAATGTATTAGAAAGATTTTACTCAGAAAAAAAAGAATTGTGCTAGACATTCATTATATCCATGCTGTATAATATTACAGATAATATTAAAAAATCTGCCTCCTTAAAATTGTGTTATAGTTCCCCTGATTTACCTTGTATTGCCTTGTGTTTAGAATGCTACCTTTTTCCAAGCTCTTAGAATTTCCTCATATTTCTTATATATAGATACTACTGATAGAGGAGGAAAATTCTCAAGCGCATGGAGCTGAGGTAAAATTGGATTCCCTTAAGAACGCCTTCTCCCCAATCCCCTCACAGATGAGTTACTAAGAAATGTGATGGCCAGGTCTGGCTAAAGGGAACTGACTGGTGTCTCAAACAGGTGAAATCAAATATTCTCAAATAGCACTGTAATGCTTCTTGAGTTGTTCTACCAAAAATAATTCTTCATGCCTTTTCTGTTCGGCTATTGTTAAAAAAAAAAAAAAAGATGCTTTCACTGAGGATTCTAGATATTTTAAAAAAGACATTAGCTTGCCTCAGGAATACACATTTGTTAAGCATTCCTACTCACCAAAAATAATTATTCTTATGCTAATTGGCTCATTTAGTATTATAGATGCTAAAAGCAGCCAATGGTGCATGGTGGCTGATATTTTGTATTCTTGAAGTCTCAGACTGATTGCTCCTCTTCTTTGAAACCTCAAATGACACCATGAATTTTCTCATAATTTTTTGGACATGATTTAGTGGTATGAACCATGTCACAAATGATAAATAATGTAAACTGATTTCTGAGCTAATACTGCTCAACTTCATATTATTTCTGGGAGGGATGATTCGGTTTCTCTTGAATTAAAACTTTCATTAATAATAATACTCATTCAGATAGTGTTTTATGGCTTGCAAATGATTTCCCCTATGTTATCTAATTTTAGTCTCAAAAAAATCCTGTAAATATTTTTATTATTTTACAAAACATGGAATAAGATTAGTTCTACCTGGTTAATCATTCTTCTTCTAATGTGTCTGGGATGGGAGGAGGAGAAAAAAGCAAACATGTTCAGATAATTCTTATAGTTTTTTCCAAATGTGTTTTGGTCACTGAATCTCTTAGCCTAAGTTTCCTCCTCAGTGAAACAAGAGGTTAAGCTATCTGACCTCAAAGGTCCCTTCTAACTCTTTATGATTGGAAGATATTTTTTTTCTAATCAATCGAATCCCAACAGCATTAGGTTTCTTGTGTCTCTAGTTAAGATATCTTGTCTTCTTTACTATTAGAATGAAACATACTAAGTCAACCAGTCATCCAAATGCATCACTTAAACAGAGAAAGTAAAATGCAGTCACCATTGTTTCTGTTCTGTCAATAAACGACTGATTAAAACTTCTCCAAAGTGCTGATAATTTGGAATCTAAACACTAGATGGCACTATGAATTCATCTAATCAAGAATCAACCTGCCCTATCTATAGTTTCAAAAAAGGAAGAAAAAAAGAGAGAATATACCCTTTGCTGATTTGATAGTCTGACATATATTCATAAAGAAGTGAATTTATATGCTGTAACCTAGCTATTTCATTAAGTTACATTTGAAAAACACCCCCTTTTGGCAAGTAAAAACTGGCTGTGTCTACACATACAATCCAGTTAAATCAGTACAAAAAAGTCTAGTCAGTCTAAAAAAAAAGTCAGACAAGCGTGTTGACTGACTTGACTGTTTTTTGACTGACTTGACTGTTTTCTTGACTGACTTGACAGTCAAAACATTCCAACCAGTATATGTGCATGTTGACACAACCTATATGTTAGCTGATTACAAAGTGAATGGCCATGTGTGTTCTATCCATCCTCTGGCTCTTTGTAGTCTGGGCTGCTTAGCAAGCTCCGCTAAATCAGCCTACTAATGAGGCCAAGGTCATATTTCCCATCCCTGTATGGGCAAGTTCCCTTTACACAGAGAGAGCCTGTTCCAAGCCTACAGACTGCATCCACAATCTTGGTAAGCCGTCTCAAAGAGCTTGCCCTTGATTACAAAGAGAAGCAGGTAAGTGAGCAGGGACAGATAAGTGCAAATCCATCACTGGGGGGAGGGAAGGAAGGAAAGAAAGAACAACAACAAAAAAAGAAAATTGAGTTTGTGCCTGACTGATGGTAGGTTTCCATTGTCATTGTGTGGGAAATGTAGCAGACTGACAAAGGATTACTTCACTGCCAGCTGATTCTTTAGAAATCTCCTCCCTTATTTCTGAAATCAGAGCTGTTTACTTAGAGAGTCATGAAAATATACTAACTTAAGGTGGATGTATCTGTTTGATTAGGGAACCTCTTAATTTGATCTGGTTCTATCCTCTTTCCTTATACCAGGAACATATCAACCAAGGTTTGTTTTTGCAAATGCTTAAGTACCTGAGCCCCACCCTACCATTATGATTTTTTTTCAAAAAGAAAAAATAACTTCCAAGTATAGTGACCTCTGAGGTCTCATCTGCTCCAGATCTATGGTGAAGCATGTTCTCAACCATGTTATAAGAACCACGGATTTCTCCTGTGTGACTATTAGCATCAACATCAGCATCATCAGAGACATTTAAAATATATCGTCTTAGGTCAGGAAGAAATGAAAACTTCGAGGCCATGGCAGGGGGGAAGGATGGGGTGTGGGGAGGGGTAGTGTCCTTTAGTGGTGTGGAAAACAACATGTAAATTCACTGAATCCAGACTGACTTTGTGAATGATTGAAATGGATGATTGAATGATGTGATTTTAAAAGGGGGGGTGGGTGGGAATTATCTCCCCTACAAACCTATCCTGGTTTAGAAATTCATTCAAGGTTTTCCCCCTCTTCCAGAGACTCCCATTAAAATGCAAATCAGTCTAAAAAAAGTAACACCTTAAACCAGCATCAATTAACACCTTCTTGGTCTGGGCACTTGTAATAAGGGAATGTCAAAGGCAGAGAGAGGGAGAGAGAGTTAACTGAAGGGAGTGAGTGGGAGAGAGGGAGAAGAAAATGATAAAGGAGATGAAAGGCTACCCAAACTAGTTTTTGCCAACTTGCCCTGCATAAGACCACAAGTGTCAAAAGGACTTCATAGTTTAAAAGAAATTGTATGGCAAGTCACTTTGTTTCTAAGTAGAGTGGGCTCCCCTTAGATACTAAAGTACCAAGACCAGCAGCCAATTTAGGCCCAGTCAATTTGCCAAGTACCCAAGGTAGATCCAATGTTGTGGGAACCTTTCTATTTTGAAATATGGGTGCAGCCTCCTCTTCCTTTATTGATTCATCAGAATGGAATTTATATAATGCAGTGTTACCTGCCCACCAAGTTTCTTAAGACTAGCAATCAAATTTAATGGGGAAAATGCTGCCAGGGAGTCAGGAGGTCTAGGATCCCATCACTGGCTCACTATGTGACCTTAAGTAAATCAGTTAACCTTTCTGGGTGTCAGTTTTTCCATCTATGAGATGGAAATAACAATACCTGCCCCTACCTATTCCTTAGGGATGTTGCTAAGATAAATAATAGAATAGCTGTAAGGTGATAGCTTTATTATTTCAAAAGAGCTATCTTCCTGTGCTTCTGTACATTCACTCTGCTGCCTGAATTGGCAATGAGTTATATCACTAGTGTCTTGACCCAAGTGCCAAGATTCAGTCTACTTTTTAGTGGGGGAGGGGTGGAAAACCATGAATCCTCATAACTATGCCTAAGTGTCAATGAGTAGTGTTAGGGTAATAAAATTCAGGACCATCTCTAACTGCCTTTTCCTGTGAACCAATATCAATATGTGCCTCCCAAGCTCTACACTTACTGAGTAGGTGTTTTACTGTTTTTGAAAAAAAACAAATAGAATAACTTCACTATTACTTACATCTTCATTGGTGACACCAATCATATCAGTAACAGAGCTGCTAAAATAGTAATGTACTTTATATTTCCAGGGTTTCCATAATACCATATAGCTTTTCTGAGTTCCATTATGTTTCAGAATTCTTTTTTTTTTTTTTTTGGCTTCTTGGGGGAGGAAATGCAGGGCAATTGGGGATAAGTGACTTGCCCAAGGTCACACAGCCAGTAAGTGATAAGTGTCTGAGGGCCAATTTGAACTCAGGCCCTCCTGACTCCAGGGCTGGTGTTCTATTCATTCTGCCACCTTGCAGCCCCGTGTTTTAGAATTCCTGTTTAAAAAGCTGATGAGTGTGTTATAGCTCAACTTTGAGATCTCTTCACCCCACCCCTCCTCCCAAAAGAGGAACTTTCAAATCTGTTGCTTACAAAAAGGAAACACCATCTTTTGCCCTAATTTTAGTAAGGAAATCCCTAGAGTTTTTCAATAGAATAATGGATCTGGTAAAATGTCTGTCACTGGCAAAGTGCTCTGAAAAGCAATTTATTTTTTATATATGTAATATTGCTGTCTCAGTTCCCAGTATGAGTTCCCATGTTGGTAGCAAGTTCCTAAAGGGAGCAATATGCAATGACCCTGAAATTTAATAATAAGATATTTTAGTTAGATCTTATCTTAGAGGTAGACTTTAAGTTCATTCTAAAAGAAGCTCTCGGAGATAAATGCCTTCTATTTACAAGCAGAAAACATTTGAACTTTCAGGTTTTCTGAGGATAATATTAGTAATTGGGTGTTCCAATTCTGATACCAACATCTACTAGTTGTACGACCATGAGCAAATCACTCAAACCATCTAAATCTCAGTTTCACTATCAATAAAAAGGGGCAAGAGTATTTTTGCTAGCTATTTCACTTGTGCTGTTAATAAGGTAATTGATAATAATAGTCTATTTAGTGTCTGAAAATTTGTAAAGTGCTTTACCAATGTATTTTCCTTTGATCTTCCCAACAGAGGTAGATGATTAATCTTTATCACCATTTTACAGGTGAGGCTAAGAGCAGCTAACTGACTTGGCCAGGGTCACATAGCTATAATTAGTAATAGTCTGAAGAAGGATTTGAACTCAGGTCTTCTTGACAAGCTCAGTATTCCATTCACCATGTTACCTATTCAATAGTTACTTTCTTCTCATCACCAAAAGGAGGGACACCACATTATTAACTTTAGGGGAGTTCATAAAGCTATCTTCTAAGGCACACAGGGATTGTAATGTTCATCAATCAAGAGAGAACTCAAACCTGTGAAAGCAGAGATCTTTTGGCGTGCTTAGGAATTTATTTTTCTTCAAAGAGCATGCAACTAATAGTTAAGAAAATAATAAATAATTCAGGATTGCAAATTCCTGACTCAAGACCTCAGTGTAATATAACATATGCTAACTAACATTCTACTTTTTGTTTAAGAGTCAATCAAAATCTGGAATCAGGATCTATCATGACATGAAAGAATACTAGATTCTTTGATACAAACTATGAAAATGAACATTTTTCCACCAGTGAAAGTTGGTAGAATAGTCTCTGAAAAGTCTGTTAAGTGTATACTCATAAAAAAGAGGGAGGAAGACAAAGAGTGAGAGACAGGGACATAGACACAAGGGAGATGGAAACAAAAAGGAGAGAGGAGAGAAATAGGAAGGAGAGGAAGTCATCATATCTTTTGGCATTTGTTTTTAAAATCCAATATTCAAGGTCAAGATGTTCAAGTACTCAAGTGAGGTGATAAATGCCAGTGAAATTACAATCAGCTCATCTTTGGTTGGTTGGTCATGCCCCACTCTTTGTGACCACTTTGGGGGTTTTCTTAATAAAGATACTGAAATGGTTTGCCATTTTCTTTTCCAGAATCAGTTCACCAGTCAATGCTAAAATGACTTCACATTCTAGTGGGTGTTGTACATAGGTTCAAAAACATTCTGGGCCCATGAAGATTCTCACCTGCCCACATAATTTTCCTTCACTTAACCTACACTTGTTACCCCCTCCTACTGTTTCCTGTATTGCAATGCTGAGAACAAATGTCTGTAGCTAATAATTTTTTAAAGAAACTTTTTTAAGCACAGACACCCATTTCCATGGAATGTCTTATATTATTGTGGGGTTATCATATGAGTTTTCTTACCAGTGTCTCATAAGCCCTACACTTAAAGGCATGTGTTTATTTGCATGGATGGTATATAGCTTTTATATGATTCAACAGACCTCTAGTAAACTAGTTATTTGATGTCATGTAAAGGCCTACTCTCAACTATATCAACCACATAAGAAGTTATTGTTAGCTTAAGCATTATTTTTTAGTTAGGTGCCTCACTTGACATCTGACTTTCATTCTCTCTGCTCACTTCTCCTACATTTCTGTACTTAACATAAACCATGAATGTTAAGAAATCATAGAGCTGCAAAGGAATTTAGTCAGTGTGCTATATTGAAAAATTCACTCGTTCTGAAATCTGAGGACCTAGATTCAAGCCTTAGCTCTGCCATTTGCTACGTTCCAGTGACCTTGGGTAAATTTCTTAACTTCATTGAGTTTCTTTATCTATAAAATGAGAAGGTTGAAGTATTTAACCTCTGAGGTCCTTTGGACTTTATGATACTATGACTTAGTTTAGTATTTTACAAAGTAATTTGATCTTTGTAACTTGAAATATATTAAATGTATTCTACAAATGCTGGTCTTGAAGAGGGAAGCATGGAGTTTGAGATTGCCTTTGTATAATTGAATGACAGGGCTATTCTGGAATAAAATAGATGAAATTAAGCCTATTTTTGCACTAAAAAAAAAAGCCAAAAAATATACATGTAATTGGGATTGGAATAAGTTCAGATAACCTAATGTAGGAGCTTCTTGAGGTATTTGCCTTGAGAATACCCAAATAACCTTACACGGAAGCTCTCTGCATCCTCTTCCACATGGGAAGGAAGTGATCTCCTTTGACTGGAAGCATGGCTAGAACAGGCCATGTCTTTAAAACTGGACAGGATAAGACACTTGCTCTCTTTTTTAGTTCCTTGTGCTTTCTTTCTTGCTGTACCCAGAAGACGAAGATTTCATAGTTTACCCACAACATGGTCCCATGAACTGAACTGGTAAGAGAACTTTCTTCTCCTGCTCCCTCTCTTTTACTCTTGGTCCAAGAATATGTTTGAGGGAATTTGTTTCTGTTCTAGATTGTACTTTTCGGTTTTAGATGTTTGGTCTAACCCCACTGGATTTGAGCCATGGTGGCACTGGATTCTGGATTGCAGAGGATTGCAAACAGGGTGCTGCTGCAGTCAGCTAGCCAGTCAGCCGGCAGGAAAGGCCAAAGAAGCCAGGCCAGCTGGGACTTGACCCCAAGGATGGGGAAGGGTTGGACTTGGAGCTATATACTGTAGGAAGCAAGTTAAACTGTGAACCTAATACCTTCCCTTTCCCTGGAGACAACATGGTGCAAGGAGGAGGAGGCTTAAGGGGCACATTTGGGTAGTAAATTTGTAGATTGTAATTATATCTCTTGAAATAAATATTCCTTTGTAAAAGCTAATCCAACTATTAGTGACTAAATGGAACTGGGCTATAGGGGATCAATACTAAAATCAGAGAGAATACCACCAACGGAGGTAGAACCAAGGTTATGGGAGAACTCTGGGGGAGGGGTAAAATAAAACATGCCTTGCCTTCCAGGCAGTGAGGAACAGGGTAGTCAGTGATACATAAGTATTTCTGATAACTAATTTCATATGTAATAGTTTATAGTAGTATCACAAATATCTAATTGTTCTTCATGAATCTTTTTTTTTTTACATTACACAGAACATCAGTATTCTACAGAATTCAGTGTAGGAAATGCTTATCCACCATCCTCCCCCAGTTTTACAGATAAGGACACTGAGGCCCAGGGAGAGTGAGCAATTTGCCCATAGTCATACATGCAGTAAGTAACAGAGCTGATACTTAGCCAGATATTCAGACTCCAAATCCAGGGGACCTAGTTTCCATCATACAGCCTTTTGATACCTCAAGGGGATATTACCTTGATATTACTTTGTATTTTCTTTCTTGTTATTCCTCTTTCACTCTGAGGACCATATTAGGTACAATGATTCGTGTGTGTGTGTGTGTGTGTGTGTGTGTGTGTGTGTGTGTGTGGAGAAAGACAAAGACAGAAGCAGAGAGACAGAGACAGAGACAGAGAGAAAGAGATTGATAGAGAGTGTGCACCCATGATTTCATTAGTGTAGGGAGCTTCCTGATGATATAGTCCCCACTTTGCCATCTATCAATGCAGATTTGCAATCTTAGAGAGTTACCAAAAACAGAAATCTCTACAGGACTATCAGACTTGAACCCAGGCTATCCTGACTCAGAGGCTTGCTCTCTATCCACTGTGATAGTGAATATTCATAAAAATTAATCAAAATAATGATAGCTAACATGTGCTTAGCACTTTAAGGATGGCAGTGTTCCATATATGATCTCATTTAATCCTTGAAACAACCCTATAAGGAAGGTGTCATTAAGAGTCTACAAATGAGGAACCTGAGGCTGAGAGAGATTAAGTGACTCAACTAGGGTCACACAACTAGTCTCTGAGGCAGATTTCAAATGAAAGTCTTCTTCATTCCAAGTTCAATATTCTATGTGTTATGCCAACTAGTGACCTCAGTAAAGTATTTCCTATCAGTAATATATATGTGATATAGAAGATATCTTTTTATATAAGCATGTATGGATATATGGATATGTATGGATATACATATCCATATATAGAAATACAAATTTTTCAGGGGTTAAGTAGGTGGTGCAGTGGGTAGAATCAGGAAGATCTGAGTTCAAATCTGACCTCAGGTACTTATTAGCTGTGTGATCCTGGACAAGTCACTTAAAACTGTTTGCCTCTGTAACCTCATCTGTAAAATGAGTTGGGGAAGGAAATGGCAAACCATTGCAGTATCTTTGCCACAAAAATCCCAAATGGGGTCAATGAAGAATCAGACACCACAGAAACAACTGAACAACAATATCTCTTTTAAGAAGAAAACTATCAATAAAAAGTAGACCACTGAAACCTAAATTTGAATGGTAGAATTATAGTCTCTACTGAGAAACATCTGAGTTTTGATATTAGTGACAGCTAAATGGTATCTTTCATTAAACACAACCCAAACAGAAATGGATTTGTAGAAAATTGTAGAAAAAAAGCATGTGTGTGTGTGTGTGTATATACAAATGTGCATATTCATGTATACACACATAAGTATATACTACTTAATAGGAAATACTTTAGTGAGGTCACGAGGTATACATACACACATACACCCCCCCCCCAACACACACACAGAATTCTTGTGTCACTATACACCCAAGTGAAATTGGGTTTGTTTTTTTTTCTATTAAGGAAACACAGTTTTAATTCTGACTTCCTATTTATCTATTAAGCTATTATTTACTTATTTGAATTTCTTTTAGGCATATATTCTAGAGACATGCACTACAGAATTGCATAAACGGAGCCACCAAGTTCACCTACATTCATCATTGTAATATGAAGAGTAACCTTAGATTACCAAATCAATACCAATAGACCCAAAGCTCTGGCAAGCCCTACCAAACCCAAGGTTTCAAGTTCTAATCCAAGTTCTAGACTGTTGTCTAAGAATCAATTCTGCCATTAAGTTCAAAGAAAGTTGCCATCCAAACCACCACCAATGGGTGAATTTCATATAACTGATGAAGCATCAGTTAATATTGGAAGGAAATAAAGTCTATGTCACTGGAGAGAACCTAGCCTAATGAAATCACAGATATATGGAATACTGAAAACATCTACACAGAGCTTTTATAATAATCTTCCAGGCAACATTTGTTGGGATACATATCATAACTTAAAATTAATACATACTAAATATATACCTATTTTTCTATTCATTTATAAGTGAATAAAATTTGCAAAACATTTTTTCACAAATCCATTCCTGTTTAATATGTGTTTAACCAAAGTTAGCTATCACTATACTCAAATTCAAATATTTCTCAGTTAGAAACTATAATTCTGCCATCCAAATTGAGGTTTGTGTGGTTTAACTTTCACTTTCAGTCTTCCTCTTAAAAGGGATTTCCAATTTCCAATAATTTATAAACAGATCTTTTGAAAATGTTTTATTGATGTCTTTCTTTTTTTTTTTTTCAGTCATTGGGGCAGCTAGGTAGTGCAGTGAATAGAGCACCAGTCCTGGAGTCAGGAGGGCCTGAGTTCAAAACCAGCTTCAGACACTTACTAGCGGTGTGACCTTGGACAAGTCACTTAACCACAATTACCCAGCCTTCCCCCTCCAAAAAGCCAAAAAATAAAATAGAATTTCAGTCATTTTCTGATCTGCGCTCCATCCATTGTACCTTGTAATAAAGGAAAGGTACTTAGCAAACGCCAAGTAACAACATCTGATAGCTATCAACAAACTTTAAAAGAATTTTAATTAAGAATTAATTAGCATTTTTATTCTTTTAGGAATTAAAATTTCTTGCTATAGGATTCATTTTGTGCATCCATCTCTTTCTACTCTTTTAACTACATAAGTATACTATATTCTCTTTTCTAGCAACCTCAAAAACATTCATTCAATAAATCAACCAACAAATAATTCTTGGAGACCTACTTGAAAGTAAAATACTTTGCCAGTGTGATTTTAGGGATTTGTGGATACCATCCTTTCAAAGAGTTTGTTATCTAGTTGGCAAAACCAGTGAAATACACATGAAAATATAACAAATATAAGATTTAAGTCAAATTAAGGAAAGGATATGAGATGCCATAGCAGAGTACATGATGGATTGTCAAGTAAATGGTATATACAGTAGGACCTATGAAGTGGGGGGGGGGGATAGGGGGATGGGACAGCAAAAAGTTGTGAATATAGCTTGGGATCATTACTAAATCTTTTACCAAGTAGAGACCACAGAACTAGCACATCTCTGCTCAGTCTTTACTCTCATCAGGGAAATAATCTCATTACAATGATTAAACCTCTCCACTCTTAGAAAGCATTGTGGGTGCTGTTGTTGTTTTTGAAAGCTCAGCTCCAATAGCACTTTCTGGAACTTGAGGTTCTCCTTGATTCCACTGGGTGCTAATGCCTTCTTTCCAAAAGTTAAGTGGTAGTTATTTTATGTGTAATGAGTGGAAACTTAATCGAGTACATGTTATTCCCCTCCCCCCCCCCACAATGGAATGTAGTCTCCTTGAGGGCAAGTATAATTTGGGAGGAGGTGTCTTTTTATCATGTAGTACAGTGCCTGGAACACAATAGATATTTAATAAATGGTTACTGATTGATTGCTGCTCCTTTCTAAAAGTTCCTTTTGGGGGCGTTAGGCGGCTAGGTGGCACAGTGAATAGAGCACCGGCCCTGGAGTCAGGAGGACCTGCGTTTGAATCTGACCTCAGACATTTAACACTTTCTAGCTGCATAACTTTGGGCATGTCACTTAAGCCCAATTGCCCTGACCTCCGCCATCCAAAAAAAAAAAAAAAAGAAGCTCCTTTTTCCTAAACAAAAACAATAACTCATAATGGCACTGCATCCCACAACATGCCTGAAAACTTAGCTTCCTGCCATGCTTTTGTTGATATACAAAATGGGTTCAAGTTATCTCAGCTGAATTAGTGAGCTAACTGTCAGTTCAGTACTACATTAGATGAGATCCCTGGGGTCCTACAACAAGAGATGCCCACATATTCCCTTTTCCTCCTTTGGAGAAATTGCTTGTTAGAAAGCCAGGTATATAGGGAGAAAGAAAAAACTAGACTGTGGTACACTGACTACCTCTTCCATTCACATATAATCATAGCTAGGGGATTTTCTAACTTTTTCTCTCTCCACTGGGAAGCCAATCTTGTTCTGCTTGAAGGTCATTGCTTTAATTATAATTGAATAATTTCCACTTACAGAATAATTCTGAACCCCCCAAAATGTTAGAGTAGCATAGTAATTTGGAAAGTGAAGAAGCTTAAGGTATGCATTCTTAGAGTGATAATTGCATACAATCAACATTTCATCAGATTGATAATGGCTTATGTGCGGTCTCCAAGCAAAATTATTTTCCCTTTGCAAATCATCTTCACTTATATGTAATGCATTAATTAAAAGAAGGGGATCTATTCTGACAGAAGATCTATATATGATACTCTACCAATTTCAGTAAGTCTCCAGTGCATAATCCCTGACCTGAATTCAGTCCTAATTATAATGAGGCTCTTGTGCACAATGAGAAAATTGGAATAAATAATGCTAGCAGTATTGTGAAATTGGGTAATGAGTGATTCCAGATTCCTATACAGATAAGATATATAAACGCTTATATATATATATATATATATATATATATATGAGATATAAATGCTCACAATAAATTTCCCCCATTCCCAAGTATATTTTCAAGCAGATTTGATTTTCATTTTATAAACTTAGAAAAATAATTCTCAACCTGTAAGGCAAAACAATGTATTAGTAGGGACAAGAATTCCACTAGATAAAAAGATTTTTCCAAACTTAAGGTCCATTCTATGATTTAATGGATTCAATACAGGTCAAGTTTTGATACTATTATCACTGAGAATTTTCCCACTGGCTCATAAGGAAAAGGGGGGAAAAGGAACCAAGTAGCAGAATATTTTTATTTGTGTGTACAAAGGATAGTCATTGTTTAATTTATCAGCTGTTAGAGAAATGGACAAGCACTCAGCTCATATATTCTTGCACCATTTCTACCAGTGAGTTATATCATTCCACTAAGTTAATCTTAGACTCTTTGTATGTGGTTTCTTCCATGGCAAAGATGAGTTAACCACACAACATAGCTATTATGTCTTAATGAAAGCACCATTGTCTATTTGAACTTTGAACCAAGAAAGTGAAATTTAGTTCCATTTCTCTCACCAACTCACCATTTGGCCCTGGGAAAATCAACTAAATCTTTGTAAACTTTAGTTTCCTCATCCAAACAATAGATTTACAGCAGAAATCAGCCTCAGAGACCATCTAATCCAACTGTTGCATTTTGTAGGTGAGGAAATTAAAGCTCATGAATATTGTCAGCTAGTAAACATTTATTAGGTTTCTACTATGTGCCAGGCACTGTGTTAAGTGTTAGGGATACAAAGACTGCAAAAGATCGTCTGTGCTTTCAAAGTGCGTATTATCTGATGGAGGAGACAAAGAGCAAACGATCTATACAGGAAAAAATTGGGAAAATCAACAGATAGTATACACCAGAATTAGTAGGGATCAAGAAAGACTTTCTATAGAAGGTGAGATTTTAGCCAAGGCTTGAAAAATGCCAGAATATAGAAATGAGGAGGGAAAACATCCTTGTCATGGAGGTCAACCAATGAAACTTCCTAGTTGGGAGATGGAGTGTCTTGTGAGAAGAATACCAAGAAGGCTAGTGAATTGGGGTGGCTAGGCAGTGCTGTGAATAGAGCACTGGCCCTAGAGTCAGGAGGACCTGAGTTCAAATCCAGCCTCAGACACTTAACACTTATTAGCTGTGTGATCTTGGGCAAGTCACTTATCCCCAACTGCTCTGTCTTCCCCCCTCCAAAAAGCAAAAAAGAAGGCTAGTGAATTGTTCAAGGTTATATGGGTACCTGGTGGAATTTGAACCTATATCCTGTAACTCCAAAGTCAATGCTCTTTCAGCCAAAATATCTTTTCTGGCTACCCCTCAAATGATCTAGAAGTGATGACCTCATCCATGAAAAATATAGTACATTCTATTTCCAGTAAGATTATATTCATTTATGTGCATGTCCATATGTCTGCACATATGAATATCCAGTTGCTTAATGGAACTCTACATAAAAGAGTGTCAATGCTGGAGCCTCAGATACATTGTTCCCTTTAGGTAGAATGTAAGTTTAGTTTCACTATGAACTGTGGAAGTGGGTAGAGGGACATCTTTACTCCTTGTTCTGGAAAAAGGCAGGTTCCTCAGAAGATCAAACTGAAGTAGAATTTAATCTAGTTGCACTGAACTCCCTGAAGCTTTCTGGAACTTTCTATACCAGGACCATTATCTGTGCTATTTGAAAGAGATGACCATGGGTCAGGATCTGGGAAATTTTCTATGCACAGAGGTTTACAAAGTTAGACTTTGCCTAATGAGATTTAATTCATATCTTAAATGTTATGACATCTCTTCTGAAAAATTCAAATACTTTCATACATACTATTTCATTGACCCTCTTAACTTCTGTATGGGGCATGTTTTACTTTTTTACCTAAAGTATCCTAAACATCATAACTTTTCAATTAAAACAGATTTCAGTATCCAATTCAAATCAACAAGCATTTATTAAGTGCTACTGCCTGTGAGGATTGGTGTTTGATGCTGGCAATACAAAAATGAAACAAGATAGTCTGTTCCTTCAAAAAGCTGATATTGTGTCATCATAATTCTTCCCTCTTCTAATCTAAATAATAATGCACCATTGATACCAAAAATATATTCACCAGTCACTTCTTTTATTTTACTGTTGTTGTTTTTCAGTCATATCTGACCCCATTTGGGGTTTTCTTGGCAAAGACGCTGGAGTGGTTTGCCATTTCCTTCCTCAGGTCATTTTACAGATGAGGAACTGAGACAGAGTGAAGTAACTTACTTAGAGACACAGAGCTAGTATTTTTTTCTTTAAACTTTTACTTATTTTTAGTTTATATTATTCATTTCCATGAGATTTTGATTTACAAATTTTCTCCCCATCTTTCCCCTACCCACCATCCCAAAACAGCAATCCCACTG
>CM053593.1:80484505-80511491 GCA_028646575.1 Pseudocheirus occidentalis | reverse complement strand
CCTCCCCCCCCCATCACCTTCTCCCCTACTCTCCTGTAGGCCAAGATACCCAGTTTAGAATGTATGTCATTTCTTCCCTAAGCCAACTTCAGTTATAGTAAGGTTGACCCATTCCCTTTTGCCTTCCTGTTCTTCCCCTCCATTGCAACAATTATTCTTTGCCTCTTCTATATAAGAAGATTATACCTATTCTGTCTCTCCCTGTCTCCTCTCATGCTATTCCTCTCCCACCTCTCAATTTCACCTTTTAAAATATTATCCAATCCTGTTCAATTGATCCTGCACCCTCTGCCTATGTACACATATATACATACACTCACATATGTATTCATATGCCTATATACCCTTCTATATAGACATATGTGTATGTATACAAATATATACATTTATATTCCCTTCAACTATCCTCATACTGAGAAAACTTTCATAAGTTATAATTATCGTTTTTCCATGTTGGCATGTAAATAGTTCAACTTCAATAAGTTCCTTATGAATTCTTTTCCATGTTTACCTTCTCATGCTTCTTGTATTTGAATGTCAAATTTTCTATCCAGTCCTGCTTTTTGCATCAAGAATGCTTGGAAGTCCTCCAGCTTATTGAATGACCATATTTTCCCCTGGAACATTATACTCAATTTTGATGGGTAGGTGATTCTTGCTTTTAATCCTAGCTCTCTTGATTTTCTGAATGTCATATTCTAGGCCCTTTTATCCCTTAATGTAGAAGCTGCTAGATCCTGGGTTATCCTGATTATGTTTCCACAGGATTCAAATTATTTCTTTTTGGCAGCTTGTAATTTTTTCTCCTTGATCTGGGAACTCCAGTACCTGGCTATAACATTCCTAGGAGTTTTCTTTTGGGGATCTTTTTCAAGAGGTGTTCAGTGAATTCTTTCAAGTTCTATTTTGGTCTCTGGTTCTAAAACATCAGGGCAATATTCCTTGAGAATTTCTTGAAAGATGCTTTCTAGGTTCTTTTTTTTGATCATGGCTTTCAGGTAGTCTAATCATTTTTAAAGTGTCTCTCCTGGATCTATTTTCCAGGTCAGTGGTTTTTTCAAGGAGATATTTCACATTGCCTCCTATTTTTTCTTTTGTTTGGATCTGCTTAATAGTATGTTGATTTCTCATAAAGTCATTTGCTTCCATTTGCTCCACTCTAATTCTGAAGGAATTATTGTCTTCAGAATGCTTTTGAGATTCTTTTTCCATCTGGCAAATTTGATTTTTTAAGGCATTCTTTTCCTCATTCACTTTTTGGGCCTCTTTTGCCATTTGAGTTAATCTATTTTTTAAGGTGTTATTTTCTTCAGTCAGGTTGTTGACTCTCTTTTCATGCTTTTCTTGCATCAATCTCATTTCTCTCCCCAATTTTTTCCTCCACTTCTCTCATTTTGTTTTCAAAATCCTTCTTAAGCTGCTCTATGGCTTGTAACCAGTCTACATTTTTCTTGGAAGCTTTTGGTGCGGGAGTTTTGACTGTGTTGTCTTCCTCCTGTTCACATTTTGATCCTTTTTGTCCCCCAAAAAGGAATCTAAAGTTGCATTACTGAGTTTGCTGTGCTTCCTTTACCTACTCATGTTGCCAGTCAATTACTTAACTTTTAGGTTCAGTAGAACTCTGCTTCCAGAGGGGAAAGCTTTGTCCCAAATTGCTGGGATTTTCACAGCTGCCAGAGCTATTTGGAGGCCACTGTTTCTGCATCCCTCACCAGCTTTGGCTCACTGGTCACGCACCTCAGGACTACCACCTAAGACCATGATCTCAATCCAGGCAGCTCAAGGCAAGAGCACTTAGCCTCTGAATAATGACTTGGCCCCCTACAATCTGCAGACCAGGAGCGTCTGAAGCAGACACATGGAGGCGGCTGCAGGGCCGCTCCTTCAGTTGCTTCTAACCCTGGGTCAGTTGGCCAGAACCTTTCCCTGAATTTATCTGTGTTCCACTGACCTTTCACTTAGTCCTTGTTTCTTATGGGTTGGTAATTCTGGAAAATGCCACAGCTACTGGTGATTTGTGTTCCACCTGGGGATTGTTCTGGTGGCCCTAGGGCTCCAGCCACCAGGTTCATGCAGTGCTGGTCTGGGCTCCCCCCACACTGTAATGAACCCCTTCCCACCTGCCTGCCTTCAGTGGGAGCTCTGTTACTCTGTCATTTTGTGAGTTCTGGACCTTTAAAATTTGTTTAGAGTCATATTTTATAGGTATTTGAGGTGGTTATGGGGAGAGATGCAGCGTTTTGTTGCTTCTATGCCGCCATCTTGACTCTGCCCCCAAGACACACAGCTAGTAAATGCTTAAGGCCACACTAGAATTCATGAAGATGAATATTGCTAAGTTCAGGTCCAGCACTCTATCCACTGGACTACATAGCTGCTCCTTGATTTTATCACTCGAAAAATAATAATTAACAATCATATAATGCTTCATGTTTTACAAAGTGCTTTCCTGACAACAATCCTCTTAGATAAATAGTGCAGGTACTACTATGCCCATTTTAGAGATAAATTGAGACTCAGAGAAGTTAAGTGAGTTAGCCAGGGTCACACATCAGGAAATAGTAGATCTAGGAGGTAGCGATCCAAACCTTGTGATTAGTCAATGATGAACTACTTAGGACACATCTATCCGTCTGTCTCTATCTATCCATAAATACCTATGTATATACACATGTATAGAGAGAATGAGAGAAGAAAATTGATGCTAAATGATTATATATATATATATATATGTATGTATTTGATAGGAAAATTTCAATGAGCTGAAACAAAATGAACATGTAAATTCATGTAAAGTCATTCTCACTCCCTAACTTCCTCTTCTTTGGGGATAGCAAACCTCTTCAATTAGGTTGGTCATCAATAACATTAATTTTCCAATACCTGGATATTCAATAATATTCTTGTTCTAAAGGATGGTGGTTTCAAGTAAGGTTCTCAGCCTTTCCCCAGTGTGGGCTTCACTGCTGTTTGTTTATTTGTTTGTTTGTTCAATTAGGGAACAGGTTGGAACTAGTTGCAATTTTCTTCTTCTCTTTTAGATGCTTGCAGTCACCCAGTGACATCACGCAGCTGCCTGAGGCACAAGAAGGTGCTCTGCTGCTGAAAGGAACAGCAAAATTCACGTCCAAATATCTCCATGGTAACAGCAGAGCATGCCAAGATATTGAACCGTGTGGGAGACAACAGTACATTTTGCTACAAGTCTCCGTAACAACAGTAGAGCATTAGGGGAAAGGAGAGTCCAAGCAGGGGATGCGTCTATCAAGTCAGAGTTGGAGTGTTCTGTTTCCCAAAGATTTTCCACACCTGACATATTGACCAACTTTGATTAGAAAAGAAATACTATGATAAATCTATGCATTCAAATATTCACACAAATCATGGTTTCATTCCATTAACCAAAACATTCCTTTGGAAAAGAGGCTTTAAAAATATTCCTTAGGAAAACCCCATTCACTCTTTAACATTTTTTTTAAATGCTAGCAAAGCAGAAAAGGAAGAAAAAGAAATAGAAGAAATCTGAATAGGGGATGAGGTAATAAACTTCTTTTTGCAGATGATATGATGATACACTTGGAAAATCCAAAAGAAACTAAAAAAAATCGGTTGCAACAATTAATAATTTTTAGCAGAAAAGCATGACATAAAATAAATCTACATAAAAATGCCATTCAATTTATCAAGCATTTAAGTACCTACCGTGTATCAGATACTATCCTAGTTACTGCAGATGTAAAAAAAGACAAAAAAAAAAATAGTCCTGCCCTCAAGAAGCCTGCATCCTACTGAGGGTGGGAGAGGAATTGGTAGATTTTGTATCCTTTTGGCATATAAACCCCAATGAACATACAAACCAATCTAATCCCAACATACAATTCCAAAAACAAAAATATTCAGCAACATAGTTCTATTCAGCAAACCCTTAATAAGCACCTACTCCATGCAATTAGCATTAAAATCAGCTCACCTATAAATCTCAGTACTTTGAATTTATAGTCAAAAGATCTGGATTGGAATCCTGGTTTTGCTTTTATTAGATGAAAACTTATTGCTGTGAGCTTATTGAAACCTCTGGTTTTCAATTTCTTCATCTCCAAAGGAAGGGCATTGGATCAATTATCTCTAAAGGGTCTCCCAGCTCCAAATGATGTTGATTCATGTTTAAACTTCAAGATTACAGTATAGCCTCAAAGCTTAATTTAAGATTCTATATTTTTTTGTTGTTAAATGAGTAGCACCCCAACCCATTTCTCCCGTAACTTCCTTTTCAATATTGGAAGATCTTCAATATCACCTAGTTGATTTTCTTGAATATACTCATTAACAGAAGAGGTATCGTATGAAAAGGCAAGATTTCAAGAAGTTCTGCCTTAGTGGCTCCTACGGGAAAAGGCAACAATCCACTCAGCACAAACAAGGCAGTCAGACACCGTTACGCGGCCCTGCTGGGGAACTCCACCTTGGGTATCTCACAATGACATCACCAAATAATTGCTATTTCAAAGAAGTTCCTGGGAATCATGACTTAGGTCTTAGATGTGCCAACTACTATTAAGTGCTCCGTATTTAACTATGATTTGGCCAATTTGTAGAGAACTATAGGATTAGAATTTTAGAGTTGGAAGAGACATTGATGATTATCTCGTGCCGGGGTAAGGAACCTGCTGCCTCAAGGCCACATGTGGTCCTCTAGGACATTAGGTGCAGCCCTGCCTTAATCCGAACTTCACAGAATAATGATTTGGATTTTTTGGATTTGGGCCTCTGCAGGTTACCCACCCCCGACACAGCACAATCACCTCACTACATATATGAATAAACTGAGGGCCAGAGAAGCTAAGTGACGTGCCCAAAGTCTCACAAAAATTACGAAAAGGAAAACCAGAATTCAGATCCAGGTTGGCAAAGAACTGCAAATGAAGTGGGTGCCTGTGATTTAGGAATGGCTAAGCAACTTCTAGTACACACGTTATGAATAATATTGTATCATCAACTATAAATATAATGGATCTGGAGTAACATGGGAAGTCACATATGAACTGATACACACTGGAATGAGCAGAACCAGGCAAATATGCAATGAAATGACAATGACTCAGAGGGTGGTTGTTAGGAAAGTGCTTTCTGAACCTTCAAGCAATATATCAATATAAATAAAAATAAAGTCAAATAAAGCTAACCACCAGGTAATGATGCCAAATCTTAGCCCTAGAAAAGGGGAGAGGAAATAAGAATCCCTCTTTTTAATGGAAAGGTGGGAGGTCTCTAGGCATAAAATATTCAGAAAGTTTGTATGTTGTGTCAGTTAATTTTGCTTAACCACTTTTATTTTCTTTGTGATAAGAGAAGGGAGAGAAATATACTTAGAAATGACTATATTAGAAATCAAAAATGCCTAAATAGTTTTTTTAAAAAAGAAATAGGTCCTCACAAAGTAAGTTCAGTTTTCTTTCTTCAGGGCCTTTCATTATACCAAGCTGTCTCGTAAAAATATCTGTTCACTGAAGGCTCTATGAATCTTGGTGGCACCAGAGTCAAGAGGACCTGAGTTCAAATGTGAATTTGGATGTTTATGTGCTAAATGACCCTAGGCAAGTCACTTAACTTCTGCTTGTCTCAATTTCCTCCATAAAATGAGAATAATGACAACAGCTACCCCACCAGGTTGTTGTAAGGATCAAATGAGATAATATTTACTTTTATTATATTATTATTATATTAATACATAATAATATATTATTATATATTTTATTATATTACTATATAATAATAATGCTTAGCAATGCATGGTATTTAGTAAGTCATATGTAAATGCTTATTCCCTTCCCTTGCCTTCACATCTTCCAATCATTCAACCCGAATACCATAATTTTGATCTACATGACCTGAATTTGTACAGGTAATTTGGGTTTTCCAATATTGATTCAAATAGTTTATCAACCAGATCTCACATCAACCCATCTATACTACACATGCCCATAGGATAGCACGTTAGCTCTCTACCTCAGTAGCATGAGGCTCATAAATGCAGCTGTCACCATAATTTAAGCAGTAGTTAAACTGTTTAAACTGAATTCAGTCTTTAAAGAAAACTACATTTAAGTAATTTTTAAAATTTTTAGTAAATTTTTTTTAATTTCAAAAATTAATTTTTTTCTCTTTCACAATCTTGTCACTAATTAGTTTAACTGAATGTTTCATTTTCTTTAAGTTGGTTGTTTTGGAATTATAAAGATGTGGCATTACTGTGATTAAAGTTCTCATTTAGAAAAAAAATTAGCTGACTAATTTGGGAAAAGCCCCAAAGATTTCAGCAATTCAATAGCTTGTAACTTGAAAAAGTTACACCAGCCAAATATTTGAGGATAATTAATTATGAATTCAACTGACTTAGAAAAAGAAAACAGTATTTGACAGACCTGCTTTGTATGCGGCTTTGGGCAAGTCACTTGACTCCTCCATAAATCTCCACTTACTCATCTATATGAGTAATAAACAATGTACCTTCACTCAGGTTTCCTCAATATTAGGAGAGGGAGGAAGGGAGATGAAATAATGCATGTAATACCCTTTTTTCTCTTTCAGCCTCTCCCCTTCCCGAACTCTCCAATTCAATCAAAACTGGTCCATTTTCTATTCCTTACATGCTACAACAGCTTCCCCCATCTCCATGCCCTTGATCCAATTGTACCCCATGCCTGGAATGTGCTAGCACTTCTATTTTTCCTCCTAGAATCCTTTACTTCCTTCCAAAGAGCTTTTTAAATAATACTTTCTATAGGGAACTTTTCCTGATCCCCAACTACCTACCTCCCTTCCATAATTTACCTTTTCTTTATTTAGTATATTTTTGCTTGTTTATATTTCTTTAACTATGGAACTGCTAGGTGGCTTTGTGGATAGAGTGATGGACCTGGAGTCAGGAACCCTCGTCTTCCTGAGTTCAAATCCAGCCGCAGACGCTTACCGGCTGTTGACCCTAGGCAAAAAACTCCACCTGTTTGCCTCAGTTTCTTCATCCATAAAATGATGTGGAGAAGGAAATGGCAGACCACTCCATGCCTTTGCCAAGAAAACGCCAGATGGGGCTATGAAGTGTCAAACATGACTGAAATAACTGAAAACCGTTGTAACTATTGCTTCCCATGAAACCTCTGATATGATTCAAATTCCTTGAGGACAGGGACCATTTTTTTTTTTGGTTTCTTTCTATATCCCCAAGGTGCAGCACAATGGCTAGAACACAACAGGTACTTATTAAATTCCAGATGACTGATTATAACTCCTTGTTAGATCATTTTTCCACATCTTGCTGTCTAATAATAATAATGACTAAAAATAAGAACAACAATAGCTAGCATTTATATAATATTTTAAAGTTTGTAAAGGACTTTATAGCTATCATCTCAATTTATTCTCTTATTTATGAAGTGTTGCAGCTGAGGAAATCAAGGTTAAGTGACTTGTCCAGGGACACACAGCTAGTAAGTGTTTGAGGCTGAATTTGAACTCAGATCTTCCTAACTTCAGATCTAAAGCTCTATCCACTACACCACCTAGCTAAGCAAAAGACTTAAGGATGCTTGCACAGCAATATACAAATCAAGAGAGAGAAAGTTATAATTGCAAATGATATGGACACTTAGTTAATCACTTCAGGTGATGACCAGCTAGTAATATGAAAAGATTGATCAATAAGAGAAACTGGCAGGATGTTATTTAACACATGCCTGAAATGTCTATAATGGTCGATGCTAAATCATGATCACAACTGTTGTATGTAAGTAACTATTCACCAAAGTTAACACAATTTAAACTATGTTTAAGCAATTTAAACTAATAAAATAGAATGCTGGTTCAGACAACAACAAAAACAGTTAGAAATGTTTCCTTAGCAAATAAAAAACTTCCACCAAATAGCATTCTGGTGTAGCTCCAATTGCAAGCCAATTTGTAAGTGAGATGATTTTCTCAGAATGTAGAAAGGCTTCCTTTCTTCGGGTGCTAACAGTCACCTCTTTCCAGAGAGGCCTGGGAAGAGTTAAGGGAACCAGGCTGGTCTGCCTGCACCATTCCATTCAAATGAACAATGCACATTTGACAAGATGTGACAAGATTCTTTGTTCACCAGGTGTGAAAAGGTGTGGTAAAGAGCCCACCTGACATACTTTTAATTCTTTTTGGCTCTGGTGAGCTGATGTCATTTTCCCAGGTGGCCCTGAGAATAAATCTTCCTCTCATCAGAATTTCCATTGACGGCTAACAATAACCAGCATGCTATTTGCATTACCTGTGACTCACTGTCATTGATCAATAGTACTGCATTCTGTAAATTTTCAGGTCATCATTTGTATTCAGTGGCTAGAGGGTGGTTAGCCAGGGCATGTGGTATAGATTTGCTTTTGTATCTGCCCTAGAGAATCTTATGTTCTAACAAGGGAAATAAGCAGGCAAATGATTGAGTGAGTGCAATAAGTCAAGTAGACAGGCATTTATTAAGCACTTAGAGTTAGGCACTGGGAAGAGAAAAGATAGGTGTGCTTCCTTTGTGGGGGCAGAATCTCATTCATGTTAAAGCAAGAAAAGCTTCCTGGAGCAGATGAGTCAAAGCAGGTGATATGTGCAAGTATGATGGATGGAAAGAGAGGGGAAGATATTTCCAAGTACAAACTTAGGATGTTTAGAGGACTTAAGGCGAAAGAGCTTGCAATAAAGGCAAGAGCCAAAAAGTTTCTTAAGCAGATTAGAAAGTGTACACTTTTTCTATGACAGATGATGGGTCTTTGTTTAATGGTGCAGTGTGATTAGTCACTTGAGTGAAGTAGTATCTAACAAAGAAGACAGTCTGGTGAAAGTGGAGAAAGCATTGGCTCAGAAGTCAAAGTCACTTCGTTCACAGCCTATCTGAAAAAGTAGTGGAAGAGATCTCAGAAGCAATCTGGAGCTTCTGAGAACTCTCATTGAAAGAGGTCACTCCAGTGAGCCACATCTCATTCCTTTCCAGGCTGCACACAGATCTTCCTCTACTCCCAGTTCTTCATCCTGATGCCTCACTAAAATTCACACAGAGGAAATACTCTTTCCCTCTGCAGCCTCTTCCTCTAACTGAATAACTCCTCCAAGAACCTCTGTTTAAGGAAGGCACCCAAGCCAGTCATCTCTCATTTCTGCCCAGGCTGTATTCTGAACTTTCTCTGCCTTATCCCCATACTGAATACTTTTGTCTCCCTCTCCCACTTTCAGCTTCCTTTTATGTGTTGTCTTCTCCTAGTAGAATGTAAGCTCCTTGAAGACAGAGACTTTCTTCCTACTTCCCAGTCCAGAGCATAGTGCCAAGGACATACAAAGCACTTAATGAACATTTCTGACTGACTGACCATATGGTCTAAACCCCTTATTTGAAACAGGAGAAAACTGAGACCCAGGCACGATGAGTCACTTGTCCAAAGTCACACAGGCAGTAAACAAGAAAGCAAGAATTCAAACCCAAATCCTCCAATTCCAATTTCCAAACACTTCCTCTATTGCATCACAGACACTATATTTGTGTGAGTCTGGGCAAGTCACTTGAAATCCCTGGATCTCTGTTTCTTTATCTATAAAGTGAGGAAGTTGGATGAGATGACCTCTGAGGTTCCTTCCAACTTTCTATGATCTTGTGACTGAAAGCAAAGGCTGAATGTAATCTCATTGAGGGTTGAGGTTGATTTTCTTTTCTTCCTTCTCCCCAACCCTTTTCCCTCAGGGCAGGAATGATACCTTGCCTATTGTAGGTACTTGTTGCATTGAGAATTAATAGAATGACATCACTCTGGTAGATTTCAGGTTTCTTTTCTCAGGACTTTGATGTGGTATTATTTTTTTAAATCAACAATATGTGTTAATTCATTATTGGCATGCTTTTCAAATTGCAGATATGTACTTAGAAGGAATTAACTAATATTAGTCAATGGAATGAGAATTCAAAAATATCTCTACAGCTGGAATAATGAGCCCAAACTAGAAAACCAAAACTATATAGGGATTATAGTATAGTTTATGAATACATGATAGGAGAGGTCTGGTTTAACATATAAAGAAGAAGGAGGGTTAACTGATCACAAGCTCAGTGTGAGTCAACAATGTGACATTGTTGCCAAAAAAAAGGTTTTATTAATTTAGACAAAATTAATTTTTTAAATAGAGCATGTAGACCAAAGACAGAAGTATCCCCGCTGAGCTCTGTACAGGTCAGAGCACCTTTGGAGCACTGCTCTGGGTTCTGGGGAGAACCATTGATAAAGTAGTTTATATTCAGAGAAGAATAATCAAGCTGGGGAGGCGCCAAGTATGTGAAGAACAGTAAGAACAACTAGGGAATACAAAACTTTCAATTCACGTAAATATTTGTCTTCTATGTATATCTTTAAGTATAAAGTGAAATCAGAAGTAGGGAAAATAGGGGGACAAGGATGGGACCTATGATTCCCAAGCATAGGAAACTTTGAGGTGAAGAAACTCCTTCTACCAATGCAGTACTTAGTCTATAATTGAGAGTGGCTGAATCACTGAATCATATGGTTGGCAAATGTCAGAGGCAGAATTTGAACCCTGTATGTCTTGGTTTCAAAGCCAGCTCAACCAAAAAAAAAAAAAAAGCTTTGAATAAGCATGATTTAGATTCATCACCAAGCTTCACATTTTATGATTCTATTGATTTATATGACATTATTTTCCCAAAGTTTTCTAGATCTTTCAATCTATAGTCATTTCTCCTCTAGGGAGGTCAGTTTCTACATCTCATAAAATTAGAGTGCCAACCTAGATGGTGCCCAAGGTCCCTTCCAATTCAAATATTCCATGATCCTATGCTCCTTCTAATTGTAGTGATTGGGAAGAATAATCTTGAATGTTGATTCTAATACTAAGTTCTTTTTATGGAGGATATCTTCTCAATTTTTCCTCTTTTGTCTTTAAGAAAAGGGAATTGGACCCCAAAAATGATATATCCTGCCATAATGTCTCTGATTCACATTTTAATTTCATTGGTTGTAAGCCCAAGAGTTCTCTTTCTAATGTTTCAGAAAACATCTAAGAACTATTGTACGATCAGCATTGTACAATCAGCACCCATGGAAACTAATGCCAATGACATGAAAGTGAAGTCTCTTTTTTTCTAGACAAACCATTGTTATTGTTGCTTTTATTCTCAATGTTATTTTCTATCATGTATTAACAAAACCAGCTCTGTTATGATGCATTTCATATCTATTAACTATTATAAAAGTCCTTGGCAAGCAAATACTAAGGCATAGACTAGCAAGCTGCTAAAGAAAATATTTTGGGATGGATTTGTTTCCAGGTTGCATTTTGGTCATCGATGTGGAATTCAGAGTAAAAAAATTACAAACTGAATGCCTGTGTTTTTCTTCTCCACCTCCATTTCCATTCATCCCCTTCATTTTCAGCACTATACTAGTTCATTTATATGGTAAGCAAGGCAGTTGCTGAATACAGACATGCTCATTCAGCAGTCTATCTCTCCAGTTCAATTACCAGTACTTTAACGGGGCTAATTAGCATTCCTCAGAGCTAGATCTCTTTGAGTGACAGGTAACCATGGAGAGGCACACTCCTCTAGGTGATCAGCAAGAGTCTGACTTTTCTTTTTAATTAAAAATTAGAAATGCCTTAAAGAAAAAGAAAAGCATTTACTGATTCATTCTGTTATCCCAAGGTTGCCATTGTGGAAAGAATAACATTAGTGTTGGAGGTGGGGATGGGGGCGGGGGGGGGGGGAAGAGGGGAGGACACCATTTCAAAAGGATTAGAGAAAATATACTGTGAAAGTAGGATCCAGGAAATATGTTTATTATCCACAGTAAGAGTGAACACCCGCAAGGAAAGCATAAAACACCTAAATAGCATTTGTATCTTAAGATAACAGACGATTCGCCTTCAAATAGTGAGCATAAACCCATTGTAGTCCATTTGAGAAATAGAGTTTTTATTCACATTAGGGATCAGGCCAAATTAGAAGGTGCCTAGGATTTCCATTGTGCCTGGAAGTAGGATGAGTACAGCTCATACTAGGCATTGATATAGCCAGTGAGAAAAGTCTTAAGCAAAGTACAAAGATATTAATATTTCTTCTAAATCTTAAGTGGTATTTAGAAGGGTTCTTGTCCCTCCAGTGCATAAATATTGGACCCAATCCTGGGAACTGACATCAGTGGAAAATGACAGGTCTTTCAGGCAAAGTGGCTACTGTAAATAGGGCAGACGGATGAATTTAGGATTGTCATCTTAGCCTGGTATTTAAAACCCACACCCAAGAGATATAGTGGTCTCATTCTACAGCTTGCAGAATTAAATGTTTTTAAAATGAGCAGAAAGATAATATTTTAATGAGACATTGAAGTTTTTGTAAGTGCCATAAAAAGATGCAGGAAAAATTTTGGATGGCATCACAATTCTCTCAAACTTTATTTTCCCAAGTTGAAATCAACTTTTTTTAGTTCAATTCACTATTTTTCCCATTCAATTTTCACATGCCTCTCCCTTTCCTGTTTTCACCCAAAAGCAGAATTACCATAAATACAGCCTGTTCAGTTATTGCTGGCTTGGAGAAAGCCAGGAAGCTCTGAAAATCATGTGGGAGCACTACATCCCAAGAGATTTCCAGTCTGGTTTCAAGATGTTAAAACTTTTTTTTTCTTTTGCATACTTTGAATAAGTTGTAGATAATAAGTTGTAAGCCACACTGAGTTTTTCATGGTTTACCCATAACCCAATTCTAGATTTCCAAATAATTTCCCATAAGGAGGTGAGAAATATCCATTGATTTTCATATATAGCTTGTGGAACCTACTTCAGTGCCTTATAGTCACAGTGTAAATGTATGGACCAGTTCAGACTTGAAGAATGCACTTTTGCATTTCCATAGCTGTATGGGATCTTGGAGAGTGTTTCATAGAATTGGAGAGTTAGATGGGATCTTATAAGTTCATCTTGTCCAATTTATATCTTAGCAGTAATCTCCTCTACAACATCCTTGGTTAATGGTCATTCAAGTGAAGGGGAACTATTACTTTTGGAGGCAACTCTCTTTACTTTGGAACAGTTCCAAGGATTAGCATATTTTTCCTTCCATTGTGCCTAAACCTGCCTCTCAACAATGTGCACTCCTACTTCTGCCCTCTGACTCTAAAAAGAATGACTCAAATCCTTCTACATAGGAGCCATTCCAGTGCTTGAAGACCACAATCATGATTCCCTTCACTGCACTTTGCATCTCCTCTTTTGCAAGCTAAATATCCATCTCTAATTGAGTGTATCCATTTATTATAAGGATTCCAGTCTCCCCTCACCATCATAATTGTCATCCTCTGGGCTTACTCCAACTGTCAATTTCCTTTCTAATATGTAACACCTAGAAATGACCACAATACTTCCACTGTGGTCCAACAGGGCTGAATACAGCCATTCTGATATCAATTGTAGAACTCTACACTGATTTCCCCTGGATTTCATTTTATTAGATTGAGCCTACTGTTTTAGCTACTGAGATACTGTTGGTTCCCAATTCTTGAATCCAATTATTTGCTTTAATCCTCATGTTCAGCAACAAATCTGATATGCATGCTATCTATGCTTTCATTTGTTTTGGTAAAAACTGACAAAGAGAACAAGGTCAAGTGTAGATCACTAGGGCATGCCACTAAAGACATCCATTCTAGGATAACCTTGATACGTTGATTCACATAATAACACTTTTTCAGGCTGACCCACGCAAATGATTCTGAGTCTCTCTAATGAGTATTATTTGACACACATCTCTCAGATCTGTCTACAAAGATATCACAAACTAAAGTGTCAAATGACTTTATGAAATTTAATTACACTATGCCTGAACCTTAACTCTCTTACCATATTCTGGGTCAACCAACCTTCCTAGTCAATTAACTAGCATATATTAATTGCCTCCTATATGCAGACGCTATTTTAAGCTTGCCATACTGACCAGATGATACCTGGATTTCTTGACCTTTTCAACTCTGAGAAGCCTGCCTTGTGACTCCCAAGGTCCTGGAGGGGGTGCCTCACTTGTGGTTCATTATAGCAGGCTGGCCGCTCCAGCCATACTCCACCTTATTCTCCTGCCTGTTACTCACTAGCTATCTCATCAAAGTATACACCCTCCTTGTCCCCTCCTCCCAATTTCTAGACCAGAACTTTAATCCAATCAATACTGCCACTGTTACCGGAAAGCTGTTTTTGTTTTAGAACAATCTACTCCCCTATGACTCCCCACTCATGCACACAAGTCCTATAACTAGCCATTTGTTACTTCATATTTTGTATACTAAAGAACTCACTCATTTTTCTTCAGATCCTTTGGATCCTTTGCAAGAAGCCTGACTAGGCTTATCTCTTATCATTCCACCCTCTCTTCTGCCCCAACACTCCCAGGCCCTCCTTCAAAGGCCATTCTTAGGATAATTATAAGCACCTAAACTGGGAAGGCTACCCACTCTAAGATAATGGCTTATTTTCAAAAGGACTGAATATCCATCAGCCTTAGGCTAATTATGAAAAAAGCCAGTATAAGACCAGATAATAATAGTCACCTATACCTGAAGGTGCTGAAGGTATTGAATATGTACCGAAGCCAAATTATCTAAAAGATGAATTATGAATTCAGAAAAAAAAAATTGTCCATGAGCTTCCCCACATGATAGCTAGACAATCAGGGCTACTAAACTTTCATGACCAATCAAAAAGGGGAACTTGGCTATTAAGCATTACTAGAGATGAAACTTTTCTCTAAGGGAAAATAATTTAGTCTCATTGCAAAAGGCCATTCTATAATACTTCTGTAGACGTTCCCACTTACAGTTGTGTGCAATAGAGGATGAAGGATCAAGAACTCTATAGATTTAGAAGAATTTACCTGGAAGTACATGAGGAGGCCCTGACAGCCTTCACATTCCCTGTACTACCTACCTATTTGAAATGTGGCCAATTGTATTTGTTCTTCAATAAATCCCACTGGAGTATGCATAATTTTTTTTGTTAGGTTTTGCTTTCATCTTTTGGTGATACAGAGATGAATAACAATTCATTTAGAAATCATTTGCTGCTAAATGTTGGAGAATGGGTGGGAGAGACAGAGCATTTCTCCAATTGGCAGAATCATCCTCTCAAACTTAAGGCAAACACTAAACATTACTGAGACATTGGCACAGGACCATTCGGCATGGCATGCCAACATCAGAGAAGGTTCTGTGCTCTATGAGCAAAGCAGAATTGAAACAACTCAAAGGAATTGCAGGATAAACAAATTCAGAGAATCCACCCCAAATGTTCACATGGACTATTGGTGCTCAACCTATGATAGAGCATTCCAGGCTCATGTTGGTTTAATCAGCCACAGTCAGACACATTGAAACCTGACTCTAACATAGTGATACCATTTGGGTCCTTTTTGAGAATGAAGAACACCAACCAATCAACCAGTTATTTGCTTCAGTTAATTTTCTACTAAGAGTAATATGAAACAGTGAGATTATTGTATACCTCAGAAATCTCAAAATCTATTATATTTATTCAGAAATTCCTGCTACACCTAGCAGAATGCTCTCATGAGAATCACAATATTCCCTTTTGGTTTTTTTAAATAAGACTTTCTTCAGAAGCATTAGGATTATTTAGCTTTTTGTATCATAATAGAGCACTCCTATTGGAAAGATAGGAATGCCACCTGCTTTAAGCTTCACTCTGAAGTGAATCAATTTCACTCACTAATGTGGAAACCAAACGACAGTGTTAGGGTGGAATAAAGGATCCAAGTCTCATCCAGACAAACAATTTATTTAGCAATGCATGCGTTCGCAACAATAGGCATGTTCAATAAAACAAAACATACCATGAATACTAAAAACACATTAAAGAGCAAAGCTACACAGCATAGTTTGAGCTCCAAAATGCCAGAAATATTTCACAACCATTTCTAGCCAGCTATTTCTTTAAAAGCTTAGATGAAATATTGAATAAAATCAATAGCAGCTGTAACTGGTTCTATTGGTGAAGCAAAATATATGCTGCCACAGAGCCTGAATACAGCAAGCTGCAACTATTCCTGCCTCAAAACACTTCATATCACCTAACACAGAGCCTCGTCCTGGGGATAGGGACTGGATCTGTTATTGCATTGGTCTAGGGAACTCCCAGGTGATGGGATTTCTTCTACCCATGCATGTTGTTACTTGATCAAGCAGCCGGTATGTCAGTTAACAAGCATTTCTTAAGGACTTACTAAATGCCATGAAGTGTATGAAATGTTGGAGATGCAAAGAAAGGCAACTAAGAAATAGATAGATAGAGAGATAGAGAGACAGAGAGACAGAGAGAGAGAGAGATTGAGAGAGAGAGATAATAGATGGAATAGGTCTTACTCTCAAAGAAGAGACAACGTCCAAACAATTATTTGTAAACAAGATATGTACAGAACAAATTGGTAACAATTAATAGAGAAAGCTGTGACTTTAACCCAGATTTTCTAGGCTTTGAGGCTGGCTCTCCATCCACTGCAGCATACTGACTCTCAAATAGTAGGTACTTAATAAATGTTTATCAAATTTAATGGAATATTTGTTAAATGTCATGAGGCAAAAATATCTCTGAGGTAGATAGCTATTAGCTATTCTTTCTGCTAATAGCTTCCTATGGATACAGAAAGTACAGAGAAGCACTGAAATTAATTAAACTCTTTATAATATATTTTCTTTGATTAGTCAAAAGGATGCAGGCTTCCTCTGGAGCTCTGAAGGGCATTTCTGTCGTCCATTGTAATATTTGATCTTTAGTTGTTCAAGCTGAGGGTTAACTGCCCTTCCCTAGCTAAGAAATTAGGACTTAATAGATTTGACCTTGCTGTTAGCAGCAAATATTAACTTTTTGCAAGAAAACATTTGATTAGGCCAAAAGCCTTAGAAGCTAATTAACCCCCATTACAGGTTTGTAGACTCCCCTCTCTTATGCAGGTTTATAGATTCTAGTGTCTGGAAGGTCCTCTCTATTAAGCTTCTTCTTTGAAGTTCTCTAACGATATGCTTCTATTCCACTTACAACTTCTTGTTTATTTTACTCATGATTTGTTCACCAAAGCAATCTGTAACGCAGATGTAATACAACATCCTTGCCTCAGAATCACCAACTATTTCCAAGACCTTTCTGGTCTTAATGTCTAACCTAAGAAGGACATGTCTTTGTAATCTGTGTTTCATAAATAGGAATAGTATAAAGTGCCTTTTGGATCATCATTCTATTTCTATAATATTTTTATATGTATAAACATGGTACTTACAATTTACTAACCCTCAAATGAAGGCTTTGTTTTTGCTGTTTAAAAAAACACTACTTTCCCTTTCCTTTATGTAATTTATGTTACTAGAAGTTCCAGTGTCAATGATGAACAGACTAAACTAATCATATCAAATAGATATGTTTTAAAGAAGATATATATATATATATATATATATACATATATACTAGTAGCATATACTAGGAGTACTAGAGAAATAAATGAATACTGAGGTAGGACTTACAACTATACATTGTAATTTGCATAATAAGCCTTTTTTTAAAATATACAAATACTTCTAGGCACAACTAATTCGATTTGTTTTATTTTTTTACTCAAGACCATTGGATGTGTAAATACAGTATTGTAAGTATAGGTAGACAGAAACATCAAAGGCAATTTAATTCAATGAAAAACTCAAACACTTTTCTTTTATTTCCAGTTATCATCATTGCCCCAATGGCATCAGTCAGGACCTCATAGCTTTTTAAATTTTCTGCAGAGTATCTTAAAAAATACTCTAAATAAATAGAGGCCATCTCTCCTCCACAGCTGAAGAATAAATGGATAAATGAATGAATAAAAAAAGCATTTTCATCTGATTACTATATGCCAAAAATTTTGCTACAAATTCTTTGAAAAAAGGCAGTTCCTAGCCTGGGGGAGCTTACTAATAGGGAAATGACACACACAAGGGAGAGGTGACCAGGGAAGGGAAGGGGTACTTTACTTCAAAAGGTTGTAAGAGTGATGAATAGTGCCATAGGGAGAACAGAATGACACACCCAATCTAGGATTGAGAAGCCAGTACTACAGATATAGTGACTAGAGATTCAGAAAAGAAAATTTTCATCACCAAAGTTCTGACATTATCAAATACTTCTACATCAAAAACAAAAGTGATTTTTGTCAAAAGAAATTTTATTAAAGAGGCATTTGCATTTGATTTGCCACTGCTTTTGCCACTCTGAGGACCATGGCATGCTTCTACTTAGGGCAGAAACCTGAATTTGTGGTCTCCCCATTAGAATGTGAACTCTTGGAGAACAAGGACTGTCTTTTTTGGTATTCCCAGGGCATAGCAGAGTGCTTCTCATACAGTAAGCACTCAAAAAATGCTTCATTCATTTTTTTCAGGGAAGGAAGGGAAGGTAGAAGGGGGAAAAAGGAAGAGGAAAGGGGGATAGGGAATGAGGAAGGGAAGGGAAGAGGTAAAGAGAAGCAATGAACTGATTTGATCACAGCTCAAGATTCTAGAGCTAGAGGTTGAGCATGGAAGGATTAGATGGAGAAGTGGGGAAAGAAAGGCTATTTCCCCGGGGGAGTAGCAAGTTAGCTATGTGGTCCTCTGCAAGTTGCTTAGCCTCTTTTTGCCTCAATTTCCCCATCTATAAAATGGGAATAATAAAAATACTTACCTCCTAGGTTGGCTGTGATGATCCAGGAAGATAATAATTATAACCCACTTAATGAATAAATGCTATCTAAATGTTAGCTCTAGCTATAGATGGCTAAAGAGCAGGGAGTGAAAGCGCACATCTAGGGTTTTCCTGATATAATTGAAAATCAAACCACAATAATAAATGGATTATGTAGGACATATAGTTCTCCAGTAACTTCAATACACAGTTGTGAGGTAAAAGTGATTCTGGGATCTCAAAGATTTGTGAGAGTGTAAGTTCTGGGTGACCCTAATAAGGTAGAAAGGCTTTCAGTATGGACCTAATGATAGACTATGCCTGCTTTCCAAAGACCAAATTAGTTAAATTCAGAGGAGTTCACTGACAGGTAGGTCACACAGTGATGAATATTTTAGTCACAGAAACTCAGGGGAAAAAAAATCTAGCAAGAGAAAAAACTGTGATCTTTCTCAGTGGAGAGAGAACACACTCTAATGTAATCAAGAGTCTTAAAAATATTGAACTATATTCAGATAAACTGAAATGTGCCAACCTAAAAAAATAACAGATTCAGTTTGATTATATATAATGTTCGTTTTGACCCATTTGATAGATTGTCATAGATTTTTTTAAAGTTCCCCTTCTTTTCTAATGTAAGACAAGTATTTTTAATCATCATTACATTACATTATTTAAATTCCAAATGAATATTTGTTCAGAAAGTTCATCTGCTCAGACTTTAAAGTAATTGTTTTTATTTCTTTTCAAATCATCTAATGACTTGAGAACTTTAAAAAAAAAAAACAGCTTGCCACACTAAAGACTCAATCATTTTCAAAATATATACAAAGTAAACATAAGTTAACTTCCAAGGGCAGAGAATATGAACAATTGGGAATATCAGAAAAGGTCTCCCATAGGAGATGGTCAAATCTAACTGGACCAAATCACTTACATGTCATTGGAAATCTAAGGCATGGCAGAGGAGGTGAAAATGATGAGGAAACAAATGGAAATGAATAGATAGGAGAATCAGAAAGAAGGATGGAACCATAAAAAGAGAGAGCAAGAAAAAGGAAAAGAAAAAAGAAAGCAGCACATGTGGAAAAGACTGATAGGCCATCATTAACAATTGACTTAAGTGCCAAATGACCAAAGCTTCCTGCCACAATGATAATATAAAATTCCATCAATTTCTGATGCAGAGCGAATGGTCTACATTCTCCCCTTCAGTGTCCCCCAACCACCATTGATTTAACCACCATTAAAATCCATTGTAACCCACTCAAATGTCTTTAGAAGTAGAATATTACTTGAACAATTTGTTATTTTTCAGGTTCCTGTTAAAACTGAGCAAGTTTGAATCTGTTATTTATATGGTTTTATGAAGTGACAACAGATGACAAACTGAGTTTGGATCAAGTTTCTCTTGAGAGAACTTTTTTTTCACATGTTTAGAGAGTATGGTTATGATTATATCGTTGAAACTCAATAGTACCCAAATTTACTGTACTTGGTTAAAAAAATAAAAGATATAGACCAGACTTCAAAAATATGCAGTACTTTTTTTTTAACCAGAAGATGAATAACGTCAGAGTCTGTGAAACTACTGAGTTTAGCTCCTTAACCTCATTCTTGCTGATCAGACTACCAAGCATGTCTGTTAAACTTATATGTGCCCAGTGTGTCTGTTGTCTCTTGGCGTACTTGTGACTGGATTTTTCCAATGAATACTGCTGCCAGAAAACTTACTTTCCTGGCACCATTGGAGGGGTTAAAACATGCTTGCAGTCTAAAATGACAAAAGTGTGTGATACACTCTTACACCAAAGGAAAAATTCACAACTGTATTATAAAAGGTAAAGTTTATGATTATTTGAATTCATCCCAAAGTATACAGGCTAGATTCCTGAAATTGTCAAGAAGAGTGAAAAAAAAAAGGTGTAATAAGCTGTAGGATTTAGTGGAAAGAGTGCTCAAGGTAATGTGATATAACAGATAGACTCATAGGCTGAGAGTCAGGAAGACCTCACCTCAGATACATGGTATTTGGTAAGTTGCTTAACCTCTCTGGTCCCCAGATTTCTCATCTGTAAAATGAGAGAGTTGGACTCAGTAACCTTTGCAGTCTCCTTCTGCTCTAAATCTATGATCCTATCTATAAGTCATTGGCACATAAGCTTTAGCCTACTGGGTCTCAGACAGAGACTGCTGCTCCCTAGTAAAAGACATGCACCTAGAGACGTCTGGTACTCATATTTCTTCCCAGACCTTGAAAACAGCCTTCCACTCTTGTTCTCTTCTCTTCTGCTTAGTATCCAAACAGCTCTCCCTTGGCCCCTTAGACTTCCTATGGTAGGGTTCCCCCCTCCCATTCCACCCCAACAACTAGGGGACCCAGTGTAATTTTGTGGTGGTAGGTAGCATTGTCTAGATTGACCTGAGGCTGGATCTCAAAGCTCTGTTTGCTTATTCTCCTACCTTATGTTTCTCTCCCTGAGCACAGGTGATCCTAAGCTGGACATTTCCAAACTTGCAGCTACCTCCTAGACTAGAAAGATCTGAGGTCAGAGAGAGGTCCATGAGCCAGGGAGCTGGAAGTTCTCCCTACAGGTCTTACAATATTTCTGAGAGGAGGAGGTAATTGATAACTGCTGAAAGTTGGGTGAGTTCAAACCTTGGCTCAATTTGCCAAAATTAGAACATCTTCAGGAGCATTATGCAGACAATATAGAGCTGAAGTAAAGGTGAAATGACTCTTTCATAGTCCCATATCACATTGTCATGTATTAATTTTCCAGGTGAATATAATAGGAGTTGTGTGTACTATATCATTTTAAGTATATATCCTGTTTTAAGCATTTCTTTAATGAAGTAAATAAATAGTTGTCCTACCTCTAATCCACATTTTACATTGAGTATTTCTCTAGAAGGGACTTTTTGGAGAATCTTGAGTCAAACCTAAGCTTTAAATAATTTTACCCTAGGCTCCTGGATAGCAAGATTTTACTAAAATCTCCCATTGGGTCCAGGCTCCCCAAGGAATGTATATGGTCCAGTTGAACCTAAAGGTGGGGTTATTTACAAGGAGAGATCATACCAGTACTCTGGCAGAGTAGACTTGTTACAAAGATATAATTTACACATAACATATATTTGTGTAGGGGAATATCAATTCAATTGAATTCAAGTCGAAAACATTATGTACTTACTATGTACAAAGTACTGTAGTAAGGGCTAGATATACCAAGACAAATAATAATAACAGACCCTGTCCTCAAGGAACTTACATTCCACTAGGAATTATAAAGTGCAAATAGGTAAATGAAAACAATATTATTTAAGGAGGAAATGAAAGTTACAATAATTGTAGCAGATGAATCAGGTAAAACTACTATTAGGAGATAACACCTGACCTGAGTCTAGACTCCAGGGGTTGAAGGTGAGGAGAGTAGGCACTTTTTTTCTCAATTAAATTTTACTTTTTTTCAACTATGAAGCATTTAATTTTTTTCTCCCTCTCCCCTGTCTCCGACTGAAGGAAAAAAAGGAAAACAGAACATTTTTAATGAATATGCAATCAAGCAACACACATTCATACAGTGACCATGTCCAAAAATGTGGGTCTCATTTTGTTCATCTTCAGGCTTCTGGAATTATGGTTTATCACACTGATCCAAATTCTCAAGTCTTTCAAAATCTTCAAAATCAAATTCATTTTTACAATGTTGTAATAGCATAAATTATTCTATTGGTTTTACTTTTTCATTCAGTATCAGTTCTTACAAGTCTGAGGTTTTTATGAAACTATCACTCATTTTTTTTAGAGCAGAGTAGTATTTTATTCCTTTCACATACTATGAATAATGTATCCATTTCTTTCCAGTGCTTTGCCACTACTAAAAGTCTATGTGTGCACACAAACATCTATACATAAATGTATACATATGTGTATGTATGTGTCTTTCTGTGTGTATATCTAACTCTTTGTGACCCCTTTTGGGGGTTTTGTGGCCAAGATACTGGATGGGTTTGCCATTTCCTTCTCCAGCTCATTTTATGGGATAAGAAAACTGAGGCAAACAGGGTTTACTAGTGTCTGAGGCCACATTTGAACTCAGGTCTTTCTGATTTCTGACTCCACTCTATCCACTGTGCCACCAAGCTGCCCAAGTACATAAACACGTGTACACACACACACACACACGTTTATTCAATTCCATTTCTGAATTTAAAACTCATTGTTTTCAGTTTGGTTCTACATTAAGCAAAAAATGGATTTTCACATATAATATCTTTCAGAGGGATAGTTATACTTCAAAGACTAATTTAATGATCACACCAAAGGGTAAGGGGAATCTGACTTTACATATAGGAGTGTGTATGTGTGTATGTGTTATGTGTGTGTGTGTGTGAGAGAGACAGAGAAACAGAGAGAGACAGAGAGATTTAGTTAGAACTTTTTCTTCTTTCTTTGATCTCTTTGTGAGTATAGATATAATGGTAGTATTGTTGAGTATTCACAATTTAGTAACTTCTTGGTTATAGTTATAAATTGTTTTCCACAAAGGCTATACCAATTTACAGCTCCACCAACAGTTCATCAATGTGCCTGTTTTTCCAATAGCCAAAGAGTGTGTGTGCATTTTAAGCACGAGGGAGAGCCTGAACAAAGATGTGAAAGATGAAACATTAAGTTTGGGTTGAAGAAGACTAGTCTGGCTAGAAAGATGAGTGTGTAATAGGAGTATAATGTAATTTGGAGAATCATTTAGAGCCATTCAGAAACATTAATATTATTCCCTCTTACTTTAATTAAGTGGAATAAGAACTAGTTTTACTGACATTCATAGTAACCAAGGTAAAGTTTTCAAAGTCTAAATTCTAACAATATTTTCGAAATTTTCTGAAATAATGGTCAGTTTTATTCCAGTTTTTTTGTGCCATATAAAAGACATTCCCTTAGCATTCTAGGATACTTTCCTTTCTAAAACATTAATTAATAAATTGTATATTAACAAAATAAACATTACATATGAGCCTCTTGGTATGAAAATAGACACAAACTCCTTTAGTTCATTTAACATTTTCCTTGATTCATCTTTATAAATTCTGTGTCCTAGATTCCTGGATGAGCATCTATCAATTCCATCAATATATTTCAAATTCCAAAGTGTCTTATGGCTAGATTAGTTCAGTAGCCATTGTTCTAAATGGTTCATTGTTCTCTTCTACTCATCACTCAGAGATAAATTGACAATTGCAATTTGGCTTCCATCCTCTTCTCTCTACTGGAAGAAATTGTATCCTGTAGAGTCATCTTGAACTTAAAGGCCCAGCTCCAGCAAACATTTCTTTCCTAATTATAGAATTATACTAAGTAAGCATAATAATAAAAGAGTGATGAATTTGGAGTCAGAGGACCTAGATTCCATTTTTATCTTGGCCACTTCCTACACGTGTGACATCAGTCAAGTCACTTAACCTTTGTGGGGCTTAGTTACCACAATATGACAGATATGATCTAATCAGGGAAGACCAGAGAGAAGCAGTAGGACTTTCAGTGCTATCATTTTGTATAACTATACCTCTTTTAAAGCAGCCTAAGATTGCAATAAAAAAAAATTAGGGGTCACACTATTGACTTTAAGCCTGTGTTTTGGCTACTAAATAAAAAACATGGTTAAATCAACAATTAACACAGTGAGATTGTATATTTGCTACATCCCTTAATCAATCCTTCACACAAATGTCAAATCAATTTTCCTAAAGCATAGATCTAGTCAAGTTTTAAAAGCTTAAAGTTGCACCAAGACTTTTGGGACATGATTTTCAAACTATTGTTTAAATCCTTTCACAATCTGGTTCCTGCCTACCTTTCTAAGCCAAATGCATATTATTTTCCTTCAAACACTCTGTACTACAAAGTGTCCTTGTTGCTATTTCTCATATACACATTTTAATTCTTTTCTCACTGCCTTTTTTGCAGGCTATTCACCATGCATCTTCTTCTGACCTCTGCCTCTTCGAGTCCCTAGCTTTCTTCAAAGCTTAGCTTAAGTGCTTTCTCCTATACAAGGTCTTTCCTAATCTATCCCTAGTTGCTAGCCCCTCTGCCTGCCAAATTATTTTTTATGTTTTTCACATTTATTTATCTGTATATATGTTTAATGCAAAAAATTTTTAAATTTTTTTTCTTAAATTTATTTTCTCTCACTAGACCATAAGCTGTTCTCAAGGATACAATTTTATTTTTATCATTGCATTTTCAGGGTCTAGCTCAGTGACTGACATATTAGGATTAAATAAATATTTGTTGGGTGAATTAATCCACTAAGGAATGTATAACAATTCACTAACTGAATCCACTGCACCTGAAAATGGAGAGCACCAGCTCCTTGGACTCATACTTGGCTGCTATTGGCACTAAAAAAAATCCCCAGACAGAAAGCAAAATTCCCTGTAGACTAGGTCTCTCTGAGGAGGAGGGAAGGCAGCCCAGGTCCTAGTCCTGAGTAGAGCCACAACAGATGGAGAGTTTTTATTTCATTTGATTTCATTTAATAAGCATTTGCTAAACATCTACTAAGTGTAAGACACCATGCAAAACCCTGGAGATTAAAGACAAAAAAAAAATCAGATAGTCCCCAGGCTGAAGAAGCTTACATTAACCTTCCTATCATTATGAAGCACAATCAACTAAGTGCTGGCTGTTCTTGCTATGTAGGGAACATGAGCTGACTTTACACCCTAAGAAGACAGATTCCCTTTACCCTACCCACTAAACTATTCTTTGAAATATAAACCCTCCCAAAACAGGCATTAGATATGAAGATCCATTTTTTTTTTGCCAAATTTAGAACCAAATTGAAAATGATGTATTTTAAATTCAGAAATGGAATTAAGTGAACATTTTTAAGCTTTGAATTCTGTTTGACTCTGGAAAGAGTAAAGTTTGAGTTGTTATCTATCATTTTATTCCCTTGACAACTCCAGGTGCAAGGAAGAATTATTCTCTTTAAAAGAAATCTTTATTTTTACATCAAATCTCTTTCCAAGTAAACAGAAAAATCTTGAGTTATTTTATTTTACATAAATATGGTTCAAATTATATTTCTCTCAAATAACTAAGAATCAAGGGGTAAAATATTTTACAGAACTCATAAAAAGGTACATGAAATACAAAAAAAATTTTTTTAAATGCTGTCAGATTTTTCCTCAGGCATTTTTTGAGCTTCCTTTCTAGCCAATGGGGACAGGAGGGAGGAGGTGAGAATAAGCAAAGAAGAATGAGAAAGGCTAAAAGAGGAAGCCCCATTTCTCCAAATATACTTGCATATAGACTTTCACTGTGCAGAGTGTGTGAGGATTTCTTTTTTTTTAGGGGTGGGGGTAGGGTGGAGAGTACAAGAGCAAGAGAAAATTGCCTGATATGGGATATAGTCTTCCTCTATTTGATGACCCTGGCTTTCCCTCAAACATACATTTGTGACTTAGCTATGTATAACTTAGTGTGTGAGTGTGTATATACATATATATATATATATATGTATATGTATGTATATGTATACTGAAGCATATATAGAGAGCTAAGGTTATATATGTAGGAGCCATAGATTTTGTCCCTCACAACCTAAGAGACAATTGTGTGCACTTATCCTTCATGTTCTATCACTACTGATTTCAAATTTTTGTTTCTTTCTGAATTTATTTTCTTCTTTACATCACTCATTTCCACAAGATTTTGAGTTACAATTTTTCTCCCCATCTTTCCTCTACCCCACCCCCAAACAGCAAACCCACTGTAAGCCCCTCCCCTAATCTGCTCCCTTCTATGTCCTCCCCTATAGCCCCTCTAATTTTCCAATAGGGCAGGATGAGTCTCCTTACCCCAGTGCCTGTATATCTTAATTCCCAGTTACATGTAGTTAATACTAATAATAATCTTCATACATATATGTTTTTAACATTTGATTATGGAACTTTAAGTTCTAGATTTTTTTCCTTCCTCCCTTGTCACCCACCCCCACTGGAAGGACAAGCAATTCAATACAGGCTGTACATGTGTAATTACACAGAACATCTCCACAGTGGACATTTTGTGAGAGACTGATTATATGTCCCTCCTTCCTATCCCACCCCCACCCTTGTTCTATTCTCTACCCTGTACCTGTGCCTTTACAGAAGTGTGTACTTCCAGCAACCCTCCCCCCACCCCCACCCCTGCCCTCCACTCTGT
>CM053593.1:80410661-80484005 GCA_028646575.1 Pseudocheirus occidentalis | reverse complement strand
TCATCTATCCTCATACTGAGAAAAGTTTCATAAATTACCATTATCGTTTTTCCATGCAAATAGTTGAACTTTGATAAGTTCCTTATGATTTCTTTTCCATGTTTGCCTTCTCATGCTTCTTGTATTTGAGTGTCAAATTTTCTTTTCAATTCTGTTTTTTTCAGCAAAAATGTTTGAAAGTCCTCCACCTCACTGAATGACCATGTTTACCCCTGGAACGTTACACTCAATTTTGTTGGGTAGGCAATTCTTGGTTTTAATCCTAGCTCCCTTGATCTCCTGAATATCATATTCCAGGCCCTTCCATCCCTCAATGTAGAAGCTGCCACATCCTAGGTTACCCTAATTGTGTTTCCACAGTATTCAAATTGCTTCCTCTTGGTAGCCTGTAATATTTTTCTCCTTGATCTGGGGACTCTAGAACCTGGTTATAATATTCCTAGGAGTTTTCTTTTGGGGATCTTTTTCAAGAGGTGATTGGTAAATTCTTTCAAGTTGTATTTTGCCCTCTGGTTCTAAAATATCATGGCAATTTTCCTTGAGAATTTCTTGGAGGATGCTTTCTAAGTTCTATTTTTTGATCATGACTTTCAGGTAGTCTAATCATTTTAAAATTTTCTCTCCTGGATCTATTTTCCAGGTCAGTGTTTTTTTCAAGGAGATGTTTCATATTGCCTTCTATTTTTTTTTCATTTGTTTGTATCTGTTTAATAGTATCTTGGTTTCTCATAAAGTCACTTGCTTCCATTTGCTCCACTCCAATTCTGAAGGAATTATTCTCTTCAGAAACCTTTTGAGATTCTTTCACCAACTGGAAAATTCAACTTTTTAAGGCATTCTTTTCCTCATTGGCCATTTAGGCCTCTTTTACCATTGAGTTAATCTATTTTTAAGGTGTTATTTTCTTCAGTTGGGTTGTTGACTCTCTTTTCATGATTTTCTTGGATCATTCTCATTTCTCTTCCCAATTTTTCCTCTATTTCTCTTATTTGGTTTTCAAAATCCTTCTTAAGCTGATCTGTGGCTTTTAGAAAATCTTCATGTTTCTTAGAAGCTTTTGGTGTGTGAGTTCTGCGTTGTCTTTTTCCTATTCCATGTTTTGATCCTTTTTTGTCCCCAAAAAAGGATTCTAGAGTTTGGTTGCTGTTCTTACTCTGCTTCTTTTTCTTGCTCGTGTTGCCAGTGAATTACTTGTCTTTTTAGCTCTGTGGAACTCTGCTTCCAAGGGGGAAAGCTTTGTCCCAAATTGCTGGGGCTTTTGCAGCTGCCAGAGCTATTAGGAGGTTGGTGAAGCCCCCACCAGCTTTGGTTCACTGAAAATGCACCCCAGGATCACCACCCAAGACCACTATCCAGATCTAGGCCACTCAACACAAGAGCACTTGGCCTCTGAATGATGACTTGGACCTCCTGCAGTCTGCAGGCTCAGAGCTGTGAAGCAGCCAGGTGGAGGTGGTGGCTATTTCTGCTGCTTCCTTACCCTGGAGGAAGTTCATCTGGACTGCTTTTCTCCCCCAAATTTAGCTGAGTTCCACTAACCTTTCTCTTAAGTCCTTATTTCTTCTGGCTTGATAAATCTGGAAACTGCCACAGCTGCTGCTGATCCACTCTCCTGAAGGCTCCAGCTGCACCTTGTCCTGCTTGCCCTGGGGCCAAGTCGCGGTTGTAGCCTGGGCTGGTTTCAGCTCTCAGTGGTGAGGTGAGCCCCACCTGCCGAGCTGCTGAGCTGCCTTCAGAGGGAGGCGTATTTTTGTGAGTTTTGGAGTCCGAAAATTTGTTTACAGTCATATTTTATGGGTATTTGAGGTGGCCATGTGAGAGCTGTGGCGTTTTCCTGCTTCTATGCTGCCATCTTGGCTCCAACCCCCTCCCCCCCAGCCCAATGTTTTTTTTTTCTTTAGAGCCAGGGGAAGAAAAAAAAAGCAAATATACCTTCCAGCAGCAGTAAGAGACAATGAACATTGCACTGACCTGGAAAATAGCAAAATAAAATTTGAACTTCTATCACATCTCATGGTATGATCTTTCCCTCTTTGTGTTTATTTGAAAGTGGTAAGTGGGAATATTTATAACGTATTTTGAAGGCCATGTGGAAGTTTTAAAGCTTGTATATTTACGATGTTTCAAGTCAGTTCGATATTTGTTATTTCATTATATACAATTGGCAGTTAGGTGACGCAGAGAATACAGCGCTGGGCCTGGAGTCAGGAACACTTATCTTTCTGAGTTCAAATCTGACCTCAAATACTTACTACCTGGGTGACCCTGGACATTTTACTTAACCCTGTTTGCCTCAGTTTTCTCATCTGTAAAATGAGCTGGAGAAGGAAATGGCAAACCAGTCAAGTATCTTTGCCACAAAAACCCTTAAATGGGGTCATGAAGAATCAGACACAGCTGAAATAACTGAACAATAATAAAAATACAATTTATTAAGTTTCATCTGTAATACATTTTATGATGTACTGCTGTATGTGCATGTTGTGTCCCATGAAAGAGTGTAATCTCCATGAGGGGAAGGACAGTTTCACTTTTATCTTTGTATTCTCCGTGTCTACAGTGAAGTCTGGCACAGTGATCCATTAATAAATACTTATTGTCTGATTGATTGAGTATAGATTCCCATTGGTCAGGCAGTTAGATTTTATCAGGAAAAGTTGCTGTAAAATATGAAAAATTATCATGATTAATACTCTATGTTGACCTTGTAGGAATAATTGGTCCATGCCAAGAATTAATAAGAAATTCTTCACCTGTAAAGTCTTTTTCATATCATTATACTTAAATTCAGCTTGAATTCTTGATCCAAAGAGGTATTGTTGGGTTTTTTTCTGCTCTTTTCTATGTGTATCATGGAAAGCAAAACTTTAATAAGCATGGAATCCGAGTCGAGTAATTTTTTTTTCTAAAAACTGAACAGATCTTGGTTTAGATTCAATTTCTTTTAAGACACTTTATGACTTTGCTATAAATTCTTTCATCTCTATTTTTTCATACCAAAGCTAAGGTAGGCAACTGAAACTGTTTTCCAGGGAGCTGAATTTTAGAGGGTGCTTATAGAAGCATAGAAACAAAAGAGTTTGGTACCTAGTCAGCGGCAATAATTAATTAAAATAAGAATGTACTATACTCTAGGCTAAGGTTAGCTCCTTCCCTCCTTGGTCTCCCCAGCAGTGTCCTCCCACTGGTATCTATCCCTTACATATATACACAGACTGGTGGCCCCTGGTTGATTGTTGTCCTTCATACTTCAAGAGAACTACAATGACCTCACTGCATTGGGGTCAAGGTACAATATGTCTGACAATGTGGCTGATCAGACCAGTACAAGCTCAGAAGGCTCTACCACAGGCCAGGCACAACTAGTCCATGTGAACATTTGGAGTGAAGATGTCTCTGAATTTGTGCATCTCCCATTTCTTTTGAGAGGATAGTGTCCCTACGCCTTCAGCTAAGGGCAAACTCTGTAACACTTGCCCTGGTGTTTTGTGTACTTGCCCTAAGTACAAAAATTCCTAGTAATGATTTTGTGTCATACATACATTTTCAACTGGTAAAATATGATAGGGATTTTCATACTATGCTTAATACATTTTTCCCTTAAATGAGAACATCTATGTAATTCTCTCCGGTTCTTCCAGAGAAATCATTATAATAATTGAAAATAGTTCTTATTGGCTTCATCTTCCCCCCTTAATACTCAGCATGGGTGTTTGCCTAGTAACCTGAGAATTATCAAATTATTCTAGAAAGAACAGCTGTTCCTACAAGATTTCTGGCTCCTGGTATTGGAATAAGAAACATTGTAGAAATTGATCCCCTTGTGAAATAGACTGAAAGTTTTTAAAAACTGCAAAACTTTATTTGGTTGCTGAGTAAAACTGTGCCAACTAGATATCTGGGGCAACTATATAACAAATATCCTAAATCTTAAAAAAAAAAAGAAAAAATAACAACTAAATGAACAGATGGAGACTTTGTACATATGAACACAGACATAGCATAGGAAGGGATCTCATTTTACAGAGGGGGAAACTGAGTCCCAGACAGGTAAAGGGGCTTGCTGAGGGTGAAAATAACAATAATTAGCAGAACTAGGATTCAAAATTAGTTACTCTGACTCTAAATTTAGAAGACTAGTGGGTGCTAAAGAAATATTTTATTTAAACAATACTTTTTACTATCACATCAAAGCTGACAGACTTTGGACAGGTGCTATTTCTTAAGTATTTTAATTTAATCACCTAAGAACAATTTCACCTCCTCTATGATGAGGAAATTTCTCTTCTGAATAATCCTAATAACAAAAAAAATCCATAAATGTTGTGGTTTTTTTAGATAGAGTGCCAGCACAATTCAAGTACATTTGAAGGAATGTGCTTACTGCAAGCAGCAGCTCTAGTTACAGCACAAACTCCAAACAGATCAAGGCTCAGCATAACCATTGTATTTTCAATTAGTATTCCATCTCAAACAAAACGAAGTGTGAATCCTTTTGACTACTTTCAAAAAGTGACCATCCTTGAGATTTCAGAATCACCAGAGTCTGCATTTCAGCCTGAATCATCTCTCTCAAACCCCAGGCATTTCACTTTATCTCGTGACTCATAGGGTCAGAACACAGAACAACACATAGATATGAGCTTCATTAGAACTACATTGACAGCTTTCCTCACCTTCCTCCCTCCCTACCTGCCCCCAACTTTGAGCCCTCCACCCTCAGCCCCCCAGCTCTACTGTCACTTTAAAAAGTCATCCAAGAAATTGGTCATACTTATCAGAATTACCCTTAGGCAAAAAAAAGACATCATTTGATGGACTGAGACTTGGGTACCTTTTCCATCAACCAATAGATATAATATTTAAAGACACATTAACATCTTCCAAGGCCACATAAGAAATAAAAAGATTTTCTTTTATTGTCAGACTATTTGAAACAAGGACATATTTCCATAAGTGCTAGCGTAGACTGTTAGAAACAAGAGAAGATCCCATAGTGCTTTTTCCCCAACAAGGGAGACTTTGACATTGATGCTCAGGAAACAGGGTGGCTTGAGTTAAACAATGGCAGACGACCCAAGTGTTTCTTTCGTTTCTTCTTGAGCATAATCAATGGTCCACATCACAGCTGTAGTTTTTAATGATTGATCTGTGAGAGCCACCACTAGCTATATGTTCACAAATGATTTCAAGATCTTAGCTGTAGAACCAAGTGAGGCCCCTTGAGGAAATGAATTTAATACTTTAAGGAGAACCATATTTTGAAGGTTCACATATAGATCACAAATTGTCAGGCATGAGTGTGTGTGTCTATGCCCATGTCTGGTATGAGCCATACAGAACTCACATTTCCAACCCTTTGATTACCTACTGTCTTGTCCCCGTCTGGAGAACTTTTCAGAAGCTGCCAAAGCTTTTACTATTTAATTGGTGTTGACACCTTTTGAAGCCATGCCTTGAGGCACTAAGGGTCATTGTCTGCTTTTTCTGTTTCTCTCAGAGTGCCTCCACTTGGTTACCTTGCAGCCTGTGGTGCCTTGTTGGCCCCTGCACTTTTTATTCATATTCTTACTTGTTCTGGGTCCTGTTACAAGAGCCCTTGTTAAATGCCCAGCAGGCAGCACTGAATGGAGATTTTTGACTATGTGGGATTTAAGGCCTCTGGCAATAATGGAGAATAAACTATAAATATAAAAGTATCCCTGTAGTGGCTTGTGTTGTAATCACCAAAGATTTATTCCATGGGACCTCAGTCCTAAGTTATTCTTTGTAAATACACTTGACTGAAGGCTTCTTGATTAGGTTTCTGCCCTTCCATTCTTGAGGATTCTCTTCTCTGGCTGTTTTTCTGCCATTACCTCAATTTGTCCTGCATCTTCTTCCATTTTGTAGCAGACCTGTTGTAGTAGGTGTATAAATCATGTCATGATTTTGATTTGTCCTCTATAACAAGGCCAACTTGAAGTAAAGATACCAACAAAATGGAGCACTTTCTTGTTTCTCCAGGTTCAGTTCCACAGAACTGTGTTTATTCCCCCCCCCCACTCCAAAAGCCCATGTTTTCAAAGGTTCTTAGTTCTTATGTCCCAAGGGTTTGGAAGCCTGAGTAATTGTCACTTTCACAAGGCCTCCACTCATTTGGCTACAGTCTCAAAGTTCTCTGTCAGTTTTGTCAAATGCTTCTGACTGTATGGAATGTCCAAAGAAAATTGCCTGTTCCCAAAATCCATTTTGAAAAACCACTTATCTGTAAAAATGGTCAGATATTCTGGAGAGCTTTGCCCTTATCTTGGCATCAACTGCCATACCTTGTACAGTGAGTTTAACAAGAACTGAGACACAAATAAGACAATTCCCCCAAAAGTACTGACAACAGCACTGTCATAATGCTTATCCCGAGCCTAAATACAAAAGGGAAAAATAGTGTTGAATTCTGTCAATATTGACATGGTTGTCCTTAAAGAGAAAGCAGATTCAACATTGGCCTAAAAGTTCAGATGATGGCAGGAAATGCTTTTAAACTCAAAACCAAATACACTGACTTGAAAGAAGGAAGTTTCAATTTTGTCAAACATTTTGTGTTCAAAATGAGGGAGGGGGTAACTAAAGTGGTGGGAGGTATGGGGAAGAGGGGCAGGGTAGGGACCTGTGATTTCATCAGTGAAGGCAAATCTCAGCATTGGTAACTCCTTCCACCAAAGAGAACAGTAACTTTATGTAATTTATGAGAGTTGCCTGTGCCTGGGGTACTGAGAAGTTGCGACTTGCCTGTGGTTAAACACCAACCCCCAACCCCCGTTTGTGTCAGAGGAAAGACTTGAATCCAGGCCAGCTAATCTGCTGCAATACTTTTCATTATAAAAATAGTTATCAACAAACAAAGAGAAAATTATTATTAGCAATATTCCCATGTGTTCAAATAACAAATTTGTTATTTAGTCCAAAATTTTGGTGCAAAAAAATTTAAAGTAGAAATCCTTTACAAATAAGGTGTCAAAGTACTTTGCAAATCTTAAAGCTCTATGTAAATGACACCTGTTAACATTAGCAGCAGCAGCAACAGGACCTTCTGGTTAGAGAGATAATTCTGTTGCATGACTTTTCAGTGTTTTCCAGTTTAAGTAGACATTGGTTATCTTCCTTAAACAAGAGAGAATCCTAAATAAAACAGATAATAAGAAAATAGGACTTCCAGAAGATTATTTAGGCTAGAGAAGAACTAAGAGTTAATTTTAATATTACTTAATGAAGTGAATTCCTTTGGTGTAGTTGATAGTTACAGGGAAACTATTCTCTATATTTGCCCAAGATAGACGCAGGAGAAACTGGAAGGGGAAGGGAAATAAGCTCTTATATAGAACCGACTCTGTGCCAGCCACTGTGCTAAGCTCTTTACAAATATCTCATTTAATCCTTGCAACAACCCTGCTAGGTGCCATTATAATGTTCATTTTGCAGTTGAGGAAACTGAGGCAAATAGAGATTAAAGTAATTTGAGCAGGACCATACAGTGTCTGAACCTGCATTTGAACTCAGGCTTCCTGACTCCAGGTCCACTGTTCTATCTGCTACGGCACTTACCTGCCTAATGAAACTGATTTAGATTACATTGAGCAAAAGGGATTAAAGTTATACACACTGAGAAATTTTCTCACAGAAAATTCTGATAGCATTAGGTGAGGTTACCAACAAGGAATTTTATTCTCTTGGATATCTTTAAAAATAAAACATGTTCTTTGGTGTCTGGAGCAATTTAGGTGTGACCTTGTCAGAACATATGGGGACTTTTCCATCCCTGTTATCCTGTGAAGCTTCTATAAACCCAGAAGGGTGTATTTCCAAAGGAATTATTTTTGTTTTTATACCATTGAATCATCCTTACTTTTCTGGGATTGAAAACTCGAATCTTTCTTACGTCAATCATCATGCCTTTGGAAAGTCTGAGCAGAGAATCGGGCAAACAGCAACTGAAGATTCTAGTCTTGCCTAATCATTGAGTAGTATTGGACTTTGAGAAAAAATTTTAGTAACCTGCAAAAATATAGAGCTTGGTAGGAGAATAAAACACCAGTAAAGACAGGAAAGGTCATGGAAGCTCCAGGAATACTCTCAGGAAGAATGCAACAGTCACATAGCTTGAGTGTGAAGAGAAAATTTTATTAGGAGCCAATTGGTTCAGTGAAGAGAAATATGATATAAGAAAAATAGCTTTGGACTAGAAGTGAGAAAACCTGGAATCGAGGCCAAATCACTCCTTCTTGCAAATTACTTAGTCCCACAGAGCCTCAGGTTCCTCATCTATAAAATGGAACATCATGACACCTTATCTTGACAGATAAGGAAATTTCTTTGCCCTTAATTCCCAGGATAGAAAGCAACTTTTTAAAAACAGCTTCATAAATGTTTAATTTATGACTCTTCAGTTACTGCTCTTCCTTCCCTGATTGCTGAATTCATCTTCTTCCTCCAAGATTCAGTTCAAATGTTACCTTCTACAAGTGATTGACCTGCCCTGTGAGCCTCACTGGAGTCTTTCTTCTAGATTACCTTCCATTTACTCTGTGTGTGTGTGTGTGTGTGTGTGTGTGTCCTGAGTACACAATTTTATGCTTGTTGTCTCTACCACTTAAAATGTGACCTTCCCAAGATATCTACATTCAGAGAAAGATCTAGAAAGACTAGAATTTAAATGGAGACTGAAGCAATCTACATGCTATTGTTCTTTTTTATGTTTGTTTTTTTTTTCTTTTGTTCCCACCATTTACTCCATTGGTTACAACCCTTCTATACAACCAGACTATTGTACAATGTGGAAGTATTTGCAGATCCTATACTTGATTGCACACCACCATGGTGGGGGAGGGGGGAAGGGAGGGGAGAAAAATTAAAACTCAAGGGATTGTGGAACTGAACCTTGTAAACTAAAAGTAAATAAACAAGTCAATTAAAAAAACACAAAACAAAAAAATAGATTATTTTCCATAGGTATTGTCTCCCCATTAGAATGTAAGCTCCTTGGGGGAAAGAACTGTCTTACTAAGTGCTTAGCAAATGCTTCATTCATTTCATTATTTCATTTGATCCTCCCATTAGACAGATGAGAACACAGAAGCTCAGGGAGGTTGCGGCCTCCCCAGAATCATTAAAGCATCCATCTCTAGGCAGGTCCACCTACATGCAGATAGTCATCTTATTGAAATGATGGCATTATTAATAAAATTATTAAATTACCCAGAAATCATGTGCTTTGAACCTTTTTAAACATCATAGTTACATATTATAAGGCACTTCCAGAGGCAGGCTCATGCATGTTTTCAGGATTACTAGGTTCTTTTTGATCAGTACTTTCCATAATATATATTTGCAAATCTACTAACAATTTTCAGTTAATAAAGTAGTGTTCACATAATGGTGAATGTTGTATAGAGTTGTATACTCTAGATTTTATACAAAAGTATGTAGTATATATACATAGTAGATACATAGTATATAGTCTGAAATCATCATAAAGGTGACCCTGGGCTCTTGAAGGCTATGATAGTGGACCACAAGCTTTAACAGATTCTGTCATGATGGAAAAGATCCTCTGAGTCATAGAATCTCAAAGTTGGAAAGGTCTTCAGAAACATGAGAATTCAGAGGCAGAATTTCTTCTGTAACTTATCTGAACAGTAATCAATGAAGATCTTAAGGAAGAGGAGAGAATTACTACATAATTATACCCTTTTGGACCAAGCAAAACAGGTTGTTCTATGTGCAGTCATAATGATCCAGCAAAGTTTTGTCTTTTCCAGGCTAAAATTCCCCAATTGCTTTTAAAACTTCACTGACATAATATTGAGGCCATTCACTATTGTAGCTATCCTTTTATTTTAACCTAATATATTATAATACTATCTATATGACAAATTGCATCTGCTTTCCCAAGGACCAGCTTAACTAGTACATAAAGGCGATAGGTGAAGTCCATAAGGTGATTGGCAAAATGACCTAAGTGATAAAATTCTTTGGCTATAGTAACTGAAGAAACAAAGACAAATATAATATGACCCTCAAGTCTTGTGTAGTTCCCTTGTTCTGCAGTAATGGTATAGACATGTAGAAAAGAGAACACAGGAGGTCAGTCACCAGAGGTGAGACAATTTTGAGAAACTTAAAACAATTTAAGACATTGATGTAAGGAAAATAGCAGAAAAAGCAAAACTTTTTTGGGTAAAAAAGATCACATATCTTATTACTACCCTCCCCCCAAAGGGCAATTATTGACTCATATGCTTGCTTTCTAATCTCTGTAAAATCTTTATGAATAATCTACACACAATATCAAAGGTATCCTTGATGAAAATAGGACATCAAACAGGCAGGTTATCACAAACAATATTCTTCAGCAGATCACATCTTAATAGTCCCATAATTGAATGAAGTATGCAAGGAAAAAAAGATTCAAGATGTGTTGATGGTTGTTGACTATTTAAAACACACACACACACACACACATTAGAACAAGATGCTCAGCCTTAAAGGTTCATCTCCAACAATACATCCTCCATACAATAAGATATAAATATAATAAAACAAATAAAATAAATGATAAGATATTTTTGAATCACTGGATATTTTTTGGAAGAAGAAACAATTGACAAAATTTTGTGCAGCCATTCTGATTCTTAATGTCAAAGCATAAAACAAAAGATGCTTAAAAAAAAATCTGCTGCTATCCTGCAAGAGATCCAGAACAAAGTCCAAATAGAAAGGGGATTTGCTTTTAATGATAAAGCCTTTCATAAGTTCTTGGTTGAAGATGACATTGCAGTGATTGTATAAAATGTTACAAAGTCTCCTAAATAAGATTCATAATCACGCAGAAAAGATCATCCTTTCTCATACTAAAAGCCAAATGAATGAAGAAAGCACAATGTCCAGACTATAATATGCAAGTTGGATGAGCAGTTCATGGTTGCTGACGCATCACACATATCTTGGATAGATACTGTAGATGTACAATGATCTGAGCTCAGGATAGAATGAGATGGAGAGGAGTCTGGTGTGCCATTGTGGGTTGTACAGTACATCTAATGAGCATAAGCTTTCCTCTGAAAGGTCTTCCTTTCACACCAATATTCCTCTGGTGAGAGGCAGAATGGGGCAATAGATAGAAGACTAGCTTTAGAAACCAGGAAGACCTCTGTTCAAGTTCTACTTCAAACATCACCCTGGGTGAGTGAACATAATTTCTTAGCACACATACCCTTTTCTCCCCACCTCCCACCAACAACTCCTTAAGACTATACATTACAGAGAAATTGTTGATCTTCTGTAAAGAGAGTTTCCACAAAAAGATCTCCCTGCACTGATGAAATCACTCATAGAAAAAAATTCCTCTGGTAACACTATATGATTATAAATTATGGAATACTATAGTCTCCAGAGAATTAAAATTATAGTGTACTCCAAAGCCAATCAAAAGATCTATGGTGTATATAAGTGGGCAAAAGCACACTAATAACAAAGAAGGCAACAGAAGCAGCTTAAAGGATATCATCAAAAAGATATAAAATCCAAAAGGAAATTGGACGGTCATGTAGCAAGAGCAAAGACTAACCAATGAATTGTCAGTGTGCTCTGTTGGAAACTATATTATATCAAGAGATTATGATCAAGTCCCCAACCGTTTGGTAGATTCCCTTCAATGAACTTAAAGGAAAATGTGAGTGGGAATGGCACAGGATGTGAAATTGTATATGCTTTCGGACTGATAACATTGGGGGATTACCCACTGAAGGAGATAATGGATCCACTGAATTATCAAAGAATCATTTATTTTTCTCAACATTTGGAGCTAAGATAGGCAACATGGTACCAGAAAGAGTGCTGAATTTGGGTTCACATAACATAATCCTCCCTCTGTTTCTTACCATCTTACTTAACCTCTCTGGGTCTCAGTTTCCTCATTTGTAAAATGAAAACTTTGGACTAAATGAATTCCCAAATCCCTTCCAGATATATATGTGTGTACATATATACATATATGTAATATATAAATATGTGTACACATACATACACATGTGTAGATGTGTGTGTGTATATATACACACGTACATATGTACAGATAGATAAATGATATATTCGTAGCATACTCATATGAGAATGCCACTGGATTCCAGTTTTTCTGGACTTGGTTGGAGGCCTAGGGGGTGATAGTGTTCCTGTCCTATCTATGAACTGATGAGAAATACTGTCTTGTTGCTGAGATTTCTAGAGGAACTGCCCTTAGGGTACCATGTCTTGACTTTTCTCTTGGCTCTCACAACACTCACACAATTCAATCTGTCTGAAATTTGCCTCCTTCAGATTTCCAAGAAAGGTATAAAAGTGAAAAGGTAGAAATGATAGACAGCAAGTTCACAGTGCCTGAGGGTAGGCAAGCAAATTATACACATGCCATATGACACCACACGCACACACACACACACAGAGCAACCCTTCATTGTGTTTCTTCACTTTGTCCATTGCTAATATTTTATCACCAGGTTAGCTGCCTGCTTATTTCTATTTCATTATCTCATTCCTCAGCTGGAATAGAATCCAAGGTCTAATGTTTCCAGGCCTGAATAAAAGAATCACATCACTATAGAAAAATCTTTCTTCAGAGTACATATATAGATTTAGAATTTGTTGTCTTTTCCTAATATTTTATGATACTGTAGTAACCCACAATGACCAGTCCAAGGGAATTTGGTCATTCCCATGGGTTAGGCCTCCAATTTTGTGACTCTTTTTAAGGATCTTATGCCAAAAACACACCCTTTTGCTTTCCTTTTATGGGATCTTTTACCATTGGTAAAATAGTTGCTTTTGTTTCTTTTATAATTTCTTATAAGTTTTATTGATTTCTTTGTTTTTTCACATCACAGTCACATCAGAATATGCTCCTTGCCAGGCCCATCCCCAACCCCTTGGAGCTTTCCTAATGAAAAAAAAATTAAGCAAAATCACCCAGCATATTAATCACATCTGTCAGCAAAAGGCAACATGCCACATCCATAGGCCACCACCTCTCCAGTGAAAGAAAGGAAAGACAATGCCTCATATCTTCTCTGGGGCCCATATTGGTCATTATAATTCCACAGCATTCAGTTCCATTTTGCAGTTTGTATTTAAAATGGTTATATAGGGGCAGCTAGGTGGCACAGTAAGTAGAGCACCAGCCCTGAAGTCAAGAGGACCTGAGTTCAAATTCAGCCTCAGACACTTGACACACCCTACTAGCCGTGCGACTTAGGGCAAACTACTTAACCCCAATTGCCTTGTCTTCCCCCCTCTAAAAAAAACAAAAATTAAATGGTTATATAATTTTGTTAGTTCTGCTTACTTTAATCTCATTGGTTTGTGTGAGTCTTCTCATAGCTTTCTGAATCTTCATATTTAAAAATTCTTACATTGTGATAATATTCCTTTATTTTCAATTTGTTTAGCTGTTTTCTACCCTTATAATTCAAATAATTCAAATTTGCCTACTGAAAAATGTACTGCATGGTAATTCAAATTCTTTTTCTCACTGTCAAAATAAAAATTTGATAGTATGAAATAGAAACAGAATATTGACCACATTTTTGAGATTATTTAACAAATAGAATGGCCCTTTTCCTGGTGGACCTTTTCTGCTATTAACATAAGGAAAGGAAGCAAAAGAAAAAGAGAGTAGGGGAAAGAATAGGGAGAAATTCAAAGCTAAATTCAAGTCTTTTGTGATATAAAGAATGTAGGAACTAGTCATAAGGAAAACCAAATAAAGTTATCTATTTATGCCAACCTAGGCTAAGGGGCAGGGGCCGGGGGACAGGGGAAGACGGTGAGAAGTGGTGGGATTTTCGTAACAATGTGATTGAGCTGAACCATTACTAGTCATTGCAATTTGGAAAATAAAGCTCAAGCTAGCTTGCTCTTGTCAGCCTCACCTTTAAAGGGGAGATTGGTAAGAGAAATATGAGCCCAAGGAACAGATTTCCAGAAGAAAATATAAAATCTTGGCTACTTCTGACAGCTCATTTTTCCAGATTACTTAAGCATATACTTCAAGCACACCAACATATTCTCATCCATCTGAAGTTGCTCTAAGAGGACGTTGCAGAATATTTTTAAAGAAATGTAATTTTATTATTTTAAAACCATTCAACAACAATGCTGTCAGGAGCAGAGGAGAGGTCAGTCAGACTGAATAACATAGGAAATCTTATGAGTGTGCTAGGAAAGAAAGAAAAATCATTCAACATTCATCCACAAATTCCCTGCTTAGATGTAAACATTGATGTTAAAGGGGCCTTTATAAATTATTTGCTTTTATTTGTAAGTAGGGAAAAAATTCTCATTTATTCTATTAATTTATCAAATCTTTTTTGGGGCTGAAAATGCAGGCGAAAATTTTTTCTTGCCTTGACTAAAATAGGGTGCTTTGTATTAGCAAGATTTGAATTAATGAGGTCCCTCTTTATCCCTTCATGTTAATACATGGAATTAACAATACAAAGGACAATTACATAGGTATTGGGTCATGGCAGAGTGAGGTGGGAAGGATGTGGATACCCATCTGTGATTTCATTGGTGGAGGGAATTTCTGGTGAAGAAATTCCCAGATTTAAATTCACAGATGCAAATAGCAACTTGTCTATAATTTATAGAACTTAGAAAATTGACCAGAAACTGGGGAGATTAAAAATTTGCCCATGATCATCCAATCAATAGTCATGTTTTCTTGTCTCCAAGGAAAACCTTCCATTCATTATGGCCCAATGCCTGTATTTCATGCAGAAATGTATCTTTTTTTTTTCAAATTTTATATTCACGTAGTCACTAACATATATTTACAAATCTGCTAAGCCCCATAACAATGAGTATTAACTCCTTGAGGACAAAGATTAACTTGGTTTTTGTCTGTTAACTAGAATTTAGTAAGCACCTACTATGTACTAGGTATTGTGGTAGGTGGTAGAAAAACAGGCAAAACAAAAACCAGTTCCTACTCCCAAGGAGTTTGCTCCTAATGTAGGAACTCAAAGGTTAAACTTGATTCTGGGGACAAATATGAAGTTTTGTTTCATCTGCAAACCCATCCTCAGTCCTTCCCTTGTGCCAGCCTTCCTTTAAGTCCAACACACACACAATCACTAGTCATACATTACATAGTATCACATTCATCATCCTCTAACATCATTCCAAGATCTTCTGGAGTTTTCCATTTTCTGCCTTATCTAGCATGAACTCCTTCACTTGGACTTTGAAGCTCTCCATAACGTCACTTCCACCTTAATTATTGGAGCTTATTTTACACTATGACACAAGATACACTATTCACTCAAGTCAAATCAGTTTTCCTATTGGTCTACAATGCACCATGCTCCTCTCTCTCTCTCGCTCTCTCTCTGTTTTTCTCTTTGTCTCTTTCTCTCTTTTCATTTGTGCTCATTCCAACTCCACCAACTACCATTTCTCTTTGCCTTTACTTATCCAAGTTTGTCAATCTTTTAAGACCTAGTATATGTCCATCTCCTTATTGCCAGACCTTTATTAATCATTTTTCCTCTGAATTCCTACTGCACTTAGAATCTATATCATACTATTGAAGGCTTTTAAATGACTATATAAATATATATATAAATTATATGTGTATACACGTATGTATTCTATGTATATGTGTGTATGTGCCTGTGTGTGAATATATTCCATTTAGTATACAGAGCACAATCAATCATTCAACAAGCATTTAGTGAGCATCTAGCTTGTGCCAGGCACTGCACTGGTTGATACAACTGCAATGAATGAAATAATCCCTCCTCTAAAGGAGCAGACATTCTGACAGGGAAGACAACAAGGACATGTAAAGAGAATACATAAAGTAGCTAAACAAAAGGTACTTTGAGGGGCAGAGGACTAGCAGTTGGGCTTAGAAATATTTCAAGGAGAATCTACAATAGCTATGTATTATCTTACATCATTTGTTGTTACCTCTATGTTAGTATTTTCTCTCTAACTAGACCTTGAGGACTAGTACCATTTCTTATACTTCCCTTTTTCCCACCCTGTTTTTTGGCATGACACTGACCATGCACAGTAGATAGACAATATAAATTAATTCATTTATTAGTTTATTTAATGCATGTCTTAATATGAAACTCAAATACCTAAGAATATCACTGATCTCTTTGATGCTCCAAATATATTGATGATCCACATCTCTTAGACTATAAGCTCCTTGAGAGCAGGGACTATCTTTCACCTTCTTGATTCTGTGGTCTGGAATTGATGAGAACTGATTGTTCTATTTATAGAAATAAAATTTCTATTTCTATATTTTTCTATAGCACTTTTAGTAAGCAACTGAAAGACTAAAACAAAAAAAAAATGGTAAAGGACAGTGATTACAATTCCTCCTGCTAGTTTTCTCAGTTAAGCTGATCTTTTGTCCTGGGCTTAGCACAGTACCTTGCACATGATTATTGTTGTTGTTTGTCCTTTGTTCTTGAAGAAGACCATGACAACAGGAAGGTGATGCTATAACTTGCAAATAAATTGGATCTAAGTGAGGGAGAGCTGTGCAAAATCACCAGTCTCACTTTCTCTTTTGGAGCCATCTGTACCCAGTGGCCAGATATAAATCAGGACCACTGGAGACGGCCCCCTCCTTGCACACGATAGGTGCTTAATAAGTCTTTGTTGACTGACAGATATCCAGTCCAGGCATACAGACCATAAACCATCCATGTCTGCCCATTCTGTGTGATAGTCATTAATATTCTCCCATATGTTCACCACATAGAATCAACCCAACATGCTAGAAACCCATCTCAGTTTCTCTTGATGGTGTAAGGTAATAAATGGAGCATGTCTAGTAATCATACCTTGATCTTACCACATGAAACCCATCTTCTTTTTAAATCATTCCTTTCTTGAATATCTTTTGCAATGCTTCCTCTAACTCCTTGCTTTGATACCATAAAAGGACTATAACTACCACTGTTAACACTGTGTAACCTTATATATTGTGTTTCTTCTGTTTTAGGGATTTGGTTCTTAAAATTTTACAGATGCTTGTTTTATCCACATTTGCATTCTTGTCTCATCAAGATTCCTAATTTTACACTTTTACTCACTCATCTATAATCAATAATGATACCAGATACATGTATATTGAAACAAGCAAGCCTGGGAAAAGAAATGTCTTATAATTAATTTCTATATTATCTAATGAGAAAGACCAAAAAGCAACTGATAATGTATCATATATGATTGAACACATTTAATCAGTTATAAGTTCTACGTCAATGAGTCAACTTTTTCATTATATGATTTACTTTGACCAATCCCCATTAATGATTCTCCCTAGTGACTATATACACATTGTACATGACCAATGTGAACATGAAAGAGGGGTTAGCTGTCCATGCTTGTCCTCCACTACAATTGTTTCTTTGAGGAACCCTTGGGACTGGTCTGTATTCACAGAATAATTTCACAAAAAGATGAAAAATACTATACTAAATTTTCTTTAAATTATAGGAATTCCTTGAAGGAACTTGACTATTTCTTTGAAATAGGCAAGAATTAGATGCATCTTGCTTGCCATTTTCCCAAGCTCAGTCACATGACATGGCTCTTGCATGTAGATGGCCTCTTCAGGCTTCTCCTCTACCCCTGTCTGGCCCTGTCTGTAGTCTGTAACACTTGGTGCTTCCTTAATAAATCAAACTTGCATCCTGTTTGTTACTATATGGTCAAAATCACAAAAGATTATTGAATGAGGACAAAAGATCAGCTTAACTGAGAAAACTAGCAGGAGGAATTGTAATCACTGTCCTTTACCATTTTTTTTTTGTTTTAGTCTTTCAGTTGCTTACTAAAAGTGCTATAGAAAAATATAGAAATAGAAATTTTATTTCTATAAATAGAACAATCAGTTCTCATCAATTCCAGACCACAGAATCAAGAATTTGAGATTGGGAAGGGAAAAGTAGTCATTCGTATGTTGATTGAAGACTTCCAGTGAGAGGAATCTATTCCCTTTTGAGTCAGTCCATTTCACTCTTATACAACTCTAGTTTTTAGGAAATTTTGCCTTATATCAAGCCTGAATTTCCCTTTTTGCAATTTCTGTTCATTGCTTTTATTTCTCTTTGGTACCAAACAGAACAAGCTCAATACTGCTTTTACATGACACCCTTTCAAATATTTGTAAATAGCTACCATCACACCTTCTCCCTCTTCATTCACCTACCCTCTCCATGCTTCTCTCCTTCAGGTTAAAATTTCCCAGTCTTAACCAGTCCTCATATGGCATGGACCCTAGGCCTTTTAATATCTTGATTTTCTTCCTTTGGACATTCTCTATCTTAATCAACGCACTTTTCTCATAAACCAGACCAGATTCAGGACAGCCTAGTGGCTTAAGTCTGAGATTAAAATGAAATTATACACATGCAGACCATGTAACACTTAGCAAAAGAATATTTATTTGACTATGACATGGAAAGGAAATTCAGCAAATTCATCATTGACTCAGTTGGGTGCAGCTTCCCTGCCTCTTCAGTGCCCATGCTTACATTCTGGTCAGGATTATGTGTCAATCTTACTCTTCATGTTGTGGCTTTTTAAACTAGGAAATAGTTTCAATAGTTTCAGCCTTATTCCCCTAGACCATAGGCATCAAACATACATATGTAGCCCACAACCTTCCAGAGTACCACCAGAACTAGATTAAAATGTAATTGAGAAATAGTTAACAAAATAAAACATAGATAATGCTAATACATATATTTTTCTAATACGTGACCCTTAGAGATCTTTCTGTGGGGTTTAGTGCCCCATCCCCACATCCAGTTAAGTTTCCAGGATGTCTTTAGTACTTCTTAAGGGAAAAAGTAGCCTGACCTGTGCAGTATGAAACAGATGTTGTTCCTATAGCCTTTCAAAATGTACTGTCCCGAACTGGACACAAAAGTCCAGCTGTGATGTGACCAGAGTAGAGTACAATAGGATGAGTGGCACTTCCCTGTGAAGCTATGCCCTTCTAGAAGACATGTTTCTTTCAAAATATATATTTTCTGTTTTGAAGTTAACATCCCAATATACAAAGAAGAAAATGAGAGATTGCATAAGGAAATGAGAACTTGTGTGCAGTTTGTTTTGAAACAAGTTTATTATGTAGTAAATATATTAAATAAAATCATAATTCTATGTTTATTAAATATTACTATAACATATGTTATTAAGTTATTTCCTATTAAATTTAGCAAGGTAGTAATAAAATTACTCTATTAGCTTTCCTTTGTGTCTTGGACTCCTTTTGTTCTCTTCTGTACTTTTAAATGTTTTAAAACACTTAAAAGATTCTTATTGATGCTCTTGTTGGGCTTATCTATCATCATTCACTACCCTATATCTCTCCTTGTTAACAGATATGTATGGTTCATCAAAGTAAATGCCATTCATATGGCCTGAAAAAATGTTTCTCTCTGAACCTCTAGTCCATCAACTCTCTGCCAAGAGGTGGGAGGTATGTTCGTTCCATCATCAGTTTCTTGAAGTCACTCTTGTTCACTGCTTTGATCAGAGTTCTAAAGTCTTAAGGGTTTCTTTCTTTTTTCCTTTTATAAAATATTGTGAACTTAATAATATTCAGCAAACACAGAACATTTTAAGATGCAAAGGAGAAGAGGAAAACATGTTGTATAAGAAACTATGAACTTATGTATGCACAATTCTTAAATGAAAAATACCCATATGTATGTATATACATATACATATATACATGTGTGTATATATACCTATATATTTATCCACCTATCTATATCTATATTTATCTATCTATCCTTATGTGTGTGTGCATGTTTAATAAGGTAGTAAGAAAATGGTTCTATTCATGTCTCATTATTCACTTCTTTTATTTCTCCTCTTTGCATTTTAAACAATGTTCTTTTCTTAAACTTTTCTTTCCAAGGCTGTAATTTTTTTCTTTCTTTACCATAATCTTTCTTCTTTTCAGAATCTCTTATTTTGTGGCTGTTGTGGTTGGTTGGTTTGTATGAATGAAAGGATACTTGCAAGTAGAGACTCTCAGGACCCTCTGCAATTCTTGGCAACAGGTTTGGCAAATATTAAATTATATAGAAAGTATATGTGCTTCAGAGTCCTGATATAAACCCATCACATGAAATCTGGCATCATTAGGAAACAAAAGTGAAAAAAGCATGTGATAGGAAAAAAAATGTTAATGGAATTTGATGATCAACCTTGGAATCAATGGAGTTTATTGAATAAGGAAGTAGTATGGTCAGATTTCTGCTTTAGGAAAATTACTTGAGTGGCAGAGTAAAGGATAGCTGGAATGGAAAGAGACTTGAGGCAAGGAGACTAATTAAAAAGGCTATTACAACTGAACAAAAGAGAGTAGATGGAGGCCTTTATGATGTTGTGGCTGTGTGGGTGGAAACAAGGTAACATATATACGAGAAGCTATAGAGGTAAAAAAAAAAAAAGAAAAGATTGGACAATCCATTGAACTCTAATAGCAAACTTTTTAAAGGACTTGAGAGTTGTGCAGGATGGGTGAGTGTAGATGGGTTGAGAGATTCATCACTAAAGAGAGCTTTTCAATTGATAAGACCATAGATTCAAGAATTTGAATGTTACTGCCTATTAATCTACCTTTTCACCCAAGTAGAAACAAATATGTATAGTGATGCCAAACAAGTCAATACTTTGGCCATTTCTAAGGAAACAGAAACCTCAAGTCCATCATCTTCCCACCAAGAAATGGAGGATGGTTTCCAAATCAATCTTTTGAAGTCATGACAAGTTGCTACTTTAGTCAGTCATAAGGTCTTATGAATTTATTTCCTCTAACATAATTATTGTGACCACTACACAAACTGTTCTCCTATTTCTGTTCATTTCAATATGCTCAGTCCATATTTCTCTGAATTGGTCATATGTGTCATAATAATATTCTTAGGTTATGTTTTTACTTAGGAAGGAAAGAAGGAAGGAAGGAAGGAAGAAAGGAAAGAAGGAAGGAAGGAAGGGAGGGAGGGAGGGAGGAAGGAAGATAGATAGGTAACAGTTATTCCTCAATAGATAATTGGTTAAAGGATATAAACAAACGGTTCTCAAAAAATTGTAAAATATTTGTAACTACATAAAAGAATGTTCCACATTACTTAAATTAAGATAAATGAACATCAAAACAACCCTAAGATTCCATCTCACACTCTGTAAATTGGCAAGATGACCAAAACATTTCAATAATCAATGTTGGAGGGACTGTGCAATAAAAAACATACTAATGCATTGTTGGTGGAGCATTTTGGAAAGCAATTTGAAATTACACAAATAAAGTGAGTAAAATGCAACTTTGAACAAGTGACTCTATTACTGAGGTTATATCCCAAGGAAGTTATTAATAAGAAGAAACTCCCTACATATACCAAAATATTGGTATGTGAATGGAATGGAATATTACTGTGCTATAAGAGGAATACAGAAAAACATGGAAAGAGCTACATGAACAGATGCAGAGTGAAATAATCAGGGCCAAGAAAACTATTTTTAAAATGACTAAAATAGTAAAGAAAATAAAAAGTGAATATAATAAAATTATGAAGATCAAATACGATTCAAATGAAGGGACATGAGAGAATATATACCAACCTACTCTTTCGTAGAAGTGGAAAATCCACCTCTTCAATGTATAGATCAGTTGTGCTGATTTTTCCCCCTCTTTGAAAAGAAGTAGTGTTTGTCATATGGGATAGCTCTCCAAGAAGAGGACAGGGAGAGATACTTGGGATAACTATGATGATATAAGAAACAGAAGACCTCAGTAAAAACTTATTTTAAAAAATTATAATCCTAGAGAGGTGCCTGGAACAATGGTGTTAAATTCAAATAGAAACAAATCCCTGTGGGCTATCTTTTTACTTAGAAAACCACAGATTAATATTAGCTCTGGTATACTGTGTTTTGATTTATTTTGTTAAATATTTTAAAATTATATTTTAATCTAGCTCCAGTTGCACTTGGAGGTGTCAAGTGCCACATGTAGCTTGGGGCCCAATGTTTGACACCTCTTGCTCTGACACTGAGAGGTTAAGTGACTTATACCCAGCCAACCTGTTTCAGAGGTAGGAATTGAACTGTGGTCTTCCTGGTTCTGAGATTAACAGTCTATTCACTACACATCCCCTGAAAACCTAAATTGGCTAATAAGTTCTCTGACTGTTGCCTAGTCTCTCCCATATCCCCCTCCTTATTAGAATTGTTTCCTTTTGTCTCTTCAGAATCCCATCCTTGAGAGTTTCCCATCCTTCTCAGCTTATTTCCTCTGTATGCAGTACACAGGATATTACTATCCTTCTTCTGAAGCCCTCAAAATCTGCTCTCCTAAGATCTCAAGTCCTTATTTGACTATATTTGGCTTCCACTTTTTCTCTATTAAAAACTCTAAGAGGAAATGGTCACTTTCCACAAAGGTTGCCATCGTTTCTACCCTAGCAATGAGTTCCTCCCTGTTGATGAAAATCTGATTCAAAATAGAATTACCCTTTAGTCATTGAGGATAGAATTTACCCTTCATTTGACATGAAATGACTTGCAAATAAAGTCTTCAAGAAAACTTCTGGATATTCATAATGGTAGAAAAGGTTTGAACAAGCCAACCCTCTATCTCCAGAGAAGGATGACTGAGAATTTATCCTGCAAGCCAGATATAGAACAACCCTGACATCCCTAAACCCATTCGTTGTCCACAAGGGTTCATGATTTATAGGGCAGTTATTGGCATAGCTCTAGTCTTTCCACAGCAAAGTCAACATTATTCCCTAACAGGCTAGAAGTATAAAGTGCCCAGGCAGTGGCAGAGGGCTAAAAGGAAGGCGTATTTTTAGCCAGTGTGTGTGTGTGTGTGTGTGTGTGTGTGTGTGTGTGTGTGTGTAGAGGGAGAGGGAGAGAGAGAGGGAGAGAGAGGGAGAGAGAGAGGGAGAGAGAGAGAGAGAGAGAGAGAGAGAGAGAGAGAGAGAGAGAGAGAGAGAGAGAGAGAGACAGACAATTTTCCAACTCTTTCAAGTGAACCAAATGTAAGAACTAAGTATATGAACCAAAAGTAAACAACTTACTGGAATTGTTTCTCTAAAGGCTTCTTGCCACTTGGAAGTCACACAAAATGGGTAACTTGATCCATTCTGAGATTTTACCTCTTTTTGATTCTTAGGAGAGCTTTTTTCTGCTCTGTCTGGGGTGTTCAGGTACCAGTGTGACTGAGAATTACTAAGGGTGGGTTTTGGAGCCCAACCAGACAAGTATTTCTGACCAAGGAGGCACTACTGGAGACAAGCAGAATTCCTCTAAGGGGTGGTTTAGTTGGGAGATGAATAGACATCAGTGAACACTTGCCAGGTACCCTCATAGTTTAGGCAGGTAGACCTGGAGGATGAGCTCAACATCGACTTTGCCAAAAGCAACTTCCATCAGAGACATGCTCAGGCCACAGAAGGAGCAACTCTGAATGAGTTGGAAGTCCTATTGCCTCCAGATCACAAAGGCTTAGAACTAGGAATTTTGTTGAACACATACATGCTCACGTACATACATATCTAGGGTATGGGATTACTTGTTTGTTTCTAATTGAATTCATTTGGTTGTCTGACCTTAAAAAAAAAAAGCAGTTATAGGGGCAAGGGTATTATGAACTATATTCACACTTATCCTCAGGACCTGCATCTGAGACTCTGGTTAGGTAACAGGCCCCCTTTTTAAAAATAAATCTTTTTTTTTTGCCTTTTTTTGGAGGGCAATTGGGGTTAAGTGACTTGCCCAAGATCACAAGGCTAGTTTTTGTGTTAAGAGAGATAGTTAAGTTCTATCCCCTCTCCTTCTCTTACTTTCCCTCCCCTCAAATCTGAGGTCAGATTTAAACTCAAGTCCTCCTGACTCCAGGGCTGGTGCTCCATTCACTGCACTACCTAGCTACCCCTAAAAATGAATCTTTTCATCTTAGCATATCAAGCATAAGAGAGTGGGACAGAATCATGCCCTCTTTTCCTGGAGTGTTGCTTTATATTTGTACTTAACAATGACTGTACTGATAACCATTGCTATCTATGGCTCCCTAGGATCTTAAGATCAAAAGATTTAGAACTATGAGGACCATAGAGAACCTCTCATTCAACCTCTCATTTTCTACATGAGGAAACTGAGGGCCAGATAGGTACCATACTCCTCTAAGGCCATATAGCCAGTAAGATTCAGGATTCAAAACCAACACTGTTCCAGAAATCTACTAATGTCATAATCCAGCCAGTTTGTTCAGCTTCTGTGTCACCAATAATCCCTTTCTAGACCTTGGACAGAGATAAGAAGGTAGAAAGAAACTAGCAGTCTGCCCTGATGATCCATACAGGGAGGTGAAGTGAGATAAAAATATTTCAACTTAATTAGTATTATCCAGTCCACCAGCTCTTTCTGTAATTACTCAGTTCCGTAAATTTTATTTTCTAAAGACTACTGTAACTACATGTAACTCAGGTATTCCCATCTGCTATAACAGGATAAGCTCACCAGACTTTCTCTATACACCTACCAAGCTTTGGGAAACTCATCATTGAAACAAGTGCTGCTCTTAACTGAGAAGAATTGAGGGGTGGGGGAAATGTCATTTGAGAGAATGACTTTCTTTGTAGCTTGGCAGTGAGTTCTATCATTACGTTGTTCTCCAAGTGTTCTTTGATGAATGATACCCAAGTGATGCTAAAGAGAGCAATGGTGGCCAGGGCAGCAGAGGCAATAGGCTGCCCTTCTAACTGGTTGATGAACCTAAGAACCATATAGAGCCTGTGAGAGGGAGACCCAGGGTGGTAACTGTGGTCATCTTTCTCTTTTATGATTTCTCTTTTTTTTCATTAGGTTTGACATGTTTGAGATTGAGCTTTGTAACTAACTATTAGCCCAAGGCAGAGGGCTGGGGGAATGAGACTTTGCAGGGGGAGTGCACTTCCCCTACCACTCACAAAGTGTGAGCAATTGTACTTGGGGCTTATTGTGAAATGAACTTGAGCTCGGATTTATGTCCAGATGCTGCAGTTGATTTGATATAGTAAAATGAAACCAGCACCCACTGTGCCTAGAGACAGGCCAAGAGGCTTTCAAAAAGAAATATTTCTATTATTTTTATTTTTCTGTGTTATGGTATTTGAAATGAAAGGTCCCTGACCACTCACTACCCACAAAAGAAAGCATCTTTTGCCATCTCGGATGGGCTGGTGTAGTTAGACTCCTAATAAAACCACACAAAGAGAGAACAACCTGCCAGAAAGCATATTTGTTATGAAACTGTGTTCTCCAAAGTAGAAGCCTTGGGTGTTTACAGCATCTTTACTACTTCATAAAGGGTGAAAACCTATTGGCACTGGTTTCTTTCTCAGGTACTCACACAAAGCTAAGCCAAGTGGTTTGCTAGCTCATCAAATGTTTCCCAGGAAGTCAGACTCTCTGACTCTGGAGTCAGAACCCAAAGCTGATTCCCACCTCTGAATTTTACAACCCTAAGCAAGTCACCAAACCACCCTGGGCCTCAGTTTCTCATCTGTAAAATGAGGGAAATGGACTAGGAGGCTTTTTATTTCTAGATGAATCTTTCAGCTCTAGATCTTTGATCCTAAGTTTGGTTATGATTTCTGACTTGGGCTGTCACATTTGGAGTTTTCTGAAATTAAATATCATCACATTGCCAAATTATTGCCCCTTAATTATAGGAGGATTCTTATAGGTCATCTAGTTCAATCTCTTCATTTTACAAAGAAGTAAAAACTGCTTAGAGCTCATCTAGACTAAACTCATTTTACAATTAAGGAAACAGGCCCACCCAAGGGAAATGGCTTTTTCAGTTCAACCAATGAGGATATTGGAAAACTGGGTGTAGAACTGAGTCCTACAAAGCACAACTGAGGACTTTTTCTATTTCTCCTCTTTGTTTTTGACTTCAACTTAGTTTTATTTGGTTTTTTTCCCCCCTCTCTCCCTTGTAGAGGGATTACCCTGTGCATATCACCAGCCAAAAAGCTGTATTCCCTGGAATGAGGACCTCCCTCTTCACTCAAAGCTAAACAAATCCACTTACCACACAAAATCCCCAATTAAAAAAATCATTTCAAACTCCTTGCATTTTCCACACTCGTTTTAATAGCTGGCACATTTTGATTCTGCTTCTGACGGAGAGAGATTTCTCTAAGCTTGAAGCTTTTCACCTCTCACTTGGAGAAAGACCAAAAAGGCTGCTTTCAGGGCCCTACAATTTGACAGAGGCAAACACTGAAAACCAGAACTCCCAGCAGTGAAGGACTAGGGGACGCAACTGAAAGAGAATACATTTTTCCTTATTAAAATAAATTAATTAGCGTAAAACATGAGAGAAGAGGACAGAAAAAGAAAAAGAATTCTCCTTGTTAAATGCTTGCTTATTCAAGCCCCAGGGGGAACATAGAGTCTATGGAAATTCTGCAGAGAATTACAAAACATGTGTAGTAACAATGCCGTTTCCAGCATGAGAAAAGAGGGAGAACACATAGAATCTGGGATAAAATTCCAAACCACACAGGAGTGACTTGAAGGTTTCTCCACTTCAGCTTTTCCTACTGCTTTGTGGTGAGTTTTCCTGCTGTCTGAAAGAATGGATAGATGGATGGATCCATCTATCCATCTATCGAGGAAGGGAAGAGAAGGGAGAAGGCAAGGAAATAAGCATTTGGTATATAACCACTACCACATGCCAGGCACTGTGCTAAATGGTTTACAAATATTACCTTACTTGATCCTCACGATGAAATTGAAAGGTAAGTGCTATTTTTTTCTTCATTTTACAATAGAGGAAACTGAGGCAAACAAAGGTTAAATGTTTTGCCCAGGGTCACATAAGTAGTAAGTATGAGATTGAATCTGAACTTGTGTCTTACTGATCCTATCCACTATCCATTCTATCCACTATGCAACCCAGTTGCTGAATGAATGAATGAATAGGTACTTAGTAATTGCTTATGCCAAACACGGAGTGCTAGAAAAAATAGAATAGAAGAAAATCCTTGCTCCCAAGTAGCTCACACTCTAATTCAGGAAGACAAGACATAGAGAAGAATTCCATTTCAGGGCAATTAAAAAGTCTCTTACATTTCTAAATGATTATTTAAGGTGCGCATAGCCACAGTCATTGGGAAGGAGGAAGTTCTCTTTGGGGAATGGGTACAGCAGGGATTCTAGGCTCCCTCCAGCAAGAAATGAGATGAGTGTGTTGGATCACACACAAACACACACACACACAAACCAACACATACACATACATACACACACACAGAAGAAAAGAGGTTGAGGGATTTTGTTAGGAAGGCTTCAAGTGACAGTGGGGTGAAAGGTTGTAGATGACTTTAATCAATGTTGTTTCCATATAATTCAAACAGAATCACTTCTCTCCTGGGCAAGTGGTTTTGTTCTTTTCCTATGAGGAAGCAACAAAGAGAAATCCTTAAAGGTATATGGATCAGAACAACAAATAAGTAAATGATGAGCAGGTAGGCACAAATCTAGTGTCTGAATGTTGGCATTAATGTTTCAACATCTCTAAAAGGAAAGGAGGGTCTAAAGCCTGTTCTTATTTTCATAGCAATACCTCCTTTTCCTTCCTCCTGACTCCTATGGCATTTATTGTTTATACCACTAATTTGGCACTTACTGAGCACAGTCTAATTGTTTTAATGATTTTGCTAATATAATTAGACTGTAAGCACCTGGAGGGCAGGGCTGTATCTTACTCATCTTTCCATCCATCTCAATGCGTTGTACATATAAGGTGTTTGATAAATATGTGTTCATTGATCTGTGGATTGATGATAGACTTCTAGAATGGATTTTAGCAACTTATCTCTCATATTATGATGAGGCATGGAAATGGTACCAAACAAGAGTTCAGTTTAGGCCACAGAGACCAATCACTAGACTTTTCTGATAGCATAGAGACTGAGACTCACAAAGTGCCAGAGGCAGTAGAGGGCTTGTGCTGAATTCAATTCAAAAAGCATTGATTGAATCACTACAATGTACCAGCTATCTTGGGGGCAGGTAGGTGGTGCTGTGGATAGAGTACCAGGCCTAGGAAGACTTGAGTTCAAATTTGGCCTCAGATACTTACTAGCTCCTGGGCAAGTCACATTACCCCATTTGTTTCAATTTTCTCTTCTGTAAAATTAGCTAGAGAAGGAAATGACAAACCACTCCATCTAGTACCTTTAACAAGAAAATTCAAAATGGGAACATGAAAAGTTGGACACAACTGAAAAACAACAACCAGGAATTATGATAGGTACTGGGGATATAAAGACAGAAAGAAAGAAACAGTTCCTGTCTTTAGGGAACTTAAAATTCTACTAGAAGACTCTCATCCATTGACATTCCAAACAGAATCATCAGAAATTCTGACCTAGGGGGCATGATCACCCAGTCAGAATTCTCCAACACCTCTATCAATGGCCTCCACCTCTTGATCACTGATATTTAGAGTGACAAATCCTGGAAGCTACTACTAGTCTCTTCGCCCTCAGGTCCTGGAGGATAGAGCCCTCAATGGATTGCTTCTTCCTCCATCTCTTGGTGGGCAAACATTTGCCTTGTATTCATATTATTCCTGTAATTCAGAAAGATAGTATTTTGCAGGAAAAACATTTTTCTTATGCTAAGTCTTCCAGATTTACTTCAACTGGTCCAAAATGTATACCACCCTCTGCCCTTTCATTCTATTACACCCAATGGTGCCTGTGCTCTATTGTTAATGAACTCTTCTTTTAACTCAGAGTTTTTTCACTTTACATTTTCTGATGCTTACAGATAGGGAACTTTTTTAAGAGGACACCACAACCCTGGTATTTCCCCCTCTCCAAAGCAGACTTTTCCTTCTCTCATGCTTTCCAACCCACTGGGACAAGAGGAATAATAGTAACTATACTCTTTGATCCTCACTGAAAAATGTACCTTCCCTTTGCTACTGTCACTGAGCAAATTCTTCTTAGAAATTTCCTCAATTCATCTATGTTATATTCATGTTGCCATAATTTACCAGGTTCCTTCATCAATAAGTCCACTATGATTTGCATATTTCCATTTTACCCTACCCTCATACTGGATGGCTTCAGTTGCACATTGATACTCTTTTGAAGACCAAGACCTATTCAACATCACTAATGGTTTTTTTTTCCTGCTATAGCCAATGACTTTTTCTTCATCCTCATACACCTTAGCTACTTTGATATTCTTTTTTTCTTGATTTTCTTCCTACTTAGATCACTGTTCGTTCAAGAACTATACAAATGCTACATATTATTGTTTGTGGTATATAAAAAAATACCCATTATTCTTAATTTAATTAGAAAAGTAAACACAGAGATGCCTTAGATAAGAAGAGGAATTTATTCCCTTTCTCCCGGGAAGAAAGGGGTGCCCCATGAGATGATGTCTTACCCATGTTGATGCATGAGGTCGGGGCCAGAAGAGAGAGAGCCTAGCCCTGTTCCAAGGTTTAAAAACCTAATTAGGACGTCCCCTCTCCTGGCCAACTGCCTTCTTTCATTGGTGAAAAATTCACCTCTCAACCTCCTCCCCAATGAGACTACAAGGGGGTTGGCCTTCACCAGGCAGGAAGAAATGAATAAAGGAAGATAAAAGTAATTGACAGGAAAAGGGGGAGGTTAGACACTCAGGAGGGGGGTGGTACATTCCAGACTAAGAAGTTTTCACTAATTTCATGTCCCACACATTATCATTTATTCATTCATTTCTATCCACTTAGAAATTCCCTCCTATGCAGCTCACAAACTACCAATGACTTCCTGTGGGGGTCCCCCCAAAATGCTAGAAGTCTTCCCATCCCTCTACTTTCTCTTCACATTGTAAGGGTGCCATTGGAACAATCTGACTAGTCACCTTTCTTCTCTCACCCTTGGTACTACTAATCTTCCATCTCTTATTTTACATTTCCTTATTGACATCTTTTATTCCCATTTTTTTTCTAAATTTCTCATTGCTTAGATACCGCAACCTACTAAAACCAACCATTCACCCCTTTTGTGATATTCATTTTTTAAATCTTCAGAGAATGTTTAATCCCATACAGCTCTGTGATAACACAATATATTATTACTAAAAATATGGACCTTTGTCCATGGAAAGCTCTATATTATTGCAAACTTCTTTCCTAATCACATTCAAATCTAAATGCAGTTCATTGTACACCTATACTGTCTGTCTCAGATAGAAACAATAAGTTCTTTTCCATCCAAATTTATTTATTAATCTAATTCATTTATTAGTCATAATTAGAGATGAATCATAATTCATTTATTTGGTCTTTCCTATGTGAACCAGAACAAACTCCTTTGACTGATTCTCTTCTAGGAATCCCTTCAACTTTCAAGGACTTGCTTCAATCAGCACAATATCATTCACAAACAGGAGGATCTGGAAGAATTCACAAAACACAGAGGAATCTCCTTCAACTTGGACTTTGGTGGATTTCCTGCAGCATAGCAACAAACACTGTGCTGCCCATACACCACGCTATTTTATGCCTCACCTGATGTCTATGATCAAAGTATCATCAAACTAAGTCATTTCTGTTTTTATGTTTCAAGGAATTGTTAAGCCCCTTGTTGTATAAACTGGCACACTAATAATGGGAACATTTATACGGATAAGCATAATGCAAACTAATACACATTGTAGGACAATAATAAAATACTATAATATCAAATGAATGAGGGAGAAATCACTTCCAGCAGAGACACTCAGGGTTGGCTTCATGGAGGAAATGACATTTGGACTTTGAAAGATAGAAGGATTTGAAAATGCAGAGATGGGGTGAGGCAGAGATAGAAACAAAGCATTCCAGTATTAAGGAGAAGAATAAGCAAAGGTACAGAACTAGAAAGGCATGGGATATATTGATCTTGGCAGGAAAGTGGACATAATGGAAATCAGTGTTACTTAAGGTTATAAAAAGAGGGTAGAGTTACACTGTGGAGGGTCTTGAATGTTGAGCTAAACAGTTTCATTAGTTAGGTAATAGGTAACTACTAAAGGGTTTTTAGTAACAGAACAATTTGATCAAACCTATACAAAAGGAAAACCAATCTGTTAGTATTGTGCAAAATGGATTATAAAAACCTAGTATTAATTCATACACCATTCAAGATTTTTTTTTTAGGGGCAGCTAGGTAGCGCAGTAAATAGAGCACTGGAGGACCTGAGTTCAAATCTGACCTCAGACACTTAACATTTACTCACTGTGTGACCTTGGGCAACTCATTTAACCCCAATTGCCCTGCCTCCTGCCTCCCCCAGCACTGCCCCCACAGTGCTGTATGGTATTAAACATTCTTTGAAGACTTAAAAAATGGATGTCACAAAAAAAGAAAGAAAAAAAAGATTTACTTTTTAAAAACCTATTATGAATCATTAAGGCTAAATGAATGAAAAAAAAACACTAACTGTGGCCCCAAAACTGTGCTAAGCGCTGGGTCATTGTTGTTGTTGAGTTGTTTCAGTCGTCTGACTCTTCATGACCCCATGGGGGGGTTCTCTGGCAAAGACACTAGACTGGTTTGCCATTTGCTTCACACAAATACAAAACCAAATATAATCCTTGCTCTCAAAAAGTTTGCATTCTACTAAGGAAAAACAAGTACATGGGGGAGTGAGGTTCTGGGAGAAACATTTTGTTATAAGTCAAATGGATGGAACCATAGGGCAAGAAAGTGGATACCGCCTTCCCAGAACAATGACAGAGTTGTTCTGAAGAGAAAGACTGAAATTCTACATTTTAATTCTGTTTCTTCTACTAAGTGTAATATATTTTCATTGATACGAATAGAACAAAAATGGCTAATAATGAATGAACAACAAAATAAGTGAAAGAGATTGTAGGAGAATATCTAAATGACCTCAATGAAGTCATGACCCATACAAACTGCATCTCAGGGAATTAAAAGAACTAGCATATGTAATTAATGAGCCAATGCCAGAAATCTCAGGATGGAAAACATGGGGGGTGGGGGGGAAAGAGCTATTATAAGAATAAATTCTAGTAAATGACCCTATTTTTAATGAAGGGGGGGAAAGGTATATCTTTCGATATATAGGCCAATGAGGTTGCCATTTATTCCTGGAAAACATTTCTAATGTATTATTCAAGAAATATGTTGGAAGTACATAGTTTGTAGTGATCATAGGTGATTACTATGATCCAAGACAAATTCATTAGGAATAAGTTATTTTCAACATAAGACAAATCCTATAAGAAGATAAATGACAGAAATAATTGAGCCAAACAAAGCACACGTGACCCTAGGTAAATTAGTTAATTTCACTGGTTCTCAGTTTCTTCATCTCTAAAATAAGAGATTACAGTAGATTATATTAAGGGTCCCTTCCACAATTTATATACTATGGTATATACATAGTTATATAAGTCTGTACTCTGTACTCCAGCAAGAGTTTTAAACAAACTAGACCCAACTGATACATAGAAAATACAAAAATGAATATAGATTTTATTCTAGCATTCACAGTCCTTCTACCAAAAAATTTATCATGTGCTAGGCCTCAAAGATATATACAAACATAAACATTCAAAGCTTCTATAGGCAATGAAATATATAATAAATGGTTCAATGAACAAAAGTCATAAACTCTCTAGGATACTAAAAGAGTAATTCAATAATGACTGGGTAATAGAGGAAGTTATAAAGACAATAATGTTACATCAAAGACAGCAACAATACAGATATCATATATCAATATCAGTGGGATGCCAACAAAGTAGTGCTCAAAGACAAATTCATACTCCCTGAAAACCTATTTTAGTAAAGAAAATTGTCAATTGGGCCTAAATAACCAGGCAAAAGACTAACCAACAGAGAAAGGAAAAGAAATAATCAACAACATACCAGGTATTGAGTAACAAATAAGAAAAAATTTGAGATAAGCTCTGAATAAAATTTTAACAAATTTAAAAATAAGTTTAATGTTTTAAAGGAAGAGAATAAGCACAAAATGAGAAACAATAAAGGAGAGATTATAGCAAGGGCGAAAGAAATCAAGAAAATCAGAAGAGATTACTATGCTTACTCTAGGCTAATTAATGAGAATGTAGACAAAGTAATTGCCTATAGAAGTATGCAATTCTAAAACTAATAAAACGAGAAAGGGATTGCCTAAATAGACTGATCTCAGAAGGAGAAACCAACCAGGTTGTCAGAGTGCTTCCTTGCAAAAAAAGCACTAGGCCCAGATATATTCACAAGCTAATTCTATGAAACTTCTAAAAAACTATATTATACTATACTATATATAGTATATACATATATATATATATACACTATACTATACTCCTATAATAAAGTATGTTTCAAAATATAAAGATAATGGATCATGCAATTTCTTCTAAGAGTCAAATATGGTGTGGAACCTTAATTTGAAAAAAGACAAAGCTAAGAAGAAGAAAAAACTACAGACTAATACCCTAATAACTATTTTAAAGAAATGTTTAATGGGGCGGCTAGGTGGCACAGTGAATAGAGCACTGTTCTCCCGGAGTCAGGAGAACCTGAGTTCAAATCTGTCCTCAGACACTTGACACACTAGCTGTGTGACTTTGAGCAAGTCACTTAACCCCAATTGCCCTCCAAAAAGCAAAAAAGAAAAGAAGGAAAGAAACATTTAAATAATAGATGGAAGTAGACTGCAATAGCAAGATGAGAAAAATTATGCAACACAACTTATCAAGTAAGATTTAAACCTAGAATGCAAAGCTGCTTTTCTGTCTGGAAAACAATCAATGTAGCATATCTTATGTAGAAAAGAAAAACGTAAAGAGTAGCTGATCATAACATTAGATGCAAATAAAATTTTGCATGAAAAACAGCATTCATTATGTTGAAAATGTTTAAATATATAAACAGAAGTGTATTTTTTGGTAAGGTTAAAAAAAGGAGCTAGCTGAAAGCCTGAGATTTTATATGAAATGGAGAAACAATAGAAGCAGTCCTATGAAACAGATGTTAAACAAGGACATTCATTCTTCCCATTCCTAGTTTTTGCATAGAATTTTATTGATATTATCATATGTTTTGTATTCTGAGTCTCTTCCTTTCTTATTCTCTGAATAACAGCCCATTGCATCCTTATTTTTAAAATTCTGAACTTTATCACTAAAAAAACCAAATTTCCTTATACATAGAAGAAACATGTTTTTGCACACTCCCCATACCTGCAATGCACTTTCTCCTCGCCTCCACCTCCTAGAATTCCTGACTTCCTTGTAAGGTTCAGCTCAGATTTTCATTCTTAATTCTCATAGTTCAGTGGTTCTCAACCTTCCTAATGCCACAACCCTTTAATACTCATGTGTGCGCGCATCTGCTTGTGGATGGACCCACCTGGAGACAGATAGAGGAGGGGTATCTCGGTTCCTAAGACTATTGGAAATCTGTGTTTTCCAATGGTCTTAGGCTACCCCGTTTGACCCCCAAAGGGGTCGCTACCCACAGGTTGAGAACTGTGGTCCTAGTTGCTAGTATTCTTTTTCTCCTCAAATTATCCTGTTTTTCCTTACTTGTTGCATCGCCCAATAAAAAGGAAACTCTTCTAGAGCAGGGCCAGATTATGCTCACTTAACACCATGCCTTTCACATCATGAGTATTCAAGAGATGTCTGTTAATTTTCAAATATGGTTTCAAAAATGTAGCAATAGCAAAAAGACAAGAAAAAATGAAAAGAATAAACAGTGACATGGAAGAAGTTAAAAGCTCTCTTTTGGGAGATGACCTAAAAAATCCAAGGCAGGCAACAAAATCATTAAAAGAGATAAACAATTTTAAGAAAAGGAGCTAAATAATAGGATAACTGTGTACCAACACAAGTAACTAAGAAGAACTGATATTTTATAATAATAAATGTACCAAATATGTGTATATTACTTATCCAGAAAATCATAACACTAATAGAGAAACAATTATAAAATCATTTTGGCAGAAATCAAGAAAGTACTAGTCATTGTTAGTACAACAAAAAAATGTTAAAAATTACAGCAGTTTCCAAACAAACTGACATTTAATGCAATATCAATCAAAATTTCAATAGGTTATTTCATGGGATTAGATAGAGTCATAATATAATTCATTGGGAAAAAGGAATACCAAAGAGAACTGTGAAATATAGAAAACCAATGAAAGAGGACTAACATGATCAGATCTCAAGATACACTACATACAGCAATAATTATAAAAAAACTGTCCAGTGTTCAAGAATGAATAATGAAACAGATCAATGAAACAGAATAGAGAAGCCAGAAATGGAGTCCAATGAATATAAAAGATTCATGTTTGATAAACCCACACTTAAAAAACACTGGGGAATGGAATCAATACTTAATAAAAAAAAAATTCCAAGAAAACTGATACAGTAAAAGGGAGGGGAGAATTGGGTCTCATAACATATTCCATGATAAAGTTTAACTACATTAGTTTTCTGATTTTTTTTATCATTAAAAAACTGGAAGAAAAAAAAGAATAATATACTTGAACAAGAGGGACTTTTTAATCGATTAGAGACATGAAAGTCATTAGAAATAAAACTAAATAGTCTGATTCTATACAGATAGGGGGAAATTGCTTCCAAGATATTTCAACTTAAAAGAAACATACTAAGGAAAATATTTACAGTAAATTGCTCAGATAAAGGTCTAACATCCAGGATTTATAAGGAATAAAAATAGAGATAAAAATGGCATAGTGCTTACAATGTGTCAAGCACTATGTTAAGAGATTTATAATTATTATCTAATTGATCCTTACATCAACCCTGAGAAAAGGCGCTATTGTTATCACCATGTTACAGATAAGGAAACTGAGGCAAATAGAAGTAAAGTGACTTGCACTGGGTACTGGGTATCTAAGGTTGAATTTGAACTGAGGCCTTCCTGACTCCAGGCACAGTGCCCTGTCAACTGTGTCACCTAACTGGAGCTATTGCACATCTGTAAGACTAAATTGCATGTTTTCTGAAGGAACAAAAGTCAAGGACATAAAGAAACAACGTATGAAGGAGAAAAAATAAAATATTCATAACCACATGAAAACATTCTCAAACTTCTTAATAATCTGAGAAAGGCAAATGAATTAAATCTTAATATGATGTTTAATTTACATGCATCAGAGAGGTAAATGTAACAAAAAAAAGTCCGATTGTTAAAGCATTAAATTAAAATTAGCAGAACTGTAAGGAAACATGTTCTAAAGAATACATTATTGATGGGACCTTAAGTGGATACAAACAATTTGTAAAACAACATGGCAATGGAAATCGAGTCCCCAAATAGTCTCTACCTTTCGGCCTGCCAATTCCATTGATGTTGACTCAAAACTCCAGGAAAACAAAACAAAAAAAGGGGGGGGGGGAACTTATCCATACAAAATTACTCATAGTTGTTCTCCTTGTAACAACTAAAACAAAAATGGGAAACAACCCATATATATGCACAGGAGTTTGAGAATGGTTGAATAAATAATGCTATATTGATGCAATTGAATAGTGTGGCACTGTAAAAAAAAATAGTAACTACAAAGCATAGAAGGAAATATGGAAGAAACTGCATGAGGTGATACTGACTGAAACCAGGAGAATAAAGCAATGTCGTATTCACACAGTGACTAAAATGATGTAAAAATGAAAAGAGAAGAAAGAAGGAAAATCGGGTCAAAGATTGTATTTGGGGTGGACCTGGAAAGTAGCTCACACAAAAAGGCATTTTCTTTACTTTCTTGTTGTTTCTCAGTTTGATTCTGTTTGCTCAAGGCTTAGAGTTTGGGGCAGGGGAGAAGGGAATTGTGACTTTTTATTTTTTTAACTGCTGGTTATTAAATCTTCAAAACAAAAGAACAATGGTGCCAACTAACCTCGTTAACTTTTATGACAAGTATGCTTGATCAAGGGAAGGCAGGCAGCAGGTAGCAGACCTGGATTTCAGCAAACTTTTTGGCAAAGTCTCTAATGTTAACCTTGTGGGCAAGATGGAATGATATGAGCTGAATGGTGCTACAATCAAAGGGATTGAGAATTGACTCATTTTACTGAACCCTAACGTAACGATTGACACCCATGTAGAATGAGATCTTGAATTGATCGCCATCATGTATCCATTGAAAAACATTTTACAGAAGTTTTGAACCCAGAGTGTAATCATTTGGGAGAAGTCTTAAGGACTTCATTTGCCTTAAGACAGTGTGCGTGCACTTCACGGGGTTTGCATCAGGAAAAGGAGAAAGCAATATGGTCATTTGGGGGAGTTCATGAGCCTCTACTTGTGTAGAGGGAGACAAATGAACATTGTGAGACGACCATAACCAGGATGCTTATGAACACCTGAAGATGGTTAAGCTGACAACTACATGGAGATACACAATGAAAGAGTTGAAAACAAGTATTAAAAGAAACACTCTTCAAGCAGAAACCTCCGAGTTATGGCAGGTAAGTGGTACAGTGGATATAGTGCCAGGACCAGAGTCAAGAAGACCTGAGTTCAAATACAGTCTCAGACATTTTACTCCCCAGGGCAAGGGTAGTGAGCCTGCACAAGTCACATAAATTCAGTTTCCTCATCTGGAAAATGAGGATAATAAGAGCACCTCCCTCTCAGGGGTTTTGTGAGGATCAGATGAGATAATATCTGTACAGTGCTTGGCACAGAGCCTGGCAGACAGTGGGCACAAGATAAATGTTAGCTACCACTACTATAATTATTCAGTTGTCTATTCATATCCTATCCCCATAAAAGAAACATGAGCTGAGAGAACCACTCTGGGGGAAGGTGAATAAGGTTCTATTTATTCAGGAAAGGAGACGAGATTATTTCTCTCTTATCTTACAGTTTCTTTTAATCCTAATAAAATGGTTTACCAATTCAATGCAGTCTTTTGCCCACACCCTGTCAGAAGAAGGAGGCAATGGAATAACCAGTTCCTAGTTTCAGACTGGGTAGGGAAAATGAGCTAGAATACTGCAAAGTTATCTCTAATCTCAATGAATCCAGAGTAGGAAATGGGTTATAACATCTTAGGAAGAAATATAGTGCCTAGTATGAAGTCAGTTATGATCCACAAGTCAATGTGCTATAGTGGAAAGAAATTTGGACTTGTAAGGTCTGAGTTCAAATCCTAACACTGTTTTTTGTTATTTGTGATTGTTTAAGTCACATAACTTCTCTCTGTTTTAGTTTCCTCATATATAAGAGGGGGATAATTATATTTGTACTTCCTCATTATATTATTGTGAGGAAAATAATTTGTAACCCCTATTAATTGGAGCAGCTATATCTGATACAGTCAATAGAATGCCAGGCCTGGAGTCTGAAAGACTCATCTTCCTAGGTTCAAAGATAGCTGTGTGACCCTGGGCAAGTCACTTAACCCTGTTTACCTCAATTTCCTCATCTATGAAATGAGCTGGAGAAGGAAATGGCAAACCACTCCCTCCTGTATCTTTGCCAAGAAAACCCCAAAAGAGGCCACAAAGACTCAGAAACAACTGAAAAATGACTGAACAAACAACCCCAATAAGGCACCCTCTCCCTCCCTCTCTTTCTCTCTCTAAATATATAGATATATATACACACACACACACACACATATGTGTGTATATGTATGCATATACATATATATGCTTTTATATGTATATATAATATTTGATATTATTATAGTCCTCCTATATTCTGCCCTAAGAAGACCACATCTGAAGGGTCACATTCAGTTCTTGGTGTTGCCCCTAGCAGGGAAATTGATAAACAGAAGTGTGTCCTCTGAAGGAATACCAATTTGATAAGGGGATGGGGAAACCATGCCATATGAAGATTAGAGCTAAGAACTAGACATGTTTAACTTGGAGAAGAGAAGACTCTGGGTAGTCATAGTTACGATATTCAAATATTTGAAGTGCTGTCATATGGAAGAAGCATTAGACTTTTTTTATTTTGTCCCAGAGGGTAGTTCTAGGACCAATGATTGGACTTGATATAGGGGAAAATTTTTTTTAACAATTAGAGCTGTCCAAAAAAAAATTGTAATGGGTTACCTTGGAAGGTAATGAGTTTCCCATAGGCAGAAGTCTTTAAGGGAAAGATGAGAAAACCACCCTGGTTGGATGTTCCTACAGAAGTCCCTTCTTGCTCTAAAATTCTATAAGCAAATTCCTGAGAGAAGATTAGAGCAGAGAGAGAATGGAAGTATGAGGTCAGCTGGTGAGTTAAAGAAATATTCCAAGTCAGAGGTAGTTCAGACAGTTCTCAAATTAGCCTGGTGACATGTGAGGAATGCCTTGGTGTTGAGTTCAAATATACTGATGAGCCTGGTGTGAAGGAACTCTTTTGAGTGATTACAGCAGATCAGTAACCAAATGGTCAGAACCATGGCCACTTCTATGACTTCTCCATAAATGAGTATTTTCTCTGTAGTCAAGATTGGGAGGGGAAAAAAAAAAGGCCTGGCCTGGTAGTTGTTAGTATGGTCACATGGTTATTCATAATCTAACTTAGCTATTCTTGACTTTCACCCACTACTTTAGAGAGCTAAGCTACACTTAATAGAAATTGGATATTTGAGTGATAGAGACAAGGAAAAGACAGAGAGACAGGGATAGAGGCAAACAAAAAGAGAAAGAAACAGAGAGAAGGAAAGAGGGAGATAGGGAGGGGATAGGAGAAGAGAGAGGAGAGGAAAAGAAAGGAAGAAGGACAGAAGGAGAGAGACAGAGAGCCCTTCCAATCTTTTTTTTTTTTGTTCCCCTGGTGAGAGACAGCCACACTAAAATAAGCAAATAGACTGGAAAGGAAAAATCTTCACTGAGAGCCTCATTTGTTTCCTCTGATATAGATAAGAAATCTAATTCAGTAATATTTAGTCATTGTTTAAAACAAACTAAGAAAGAATTCCAGAACAGCACATGCATCTAATTTGAACCTGCAACTTTGGTTGGAAAATATGTATTAATTCTTAAGAAAGTAGAGCTGGATGTGGACAAAAAAAAAGGTGTGGGGGGAGAGGAGTAGCTTTTCATTTACTTCCTGTGGCATCAAAGAAGTCTTTAAAAACTAACAAAATATTCTAAAGTTCTCTACCCCTCCACCCATGAAAAAGTACAATTATGTTCTTTCAGCATCTGATTATTGATTCTTATAAAATAATTTATGATCTCCTAAAATCATGAGTATTCAGCCCTCTGGGTGCCACAAAGTCGAGTTTTCAGAAGTGGGAGCTACCATAGGTGGCTTTGTCCACTGACACAGGCCCAAATTTACACCTGGTCGTTCTGTTGAGGGAATTCAATGTGTATGGTTAAGTGGGGGGGGTGTTGCAGGATTTGGGGGGCCAGCAGCTTTCATTTTCTTCTCAGGCTTCATGTGTCTATTTACACACACACACACACACACACGCACACACACACACACACACACAGAGCACACTCTCAGCATTAACCTCTTAGTGCCCAAGCTACATACTACACAGTAGTCTGTGCCTGCATTTTATACCCTGTCAGATATTCATCTCCCGCTCGTGGTTTTGCAGGCTGGATACTCAGCAGAGTAGATTTGATGTCAGAAAATCAGCAGCTACTCGTATATCACACTGGTCATTAGTGGAGGATCATTCTGGACCTTTGCCCACAGCACCTTGCTATGGCAGGAGAAGGGCTATAAAACCCTAGGCCCTGTCAGCCGTTGTCATTTAGGTGAGAATTTATCAGTTCTCCGAGTGCCCTCTGACTGGATCATTATGAATAATGAATGAAGCTTTATGCTACACTGAGGCATTAATAAGACTGGGAACGACTGGGAGAGATTCAGTGCAACATGATAGCAGTGACTTTCTGGGTTAGCACATTCACAGCTGGTGGGCTCGCCAGCTCGGCTTCTGCTGAATCTGTGACTGAAGAGAGGTCCTCATTTAATTATTAAGCATGGCTTTACAGTTTTCAGCTTAGCCTGTGGGTGGTATTGCAGAACTGGAAATTCTGGAGTGTATAACTAAATAAAGAGGGGCAAGAATAAAGCAAAGAAATAAAGTTTTTCACATTAAGCTTGTGGCATCTTTGAATTTAAAGTTGGAAGAGATTCGAGAAATTCCATAATCCAATCTCTTCATTTTACAGATAACAAATTGGAGTTTAGAGTCCTCTTTTTTTTTTAACTTAGTTCAGATGGACAGTGTTGATCTCTATATTTGAACAAGACTTTAAAACGAGAGCTTAGGGTTGTCATACAAGAGATTCCAAATATTCAAATATCTTGACGAAGGTATGTAGTGTGTTGTCACAGACTAGTCCTGCAACTTTATGTATGTGTTTGTAGGTAAGATTTTCCCTGTCTGAGCCTCGGTGATATGTAAGCTGAGAAGGGAAAAGAATACAACTGGGCAAGAAACGGCAGCACTGACCTGATTGGGGAGCTAATCTGTTTTAAGAACATTCAAACTGAGAACATTTTCTAAAATTGTTGGTGCAAGTCAGATCAACCCCTCGAGCAGATCTAGTCACCGAGATGACACATTCTCCAGGCCGTCATCTTGGCAACCATATCAGGATATTCTGGTTACTTCCTTCCAGATTTGCAACTGCTTTAGCCATAAATCATATCTGTGTGATTACCTTTCTTGGGAAAAGAGGTTTCAGGTGTACAGCATAAAGGAACATCATGCATTCCTCTTCCAGTTAAAGCTATGTCCTCTTTTCAGTGGTTTTGTATTAAAGTCTTCTTTTAATATTCGATGTTGTGGAGTTTCTCTCCTTTTTTGCTCCCCCCAGAAGATCCTACTAAGTCCCATTGCTATTTAAAAAAGCTCCATTGGAGAGACTCACATTCCTTACCGAGTCAAACCTGTATGTTTTGCCTTGAAAAGCAGTTTGGTTCAGCGAAGAGGACCTGAGTTCTTCCATCTGTATGACCATGGACACATTACTTAAACTTTCTGAGACTCAGTTGTTATCTGTTTTTCATTTATCAGTGGTTCACAACCTTCAGAAAGCCGCAACCCTTTAATACAGTTCCTCATATTGTGGTGACCCCCAACCATAAAATTATTTTTATTGCTACTTCATAACTGCAATTTTGCTACTGTTATGAATCAATGTAAATATCTGATATGCAGGAGGTATTTTCATTGTTACAAACTGAACATAACCCACAGGTTGAGAACCACTGTATTAGATGATCTCTAAGACCCTTTTGACCCAGAGGATCAAAGTGCATCAAAGTCTATTTAAGGGTTCTTAAATCAGAGCCTATCAAATTTAATTAATGTTTTGATAAGAATATTTCAATCCAATTGGTTTCTTTTGTAATTCTGTATATTTTTAATGCATTTTAAAAAACATTATTTTAAGGAGGGATCTGTAGGTTACACTACATTGTCAAAGGATTCTGGTCCTTGACACAAAAAAAGGTTAAGAAGTCCCTACATAGGATTCTTAAGTGTCTAACAACAATTTATACACACGCTTTCTCCAACTCAGTCAAAATGGCCTTCTGATTATTCTTAATATGTGACATGCCATTTACTACCTCTAAGTCTTCCAACAGATGGGCCCTCATATCGGGAATACAATCCCTCCTAATCTGAGCCTTTTAGAGTCCTGATTTCCTTCAAAGCACACCTCAAGTACCAGCTCCCACAGAAGTCTCCTGTCTAATCTCCCACCTCCTTCTTAACATCACTTTGCATATATGCTTACTGACTTGTTTATATGAGTCCTTTAGAATGTAACATAAGTGTGTTTCACTTCCATCTTCGTATCATTAGTGCCTTTCCCATTTATTGTTGTTCAGTCACATTCAACTCTTTGGGGTCTTTTTGAAGTGGTTTTCCACCTCCTTTTCCAACTCATTTTATAGATGAGGAACTAAGGCAAAGGGGACTACATGACTTGCCCAGGGTCACATAGCTAGTAAGGGTCTGAGGCCATATTTGAACTCAGAAAGAGAAGTCTTCCTGACTCCAAGCCCAGCATTCTACCTACTATGCCACATAACTGCCGTTGCTTTGACCACGATAGGTGTTTGGTGAATGCTTATGGAATTAAATTATATGACATCTTAGAGTTCACAAAGTACTGCTATGTGCATTCTCATTTGATCACTAGTTTTCTCATAAACAGTTGGCTAATAATATCAAGTTGAGGAAATGCAGTCCTTCCCTGGACAATGGGAGGACCATCAGCAAGAAAATGGTAAGATAAGCAGCAAAGATAAAATCTATACAGGAAATTTTTAGGCATATTGTATAGTGAAGAATAATAATCTACATATAAGAAATGATGTAAAACTAAGAAGGGAGGCTTTGGTGGAAGCAATATCCTAACCTTCTCCCCTATGCAAGTTAGGCTATTTTTCCTTTGAAGGTATGGAAACCATCCTTAAGACTTGGTTGGCTCAGGGGACTAAAGGTTCAACTTACTTACTTCACTTAATGGTCACCAGAGTAAAAAACAGCCACATGGAGCTTCAGGTGCTCTCTGATGCTTGACTAGTAGAAAATATCTTCAGGTAAGGGATGTACATCCAGCCAAATCAACTTGAGTTGTCATCAGTGCCTGTCCTTGTGGAATATCCTTCTGCTATAGCTAAGTCCCCTTTCTAAGACTGTTGAATGACTTTCAAGGGATTTATTCAATCCCAATATCAAATATGAATTACCAAAGGACAGTCCTGAGTCAGGTACAATCAAGAACAATGGCTAATATATCCTAATATGTCCTAAAGGAACAGCAAGGAAACATAAATGTATAGTTCTACATTGTTACTCAAGTACTCAGTTGGTTCTATAATTTCATCAAAATGGATATTGTCTCCCAACAATGCAGATTGACACCCCTCCATGCCTTTCCTGTGCAACTCTTGTCCATTGTGCTCCCACAAATTCATCACACAGGATCTCCCCGACAGAGTAGTGGTTTTCATTTTATTAACATGACATAGCCAGGTGGCTAATGGAGCATTTGAACTGTCCACTGGTCATCTCTCTTCCCAAGTAGCAAGCCCATCCTTATTTTATTAGATTATATATTTCTTTGATGACATCTTTCATATCTCTTCCCCTTTATAATTCTTTGTTTTTAATATGTTGCAACCTCCTCACACCCACCATTAAACTCTCCATTTTCCTCTGGGTAATCCTCAAGTTCAATTCTATGGAGATTATCATATTCTATGACTCATAGTCATAAAAACATCACCACTAGAATATTGACACTAATAAGATATGCCCTTGTTTTCATAAGGTCTTTGGGAGATTTAAAATAATTTTGCAACTTCCCAAAGGCAATCCAGCTCTCCTCCTTCTGTTTCATTTGAAGCCCAACTCATTTGCAGAATCTGTTGCAAAAAAACAAAACAAAATTTAAAAACCCCACAAATGTATAGACAGATGAGATCCACAGGTGGTCCATCCTTTTGTCAGTCTGTATGATAGGTATTTTTCATCCATTTAGTTTTTTCCATTGTGCACAATTGTACCAAACTCTTTCAAGTCATTTTCAGTCTCATTTAGAAGACTCTGCAATGTTGCACAGCTCATGTAGTCCATAAAATGCCACCCACAAACAGATGTTTCTGAAGGATTTTACCACCTCTATGGAATCCTTCTTTGAATCTTGTTAAGGAACTCATATTCTAACTGGAGAAGACACATCTATAGAAAGGTTCAGCTGCAGGGTAGATAGAAAGTCCTAGAGGGCATAAAGATTCACCACATGAAGGATGGAAAGGCCCAGGACTCTTTAGGGTACTACTAAAGTATGGAACTTTTTGAGTGTGTGTGGGCTCCCATGAGTAATATACAAAAACTTACTATTTACTGGAAAGGTGAGCTCCCACCCCTGGGCCAACAAAAGTTTGTTATTTAACATTTTGGCCTGGGCAGACTTTCATACCAGTACTAAGTCATAATCTGTTTGGCAGGTATGTGGGATGTCACAAAATCCCTGCATTAATTGGGAACATGGCAGTAAATGTTAGACCCCTCCTAGAGAGAGCTACAGGTTTAAAGAGGCAGATTTGTACCCTCCTCACAAGAACAAACTTTCCTTCAAACTTAGTTAACAGAAACATTGCTTAGGTTTACTTCCAGGAGTCAAGAAATATAATGACAGTATTACAGAGAATCTTTGATATCACTTCTAGGTCCCAATTAGTGCGAATAATGCATTCTATGAAGTAGTTGTATTATTTTAATCTATACCATATATTTCCATTGAACTGAAACCAACAACCACAACTTTGATTAGTGTGAACCCTAATAAATGTAACCATTCCATGGGATCTTAAATTATTTATATGAAGAGTGACCTATTTTGAAGAAAAAAATATTTCATAGTAGGAAGGGAGTATGGTATAGTAGAAAGAATATTGGAACTGGACTCAGTAAGAATGGGATAGGTCTTTTATTGTATTTTTAACTGATGGAATAAAACAAGCATTTCCATAGCAGTATAATAAAAAAGATGATTGGACTTGAAATGGCAAATCTCCTATGCATACCTTGCTATTCCTTCCTTTTTTTCTTCCCTCTCCTACCCCCACCCCAGAGATCATTACCATTAGACACAAACAGGTGTTTATGCATATGTATATGTGTATATATACACACATATACATATTTATTATTCTATACAAACTTCTATTTATCAGGCTTTTTTCTCTGGATGTAAATAGCATCTTTCTTCATATGTCCTTTATACTTAATTTGAGCATTTATAATAGACAAAATAACTTGCTCGCTCAAAGATGTTCTTCAAACAATATCATTACTGTATATACTGTTCTCTTACAATGCCCAAAGGGTATAGGTAGTTTAATAACTCTTCGGGCATAGTTCCAGATTGCTCTCCAAAATTGTTCGATAAGTTCACAATTCCAACAACAATAGTGTCCCAATTTTCCCACATCCTTTCCAACATTTGTCATTTTCCACTTCTATCATTTTAGCCAATCTGATAAGTGTAAAATGATATCTCAAAGTTGTTTTAATCTGCATTTCCTTAATTAATAATGATTTAGAGCATGTTCATGTGACTATAAATTGCTTTGATTTCTTCAATAGAAAACTGCCTTATCGTATTCTTTGACCATAGATTTGACAAAGTTCTTATTACAATTTGTGAATTTCTTTGCATTTTACTTTTATTTACTGTTTTCCTTCTCAGCCTCTCTTTTTACCCTGTCCCTGTTACCTTATCTTTTTTCCTTACCCTCTTATTCCTTATTTTACTCATCTCTCAAAAATTCCCTCCTTTATCTTCTCCCCTCTCCAACCTCCTAATTTTATTCTATATACAGTAAGTCTGCTTTAAAGGCTTATTCACCATATGCCCCAAGTCCCTGAGCTTCTTTAAACTCTAGTTTCATCATTGTGAAAAATGAAAAAAGAAAATTAATAGCAACTAACACATAGGGTTGTTATGAGAATTTTAACATAATATCTTTACTAAAGTGATATGTAATACTTAAAGTAATATAAACTCAGCTACTGCTAATTTTGCAAAGGAGTATGCACAGATGAAAGATACAGCTAAGCTACCTATATTTCTCAGAAATAGATTTACAGACATGAATAATAGCAATAATGTTGATAACTATCATTTATATAGCATTTTAAAGCTTGCAAAGTGCCTTACAAAGTGCCTATTACCTCATCTGATCTTCACCAAACTCCAGTGAGGTAGGTGCTGTTATTATCCCCATTTTACAGATGAAAAAAACAACATGAAGTAACTAAGTGGCTTGCCCTGGATCACGCAGCTAGGAGTGACTCAGGTAGGATTCAAATTCAAGTCTCCCTGACTCCAAGTCCTTTATTCTAACCATTGTGTCAACTTGCTGCCCAGAGAATATCAAAACATTAAACAAGGCTTCAACAGGATTTGAAGACTCCACCAAAATAGTTATATATTTTTGTTCTTCTTTCTCAGAACTTCTCAGCATTTTCAATCAATCAGTACTTATTAAGCTCCTGTTATGTGCCTGGTATAAAGGCTCATGACAGAGTGCATACATTTTATCTAAGGAATGGTCTTGCTAAATTAGAGGAGTCCATTATCAGGTTGGTCACCAGGTCAAGATGGGGTGTTCGTGATCTTTATTTATTGAGATTACCCACCCTGAAAATATCACAAATTATGTACCTGTATTTGCTTCATTCCTCTGTTGTTAGACTGGCTCCTTGAGGGTAGGCATCATGCCTTCCTCATCTATGTACATGCCACCACCCCAACTCATTGCTTTGAGCAAAGAACAGGCCTTTAATAAATCTCTTTGTAGGTTCTCAGAGGCAACTAGGAGGGTATAGTGTATATAATAGTAGGCCTAGAATCAGGAAGACCTGAGTGTTCAAATCAAGTCTCATATGTTTATTAGCTATATGAACCTGGGCAAGTCATTTAACCTCTGCCTCAGTTTCCTCAACTGTAGAAAGGGGTTAATAATAGCACCACCTCTCAAGGTTTTCAGCATCAAATATATGATATGTGTAACTTAGCACATTGCCTGACACATAATAGGTACTTAATAAATGTTTGTTTCTTTCCTTTGTATACCCAGTACTCAACAAAATGCCCCATACAGAGTAAGCATTTAACAAATACTTGTTGAATAGAATTGAATTTAAATAAGCGAATATTTCCATATTTTATAGAGTATGTTTGATTTCTTAAACAAGATGCTTTATATCTTGGCTCCAAGCACTTTCTCCAGCTATTCCCCATGCATGCTCCACTCAACTTCCCTAGTTTACTTTAAGTCCCTACTAAAATTCAACCTTCTACAGGAAACCTTTCCCAGTGCCTCTTAATTTTAGTACCTTTCCCCTGTTAATTGTCTCTAATTTAATAGTTTTCTTCATATATATCTGTTTGTATGTTGGTTTGCCCATTATACTATAAGCTACTTGAGGTCAGAGACTTGTCTTTTATCTCTTTTTTTTTGTCTCCAGAACTTAGTCCAGAACATAGTAGGCACTCAGTAAATGTTTATTGATTCTTCTCATCTCAATTCTTCTCATCTCAATCCAAATACGCTCAAAGTCAATGAGAAATCTTGGGACAATCATTACAAACAGGTCAAAAAATCATGTGGTCTAGAGAATGAAAGGAGAAAGAGAAAGAATTGAGGAAGAGGAAGAAAGGCTATGTGGTGGGTGAGGTGAAGCAAAGGGAGAGAAGAAGCAAGGCAAAATTCCAGGGATACAACCGGAAAGGATGATCCAGGAAACACATTTTAGGTTTTTCCTTTTCTTTTTAAAAAGAAAGAACTTTAACTGATGAGGATGGGAAAAAATGTTAGAACAAGAAGAAGTAAACAGAAACAAAGGTTTGGCTGGGGAAACGATAAAGAAAGAGCAAAAAAGAAATAAAGAGCTGAAGGGTTGAAATGCATAAAAGGAAAGAGGTTGAAAGCAAATGAAAAGTGGGGAGAAAGATGAAGATAGGGAAATGTAAATATCATAATAATAATTGATACTGGCTTTCCCCCAGGAGCTCAAACAAAGGAAGAAGACAAGATGTCCATATTTATGACTTATTCATGTTCCTAGCCTTGGTAGCACTCTGGCAAAATTCCAACTGCTTAGCAGTTTTCAGGAAAGGGGACATTAGAGTGTTGCTGTTCTGAGAATTTAGGTCTTGTAATCTCTTTTAATGTTTCTACTGCATCTAAAGGTCATTCACAATTCAGATGTTCAAAAAATTGAAATGAGTTTGAAGTCCCTGGAAGCGCTGAAGGCCTGGAAGGACACAGAAGGACTATAATGGTGAAGGAACCCTCTGAGGTGAAGAAACACCTGCCTCCCCCAAGGTGTCATTCTGTTGTGTCCCAGGGCTCCAGTAGCACTGCCTCATTGGTCACTGGACCTGGATCTCCCCTTCTGTGACCCCTACAGTTAAGGAAAGAGGTGTATTTGAAGTTTCAGTTAACATTTGATCTTCCTTAAGTGATGATTTCAAAGGCAGTCACGTCCTTAAACTACATACCTGGCAATGGGAGAGAGCAATAAAAGGCAGACAGCCCCTATACTTTACTGCAACATAGGGTTCGCTTTCTGTTGATTTATTTTGATACCACCCCAGAAAAAAAAAGTCCCTCATGGATCAATGTTATTTTTTGGTATGTCCTGGGTCTTTCTTCTTCCTCTAATGATTTCTCATGCTTTTTGCCCAGGAAGTCTTCTTTACTTGTTAAACGACCATCTCAGTCTGTTTCTGTTTTCTTGGTCAGTCAATCAATCACATGAACAAAGTAAGTAAAAGTAATTGGGGTTTAGAGGGATTAGAAAAGTGTCTAATTCCATGTGGTGTGGTGTGGTGTGTGTGTGTTCTGTACCTCTTTCCATCTTTATCTCTTTCCTTCTCTATATGGGTCTCTATATGTGTGTCTCTGCACCAGTATGTCTCTATTTATGTGTATCTCTGCATATCTCTGTATATGTGAGACACAGTTTATATCTAGCCTACAGGTGCATCCAGTGACCATGAAAGGCATTCTTGATTACAATTTTAGGCAAAGTTATTTTTTTTTAAGGAATCACAATATCAAGAAAGTACACATCAGACCAATAGCCAGATTGGTCTCATGGTCACCCTGGAATCAGAGATGCTCCAAAATGAGGCAAACAGAAGTACATGCCACCTGGGAAGGGGTTATTTTCATCCCAAACAATGATCCATAGTTGAGTGATGCACCCCCTCTGTTATTTAATGGTTTATTAGCCAAAAGGAGGGATAGATAGTAAAGTATGAACAGTCTTCTGATGGCCCCATTTGGGAATTTTAACACTGTTACATGATCATATATGACCTGGGTTGGCATTGTGCCTGTATATTTGTGAGAGGCAGGAGCTCAGAATGAGTGGCAAATCCTTGCTACGCTAGAGATTATTGAAATACAAAAGAGAAAGCTAGACAGACAGACACTGATTTTGCCTGACATCCTGACTTCCCCTACATATCTGTCTTCCCAATGTCTGTTTCTTTGCTTCATATTATTTTTCCCTAATGAGAGTCTGGAACCATACCTGTCCTCTCTCAAAGGAAGCAAAAAGATGTGTCTTCTCCCAAGCTCTCTCTCTAATTCTGTGATGTTTAGTCTTGATCTTCTCCACTAATGAGGAGAGTCATATGCAAATGATCCAAGTTTGAACCCCAGCTTACATAGGTTCATAGTCTCTTTGGATTTTGAGCTGAACTAGACCTCAGAGACTACCCAGCATAACTCCTTCATTTTCCTGATGTTGTTCTTTCCATATAGAAAAGAATTTCTAACCCCTTTCTTAGAAAGCGTTTGCTTTGATGTGGTACTTGATGTTCATGATAAAGATTTATCTCCTTTCTAACTCATGCAGCTCAGTCACAAAAGATGTATCATGCAATGTACTTAGACACAGTTTATTTATAAAACATAAAGATTGCCTCTCAGATAAATGTGTAATTACCTTTCTGTCCCCTTCCCGCCCCCCCCCCAGTAAAACATGTATGCTGTATTATTTATCAGAAAATCTGGACTGACTCCAAGACTTTCCATGTAATTACTTAATTAGGTGGTTTCTTTAAATAAGCATCATGTATGCAAACAGAAATTTTCTGTTCTACCATGCAATTAGGTACTATAACTGTATGCAATCTAATAAAATCTCTGGTCAAAACTCATTAAAATATATTAAAAATACACAAGAGATGGCATTTATACTTCAGGCTTTCAGGGATTTGGTGAACACTATGTCAACTACGTACTCCAGCCTACTTACTGACTAACCCAATTCTATCCTATGAATCAAAGGAGTTAATACAGCCAGTGATGCACTCATAAGCGTCTTGAAGGAGGCATAAAATGTAGCACATTCAATCTGAACTTCATTTCCTGTATGTTTGGTTCAAATCCTAGTAGCATAGCGTCATCAATCAGAATAAAGCAATCAAGTCACAGTCCCTTTTTTCCCCTGGAAACCAATGTAGTGGGTTTTATATAGATTTTTCCTCCTTCTAAGCATTTAAGATCATGCTGGAATTTTCTTAAGTGTACCTAATATAGAAGGTGTAGAGTTTGGACAGTCAAGAATGCAAGATCAAGACTTGACTCTGGCAAGTGCCCAAACACCTACTTACCATGGGACCAGTGGCAAATCACTGAATACTTTGGCATCCTCAAGAAATTCTTGAAGCCTGTAAGTTAAGTGATAGACTTGAATCTATAGAGTTTTCACACTGGGATTTCCCTATGCCAATGAAAGTATAGGTCTGCCCAAGGATGTGGGAAAATACTTGGGGTAAGTACTTCCACTCATTTTCAACCAAGATTTGTTTGTTTTTTTCTTAATTTTGTGAATAATTTCTTTTCATTGCTTAAGATGGTACCTTAAAGACGGCTTCCCAATCACTCTATTCCTCATACGTGCTAGGATAAAACTTCAGCCAAAGAATTTCACAGAACTGAATTAACTGGATCATAGGTTGGCCAGGAAAACTACAGACCATCTAATACAACCTCCTCATTTTGTAGGAAACTGAGTCGCAAGAAAGTAGAATGATTTTTCCAAGGTAATACAAACAGGATTTGAATTAAGATCCTCTAACTCCAGAGGTAATATCCATTCTTCATGTCATACCTTGGAAAAGCAGCTCAGTCAGTATCTTTAAACTTATCTCCTATTGACTACAGAAATAAAGGTTGCTCATCATAAGATGAAGTCTATCACTTATATTTCTATAGCCTTTCTGAGGAACCTATTTGTCTTCATAAGGAAATAAAGCATCAGGCTAGCAGCAGCCTTCATGACACTTCATAGTTTGGCTGTTGTCCTCATGGATGTTAACATTTTTGCACGTTATTTTGTCCATTACTTTTTCAGCTAGAGTTGTTTGATTTTAAAATATTAATAATAAAGTTATGCATGAGAAATCATTCTGTATTTAGGGGGCAGGGAGGTCTGTCATTTATTATAAATCACCAACCATCCTTGTAATTTATAATATATGCTCTCTGTGTAGAAGGTAGTAAATAAATTAGCACAATATGAAAATAGAGAGAAAATATGACATTATGCATTCCGTATTTCTGTATTGTATGTGTATGGAGATCTGCGCTGTAACCCAGTCCAATTTGAATTTGGGGGAAATTTGCAGTTTCAGTTCATAATATAATAGCATGGCCTCATCATTAAGATTAAATCAGTCAGTTGCGCAATTATAATGATCAAGCACTCAGAGGAAGGGGGGAAACTGTACCACCCTTTTTTCTTTCCAAAGAAGGGGGAGTATGGGTATGGAACCCTATTTACATTGCCATACTTGGTCAGCAAATTGATTAATTTTGTCAAACTGATTTGTGTTCCTTCTCTTTTACATTTATTCTTTGTTACAAGAGATGGCTCCCTGAAAAGCTAGGATAGAAGCATATTTTAAAATGAAGTCCAAGTAAAAATCAAAAATACGTATCAAAATTTTAAAGAAAATATTAAATTTTTAAAAGATTAGTTCAGTGAAATCTTTCAATCTATAATCTTATAGAAAATTGAGAACAGTTCAACTTAGGTTGCCCCTTTGCAGAATTCTGATCAGTGACGCTTCCCTCCCCCCCCCCCCAAAAAAAGAAGGAAAAGTTAGGAACAGAGAGCCCACAGAAGGAATCCACAAACAGTTTACCATTTTTCCTGAGTCAGGGCCTTAACACAGGCTTTATTGTTTTGTCTGAAACTGCAAATTCCCAGAACGTTAGGCAAAGACAAACACAAAAAAAAATTTGTTTAATTATATTACAAGCTAAATTAAATTATTTTTGGAGTTATTATATCATTCCATTATTTTAGATAATTGCATGAAAATGGAATATTGATATGTTTCCATTAAAAAAAGAATGAAAGTTTCTTCTTTACCTTATGATAAATTTTAGGCATGGGAAGTTCAACTAGAATCTTGATTAGGAAAGAATTCCAAAGCATAGATAGCCAGCTTTGGGAGGGATTCAAGCTGAATGTCCAATGAGCACTGGAAATGTTGGAGCAGGGCTTCCATTCACTGAGCAGAAACCAAATTACCCATTAGGAATTTCTTCCAACACTAGGATTCTATGAAGTTCTATAGGGGAAATTCCTGGGGATTTTTTCCTATCCATTCTATTACTAACGCATTACAACCCAATCCATTCACCTCTCTTAATGGAAACCCAGTATTTAGAATTTCTAAATATAAGAAAAAATATCAGAGAAATGATACTTTTTGAAATACCAGATGTTTCACTACTATTAGAAGGACTCATGAGGCACTGTTACTATCATCCTGGAAATGGAAAACAATTGTGATTCCCTCTGCTTTTCCTGGGAGGAGGAGGGAGCGGAGGAGGAAGAGAAAGAAGGGGCTGAATTCATAGATTCATAGAATCTAAAGCTTTCTTGCCAGAGGGTCAGAAACAGATGTCAATCTTATGCCTATAGTAGGTGATTTAGAGCAGAGGTGGGGAACTTGTGGCCTCCAGGCCACATGTGGACCTCTAGGTCCTCAAATGTGGCATTTTGACTGAATCTTCAGAATCTATGAATCTAGAGATTCATTATGTCTGTCCTCTGTCCCCTTAAACATACATTTACCAATGAGGTGTGATGAGGGAAAAAATGGAGCCAGAGTCCACAAACCACACAGGAAAACCATAATAATTATTTTATAATGGCCTTTCTCATGGGTTCTAACACTATTCATGGGGCAGGGTGACAAAAGCTCTAGAAACCTGCAGACCCAGGTTCTAATCCTGGCTGCCCAGTCATTTCTTAGTCCTGACCTTGTCGCTAATTCACTGTCCAAATTAGCCCTGGACAACTGACTTTACTTTGTTTCTTCATCTTCAAAGGAAGGGCTTGCAGTAGGTCAGGGATTGACATGGAATCAATGGATAGATTTCAAGGGGTCTTTGAATGGGAAAAGCGATTCCATGTCTTTGTCAATAGAATGAGTTTCCTTTGTAATCCTATGTATTTTATTTCATGCATTTAAAAATATCATTTGGAGAAGGGGTCCATAGGTTTCACCAGACTGCCCAAGGGATCATGACACAAAAAAAGACTAGAAAACTTTAAAACAGATGAACCCCAAGGTCTTTTCCAGCTCTAATATTATATCATTTTTCATATGGTTAATTTAAATTTTATTTAACAAAATCTGCCTACTTAACAAACCCAATGCACCTGGGGAATGTTTTTTAGATGCTAGCTTATTCCATAAAGTAAGGATAATCTTGCTACTAAGTATAGTAAAGGATTATATATTTTTTTCTTTCCCTAGCATAGCATTACTGGGAGATTGGTTGGTTTTACCTACCTCCTATCCCCTGCAAACACCATGTTAATTTTCTGCTCTGAATAACGAAAAAAGCAGCTTCAAGAAATTTGAATAACATCATCCCATAATTCCCACAGTGATTTGAGAAAGCCCAAAGGGACAAGTGAAAGGAAAACTATTGGACTTTTCTGAGGAATGTCTGAAACTATAAGAAATACTAATGCAGGAAATAGGCACGAATAGGGTGGGAATGAATCAGGAAGATAGCACACTATGAAAATCACTCTGAGTTTGGGGACAGAGGCAGTGTTTTCCTGACCATTAAGAATGCTCCCAAGAGATCACAGATTTACAGAACTCAAGCACAAGGGGAAAATGTAGAACAGAGGCCCTTATGAGGCAGAGCCTTTGAGCCGGATGAAGGGTGGTCACTTGTGTGTGGCCAAGACAAAAATCACTGAAAACTCTAAATCAGGGGTGGGGGACCTATGGCTCTCTAGGTTCTCAAGGGTGGCTCTTTGACTGAATCAGTTTAGATTTTTTTCTCAACACACCTCATTTTCATATAAGGACATAGAGGATTCAGTCAAAGTGCCATATCTGAGGACATAGAGGACCACATGTGTCCTGGAGGCCACAAGTTCCCCACCTCTGCTCTAAATCATCTATTATGGGCATAAGATTGACATCTGTTTCTGACCCTCTGGCAAGAAAGCTTCAGGAAAGGACATTGGGTGCTATCTGCTAGGAAAAACGCCCAAAGTAGTCACAGAAGGTGTCAGTTGAGAATTATACAAGACTAACATCTTCTGCAAGTTAGCTGAAGACAGAGGAGCCACGATGAAAGGAAATAATGATGCCAATCATCTTCTGGAAGTCCTACCCAAGGTGTGACTATAAAAGACTAGGGAACGTCACTGTTTTTGATGAGCTCAGTTATGAGTCCTATTTCTTTTCTTTGACCTGTAAATAAGCTGGTTCAGTCTCTAAGATTTCTAAACCAGGTTCTTGCAAGGGGAATTAGAAACAATATACTGCCTTGGATCAGATGTTGAAGTTTCTGGATTGAGTGGGTGAGGGCAACAAAGCAGTGAAGAAATTTTCCAAAATATTCTCAGGCTCTTTGCATTATCTGGGGAATCACCAAAACACAAGCTATATGACTTAGCATCACAGTTTCATTTTTGTGTTTGCAAATAAAGAATCTGTTCCCCCATTTGCACAACAACTTTTTTTTTTGGTAAAAATGTTATTTTATAGAACAAGAGCTGAGTGAGAAGAAGTAAAGCAGATTCAGACTCAGAACATGAATTCAATTCCTGGCATGCTTAAGAGGGAGTATTTTTAAAATCTAAATATACTTTATTTTTATATGACTTTCATTTCCAAGTATAGCCCTCTGATTCTAAGAAAGCCATCCTTTTGTTACAACAACAACAAAAAAGAACAGAAGGGAAAAAAGCGGTTTAGAAGAACTTACCAATACATCAACCCAAACTGATAGTATACATAATATTTCACAGCCCTAGTCCCCCACCTCTACAGTCATTTTTAATTACTGATATAAACGAGCTAAAGAAAACAGAAACATGGAAAACTGATAGAGATCTTAGTCCACTCCCTCTCATTTCACAAATGAAGGAATTGAGATTCATTCACGTTGCATCATGGAAATCAGAGCACTAGACTCTTTTAGGAAGTATCCTTTGTGGCTGATTTTGTCTTCGCCATGCTTTAACCCTTCCTAAGTATTCTTTTGTAATCACACTATCTGTAAAGTCAATTTGCTTCCCTTACTATCAAAAAGTATCTCATTTCTTCTTCTTCCATTGGCAAAGATAAAGGTAGGTTTTGTAGTCTTTGGTGTACATGAGGTATCCAATGTGCATCTGGCGGTAATTTAGTCATTTATCTGATGTCTCTCTTGTTAGAAATGAAAAGATTATTCAAAAGGCAAAGTCACTGAAAATGAGAAAATACTTAAGGAATCATTTATGGAATCCACATCTGCCCTTCCCCTTTCCTTCGGTACTGATCTTCTCTCCTTTGGCTTTCCCAGACAAAAAGTTTAACCCAGTGTTTTAAGACCTGAAAATGAGGAATTCAGGGTCTTCTTTCATTAATTTGCTAACATTGTTAAATTTGTAGTATTTCTTTTTCTCCTAAAGTTGCTTTAGAAAAGATTGAGCAATCCTTAAAGGTGAACATCATGGAACAATGCCATTTTTGTAGTTCTTGGCACAAATTATTCTAATAAATGATGACTCAATTTTCCACAATGATTCAGTTGAATTTCATTTAACATTTTAAAAGCACCCATATTGCAGGTGTTCTGCTAGGTCATGAGGGCTCTAAAGTGAGTAAGATATAGTCCTAGCCCTTGGGAAGCTTATGGTCTAGTAGAGGAAATAAGACAGGATACAAACAATAAAAAATCCAAAATTCTCTTACCCATGTGGTCAAATATGGCAGCCACAGGATGTCCATCCATTGTGTCAAGGGTCCCTTGTTAATGTTATAGATGGATTAAATTATAAAAACACAGTACAAACTCTCTGGAGGAAAGTGTATTACTTTTCAGTCCATATAACTCTTTATAACACCACTTGGGGTTTTCTTGGCAAAGATGCTGGAGTGATTTGCCATTTCCTTCGCCAGCTCATTTTACAGATGAGGAAGCTTAAGCAAATAGGGTTAAATGACTTGCCCAGGGTCACACAGCTAGTAAGTTATCTGAAACCAGATTTGAACTCAGGAAGTTTCCTAACTTCAGGCCCGGTGCTCTGTCCATTGTGCCGCCTAGCTGCCTGAGTGAAAAAGTCCTCAGTTTGAAGTCAGAGTCAATGTTCAGATCCTGCCTATGGAACTTTCTGCATGACCCCACATGTTACTTATTCTCTCTGGATGTCTGTTTTTTCACCTTTAAGGAGAAGAGAGTAAACCAATCAACTTCTTTTTCTTTTCTTTTCTTCTCTTTTCTTTCTTGCGGGGGGGTGGGGAGGCAGGGCAATTGGGGTTAAGTGACTTGCCCAAGGTCACATGGCTAGTAACTGTTAAGTGTCTGAGGTCATATTTGAACTCAGGTCCTCCTGACTCCAGGGCTGGTGCTCTATTCACTGCACCACCTAGTCACCCCATCCAGCCAACTTCTAAGATCCCTCTTAGTTCTAAACTGTGATCCTAATATGCTATCATCCATGTGTTTTGTATATTGTTTGCTGCAATGTGAATGATAATTATCAAAGTATTTTTGTCATTCGATAACAAAAATCACTAATGACAAATAATTAAAACAATTTAAAAGGAATAAGACATCATAACCCAAACACTTCACTCTCCTTCATATATTCTGCCATTCAGGGACATTGGTCTCCTAGCTTTTCCTTTCACTCAATGGTCCATCTCCCCATTCCATTCTTTTTCATGACTGTCCTCTACACCTGGAATACTGTCCTTCTTCACTGTAATGGTCATGGGAATTTGAAGATCTTCCCTGCCCCTTAATAGACCTAAGGGAACTTGAAGATCTTTCCTGATCCATAATAGGCCAAATGTAATCACACGGAGCCTGTGGTGGGAGCAAGTTTGCTGAACAGTGTAGAGCAGGAGAGGGTGGAGCAGGAAATGAGTCAGAGTATTTAGAGCTGAGGGAGACAGAAGAAGCAGGCAGTGAGCAGTGAGTGTTTGTTTGTGGGAAGGCCCAGCAGGCGCAAGGCTTGGGGATGGCAGTCCTCTCTACATTGTTAATATGTATAGATTTGTTACTATGATGGATTTGGCTTTCTGGTATTAGAATAAATGTTTTGGTTCTGTCTTCCATGTGGAAAGTCTGTTATATTTTGTGATTCTGAATTACACCAGCATATTCATAGCTTCTATAGGCACTGCAAATATTGTGTTGGTGCTACACTCAGTTATATCTCCTAGTTTCTCTGACTTCCTTAAAGACTCAGATCAAATCCTACCTTTCACTAAAGATGTGGGACTCTTTTCCAGTTTCCAACTCCACCCCTACAACTCTGCCTTCTCTCTAGCATTACCTTCTACATATATCTCTTGTATGCACATTGTTGTTTTTGTGTTGTTTTTCCTGTTAAACTATACACTCTGATGATAAAGACTGAGTTTTTACCTTTCTTTATATTTCTAGTGATTAGCACCATGTCTAGAACATAGTAAACCCTTCTTTTTAAAAATCGTTTATCTTTAATATTCATTATTTTATTTTTTTAATATTCATTCTTTTATTTCTAAATTCTTTCCCTCTCTTGAGCACTTCCCTCACTCCTTGAAAAGGTGGCAAGCAATATGATATCAATTATACATGTGGAGTCATGCAAGACATATTTCTATATTAACCATCACATTGTAAGCTCTTAAGAGATACTTGTTGAGTGACACTTTCTCACTTAATAGTTGAAAAGCTTTTCTTTTAATCCACACATAATAAACAATATTCTCATCACCATAATTTTGGTCACTGGATGACGATTTTGGCCACAAAAAAATCATGAAGACTAAGATTAAGGCCAGGAGGAGTGATGAGTTGCATCAGTGAAGGGAATGCTCATATAAATAACAGATCCCTACAATATAAATGATCCTATTTTGAATGAGAAGATAAACTGGTACACTGGAGATTGGGAGTCAGAAGCCCTCTGTACACATTCCAATTGTGCCATTTAATTGCTGTGTGACCTTAGAAAAAATAAGGACAGTCTAAGGACAAGGCAATTGGTCATCTTCTCTGCACATTGGTTTCCTCATCTGTGAAGTGAGGGGATTAAAAAACCTTGATGATTTATAAGGACCCTTCCCACCCTGAATTCTATGTTTCTAGTAAGAATGCTCACTGTATTACGAGACAGTACATTTTATTTTGAAATAAGTCTGGGTGCTAACAATTATTAACATTCAAATAGCTTCAAAATAGGGCACAAAAGCATTATTCTCTGATTACCCAAATTCATTTAAAGTATAACTATGCAGAGATATATTCAAATTGGGGGTTAGGATGCCCAGGCAACACATAGAGATGAACTCAAAGTAGATTTTGAATACTATCTCTTAAAAGACCTTAATCCATAATTGAACACTGCTGGTCAGTTGATAAACATTTATCAAGCATCTACTATATGGCAGCTTAGTGCTAAGCACTAAGGATACAAAGAAAGACAAAAGACAATCTCTGCTCTCATAAAGATCACAAACTAATAAGGGAGACAATATACAAACAAGCTCTACACAGGACAAATGTTGTTGTTGCTGCTGCTGCTGCTGCTGCTGTTCATTTTTTAAGAGAACCATGATATCAGGAAGGTGATGCCATGACCTGCAAGTGAATTGGATTTAAGCGAGGGAGAGCTGTGCAAGGTCACCAGCCTCACTTTCTCTTCCAGAGTCACATGGGTCCAATGGCAAGATAGAGATTGGGAAGACTGGATACGGCACCATTCAGAACACATCAGAAATAATGAACAGAAGAAAGACACTAGAATTAAGAGGGGTTGAGAAAGCCTTCCTATAGAAGATGAGGTTTCAACTGCTTGAGGGAAGTCAGGGAAGTCTTTAGGTAGAGATGAGGAAGGAGAGAATTCTAGGTATGGGGGTCAGTCAGTGAAAATGACCAGTCAGGAGATGGAGAGTCTTATAGAAGGTCAATGTCACCGGTGGTGTCTAGGGTAGTGAATGCAATAGGAACAACAACAACAATAATAATATTAATTAGCTAATAGTTATATAGCATCTCCTATACGTCAGGAACTATGCTATGTACTTTTCAATTATTTCATTCAATTCTTCCAACAACCCTAAGGAAGTAGGTACTTATACTCATTATACAGAAGAGAAAATTGAAGCAAACAGAGGTTAAGTGACTTGGCCAGATTCACTCTTGTAAGAGTATAAGGCCAGATTTTAACTCTAGGCCCAGCATTCTATTCATAATGCTATTCATCTGCTTTGCTTCTCAACTCTTAACTACTGACAACCTTCAGTATTATGGATCATGCTATTAAAAGACAAGATATCTTTGAGCATATCATAGATAGAAATAAAAGGGGCCCCTCCTGACACTTTGGGTGCCAAAGGTTAGCCTCACTCAAAGTCTTATGACTAAGTTAAAAATTTGAGAAATAAACATTTTTCTTACCACATTGATACCAAGGTAGAAGAAAATTGCTGAGCCTAGCAATAGGAAAATAGGGAACATTTCCTAAGGCTTGCATGAGGAAACTGTGAAACAAGTCTGACAATTAAGTTTTTAATTATAGCCAAGATTTTACAACCATCAGGTGTTGGCAGATTCCTTGCTGAAGAGTGACATCATTGGTTAGACCATTTGAAAGGTGAGTTTGAGGAATCAGAAATGGGGCTTTGGGGGGGTTTTATTGAAATGGTACATTCTTCATTTGGAAACACTAATTTTGGAAATGTTGATCTATATCACAATGAGTAAACGAGCTGTCTTAGAACACCCCTTTTTCCTCTTTTCTGGTCTTTCTAGAGGAATCAGAGCAACTGACAGCTCTCTCCCTTTCTGCTTCATGAAGGATGCTGTACACTGCAGGCAGAGAGCACGAAGCTAGTGTTTTCAATTCGTTTCAACTTAACACGTATTTATTCAGTAGCTATTCTGTACAAGGCACTCTGCTACATGCTAAAGATGTAAAGACAAATTAAAAAGTCCTTGCCTCAAGGAACTAGAATATTTTCCTAGACAGCTAGGGAATGAATTTATTAATTAACTTAATGAATGAATTTCTGGAAGCAATAAATTATTAGACCCACAACTATTTCTCCATCAGATCAGTATAAATATGGGTGTATTCTAGGTGGATTTCCATCTCTTCCTGAGAATTGTGATAATAAAACTAAGAGGGGATCCAATGAGACCTTTACAAGGTTGGTTCTTCAGTTATGAGAAGCAAAAGCAAAAAAGGATTCTTGATGTAGAAGTTGGTGTTGGGGGAGCAGGGCAGAAGATAAGTATCTCCTCAACAGACAATGATACCATTCTACTGCCAGTTATGACAAAGGGAGTACAAGGAAGCAAAGCGGAGAAGCTGATCTCATCTCAGAATCAACAAGGCTTTATACAGTGTCCCAAAAAGATTAGGGCAGTTTTAAGTTTTCATAACTTTAATAGTTTAAAACTTCACTAAGACATTTGGGACACTCTGTATAAAGAGGTCCTGAAATTTTAGTGTTGAAATGGATTGTATAAAATCAAGTGCAATCTCTCATTTTACATAAGAGAAAGGAAACCAGTATGATTACAAAACAAACGGGAAATCTAAGAAAGAGTTCCAGTCCTGCTATTTTCAAAATTTTTGACCTTAGATGAGTTCACCTTTATCTCTGAAGTCAAATCTCCTCATCTCTAAAATAAAGCAGTTCAACTATATTATCTCCAAGATACCTCCCAACCCCAACATCTGTCTCTGCTCTAACGAAGGGCCATTTTGTCTGAAATCAATCTATCTTTACTTGGAGAGTTAATTATGGAAACCACAGGTGGGTAAAAAGGTAAGAAGTGTGGACAGATTTTGGTTTCTTTTGCACCAGGAAAGTTCCATAGCTTTATAGGCTTAGTGCTTTCTTTATTCCCAGGACAATCCTTATGCTGGGTGACTCTAGGCCAGCCTCTGCCTCCAAGAGAACCCTCCAGCTCCTGTCCAAAGCTTCCAGTTAGGGAGAGTTCATCATTTCTAGCCTGACCTTGACTTTCCACACTGCCCCTGACTCAGCCATCTTCATGCTATGCTATATAAATTCCTCCACCACCCCACTTTCATCTCTAGTTCTGGCAACAGTAAGAATAAGAATAGAGTCCTTTCGTAGAAAGGACTTACCAATCAATTTCCCTTTGACTCCATTTACCAACACTAGAGCTTCCCTTTCCAAAGCACCCATACCCAACTACCAGGGTCCATCTCCAGTTGTCCTGATCTATATCTTGCCACTGAGCCAGATGGCTCTGGAGGAGAGAGTGAGGCTGGTGACTTCACACAGTCTCCTTCATTTCAATTCACTTGCAAGTCATGGCATCACCTTCTTGATGTCATGGTTCTCTTCAAGCATAAAGGACCACCACCAACAAAAACAAAAAACCAGCCACCACTATCCTATACGAGTTGTCTTTGTCTGTCTTCACCTGAATGTAAAAACTTTAAGGGCAGGGATAATCCCGCTATTTCATATTCGTTTCCCCAGCACTGGGTACAGTGCCTGGCATATTGGAAGTGATGAAAGCATTCTTAATTCATTTATTCTTCTTGCCTCATTATGGAGAATGACACTATTGATAGATCATCAATCAAACAAAGGAAACAACCATGTAACTAAAAAATAACTTAAATAGAAACAATTTTCAATTTGAAAAATATCATTTAATCAGTTGGTGCTAGGGTTACCAAAACCCCTAACAGTAGTTTTAAAACAGATAAAATGGAATAGCACTCATACATTACATTATTGTAACCATCATTGGTAGTGAAATGACTGTATTTGAACTTAGCCCCTGATATTCTATGAAGGAAAGCAGAAGTTGTATTAATGAACACGAAGGCTGGACTAGATTATACATCTTCGATTCATTTATTTGGGTCATTTTTGGAAAAGACAATACATCGGTATGCCATTCCTTCTCCAGCCCATTTTACTGATGAGGACATTGAAGCAAGCAGGATTAAGTGACTTGTCCAAGATCACACTTGTCTCCGAGTCCAGATTTGAACTCATGAAGATGAGTCTGACTCCAGGCCCAGCAGTCTATCTACTGCAGCACCTAACTACCCAAAGCATAACAGAAGTACATCGCAAATGGCATATGAAAGCTAAAGTCTTAAAGTTTTGAAGCAATTCAGTGTGATCTTTTTTTAATTCAACATAATCACCATCATTTGTGACACATTTTTCAAACCAGTTTTCTAACTTGTTGAAAGCATTCTACAGTTGCTGCTTAGTAAATAAATAAAAATTTAGTTCAAAATGAGTAACAGCAATGCATAAAAAACCCTTTAGAATTCACCTGTTATGTGCTGTTTATAATGGGCTTCCATCCTATGCATACATAAAGTTATAATGTGTAAATTGGCATATGAACTTCATAATCACTCTGTTTTTGAAAGAGACAAACATCCCAAACAATGAAAGAAACCATGGACAGCATTCACACACATTCACACACACACACACACACACACACACACACACACACACAGAGAGATTAAGAGAATATCAGTATCTACTAACTTCATACCTATTTTCTCATTTCCATAAAATCCTTTACAGAAAAAACTCCACATGTAGTGAGGATAGATGAAGAAAATATGAAGAGGAAAGAATCATATATTGCAAAAGAAAAAAAGTTTCTGCCAGCATGATGTTTTAGATAAGAGTTCTAAATAAGTTAAGAGTTTAGATAAGAGTCACTGGATCCTATCTCAGTGACTTAGTAACTATGTGACCCTTGATAAGTCATTTGATTTTGCTGTACTTCTGTTTTCTCATCTGTAAAATTAGTTGGGACCTCAAAGGTCTCTTCCAGCTTTAAAGCTACTCTACTGGAGTGGCTAGGTGGTACAGTGAATAGAGCACCAATGCTGGAGTCAGGAGGACCTGAGTTCAAATCCAGCCTCAGATACTTAACACAAAAAACTAGCCATGTGACCTTGGGTAAATCACTTAACCCCAAACCCTTCCACCCTCCAAAAAAGCAAAAAAAAAGTATTCTATTATTCTATCATTCATATTATTGTTCTATTATTCATAGCATACAAACAACCAAGAACTACACAGAAGATGAGATCTGCCTGTTGATTTTTCATCGTTAAACTTTTCCTGCTATGGAAGAAATAAGGGCTCTCCTCCCTACAAAGTAACTTTAGTGCATATGTTATGATCATATAATATTCCTTAACAGATGCAAAAACATACATAACCCCGCTCAATAAATCTGATTATCAATATCAAATGCAACTTAATGCAATTTTACAGGCACAGCAAAAGTTCTACCTTGTCAAGCAAGATGTCCTGTATTGGAAGAGAGATGGAGAAGTACTCCAGACACTTATCTTTGTGGATGAGATTGCACTGATTGTATCAAGCCCTAGAATATTACAGCATCTTCTTAGTGAAATCCACAATTATTACAAAGAGTTTGAACTAATCATCCACGTAGGAAGATCCAATAAAGAACCCTTAGAGCAAGAGTCAGCAAATTCTAGCCCATGGGTCAAATCTGGCCTGCTTCTTCTTTTTATGGCCCATTAGCAAAGTATGTTTGTTTGTCTGTAAAAAAAACATTGTTGCCATCAGATAGGTAGGTAGTGCAGTGGATGGAAAGCCAGGCCTGGGGTCAGGAAGACCTGAGTTCAAATCTGACCTCAGATACTGACTAGCTGTATAACCCCAGGCAAGTCATTCAACCCTATTTGCCTCAGTTTCCTCATCTGTTAAATGAGCTGAAGAAAGAAATGGCAAACCACTCTATAGTATCCTTGCCAAGAAAACCCCAAATTAGGTCATGAAGAGTCAGACATGACTGAAATGACTGAACAACAGCAAAACCCATTCTAGCTCTCAGGTCATATAGAAGAAGGCAGTGAGCCAATTTTGGTCTACCAAGTTTGGTAGGCCGTCATTTACTCACCATGATCTAGATTATGATATGCACTTGAATAAACCACCCAGTGAGTTAGTTCATCAGTATATGTGTGTTGGACAAAAACCAGTCAGGCAACAAGCTAGGTCCATAATTGAATAATAGGAAGAGATCAGCTGGATTGCATTTAGAAAATTATGTAATGCTTTCAATAATTCTAGGCTGTTCCCTAAGTGAAAAAATATATTCTTCCACTGATCTGTGTGGCAGCAATTTGAGGAATATTGTAGTCACTCATAATTGTGAGTGACCCAAAATTCAACAGACAGATCTTTGGTCAGTGTAAATAGGCTATAGTGTATTACCAAAAGGGACTTGCTATTCAAAAGAAGTGAATTTGAAATTATCTTCAGGAAAATGTACAATTAGAAAGGTAGATGACTCCATCATATAACATGACTGAAGTATGGCCCTACTGCCTACAAAATATTTTAAAAATTGGAGAAAGACTTTCAACATATTAGGTGGATCCTCTATGGGAGCTCTGTGGGAGGACACAGGCAAGAGCCTTCTAAGATGAAGAATGGATGAATGGTGATAAGTGCAATTGGAATAAACATCCACATTGATGAGATCACAGAGTTATTAAAGTATTGAAGTAAAGGTGTTGAAAAATTCCTGGAGTTCATTTTTTTCCCTTGGACAGGATTTAGATAGGAGAAATACTTTTTGAGCAATTGATCAATGTGTAATCTGTATCTGAAGTACCGTGTTCAGTACTGGGTTCTAAATTTTAGAAGGAACTTTGACAAGCTTAAGCATGACTATAAGAGGATGACCACACCATGCTGATGAGGTTCAACACTTTATCATCTGAGGACCAAAAGAAGGAATAGAGAATTCCAAGCCTAGCAAAGAGAAAAGCTAGTAAGGATATTATATCCATCTGGTGGCATTGTAGTTTCCATCAATTACTTAAAAAGCTGTCGTATGGAAAATGGGGTAGATGTATTCATTGGTTTCAGAAGGCAGAAGTTAGATCAATGATTGAAAGGTATAAGGAAAGAGATTTGGATTTATTATAAGTAAGAACTTCCCAAAAGAAAGCTGTACAAAAATGGAATGGATTGCTTTGTAAGGTTGTAAGTTCTGTACCCCTGACAATGTTCAAGTAGACATAGTCACTTGGCAGGAAGGTTGTAGAGGGGATTCATATTGATACAGGTTGAATTCAACTTTGACATCCTTTCTAAAATAAAATTTCTATGATTTTAGTATTTGGCTGCTCTGCAATATTTGTTCCTTCCATGCACTTGTTTATTGTACACTATTATTTATAAATTTGAACTATTTTAATTGTTGGAATAATCATGTTATTGGTAATAAAAGGTTTGAACCTTTATTATTATTATATTAACATAGAAATTATAATATAATAATATAAAATTATGTTATTGTTATTATTATTATTATTATATGAACCCAAATTAATGGATTAAGGAGATGGAGAAGGAAGATAAAAAATTCATAGATTTAGTTGGAATGGGACTGTAGAGGTCACCTAGTTCAACCTCCTTGCTTTACAAATGAGGAGATTGAGGCTCAGGGAAACAAAGCAATTTGTTTGAGGTCATAAGTAGTAAGTGCCAGTACTTGAATTAGAACTGAGTTTCTCTGAGGGCAAAGGCATAGGTTGAAAAGGTCTTTTCCAGCTACAGATACTATTATTCAATGTGTCCTCTGTAGCTAACACTAATCAACATGCAACTAGTTTTCATCCAAATAGTTTACATCATGCAGAAGGGTTTTAGTGGCTAGAGTTTTCAGGGCCTTGATTCTAGGTGTTGACAGTGGTTGGAAGGCGAAAACAATGACTCCCCCTCTCCAGTTCTGGAACCATGAACCATGATCCAATCAACTCTGTCATTCCTGGATGACATGTACCAGTAACTTCCCAATGATCCAACTTACTAGTGCTTAAAAAATGATTTTTTTTATTCACTCATTCAACCAATTGGTCAGCCTGAGAAACAAAACAACTTCCTTCTTTTTTAGAGGAATAAATTCCTCTGTATATAAATGAAAACAGCAGATTTCAACACCATGGGTTCACTACAGATTCAGATTATTTGACCTTTGCTGAGCCCTCACTTCTTCATGATCCTCCTTTTGTTCTTCTCTGATTGATTCTCTATCACAATCAACATTAACCATTTTAAAGTCCTCTTAAGTCCTCAAAGTCATTCCAAATCCCCAAGTCAAACAATACCTTGATTCCTGCTTCTCCAAGAAAATATAGGCCATCCATCCTAGTTAGCCTATTGTCTCCTTATGCCAGTCTGCAAAAGTCCTTCTATATCTGTACCTGTCTTCTTTTTAACTCTAGCTAGCTTCTGAGGTGACCATTCTCTTGCCAAGGGCAGCCCCTCTACCTATGTCCTTAATCTCATCCTTTTCTCTCTATACCAGTGGCTTACTCTATTATAATTCCCACTTTCTAATTGTCAATCTTTCCTTATCAGTTGGCTCTTTCTCTGCTGACTACAAACATACTCTGGGTTCTTCTATTCTTAAAAGAGAGAAAAAAAAGTCACTCGATCACTTAAGTTACTGCCCTGGATCTTTTCACCCTTTCAATGGCAAACATATAGTTTGTTCATGTTTACTGCTTGCACGTCTTTCCTGGTCATTTAATTTTCAAGTCCTTCTCATCTGACTTTTGACCTCATCAGTCTACTACAACTGTTTTCAAAGCTGGTTCCACCCTTAGTCACTGTTAGTAACCTAATGAATGCCAGAGAAACCTTTATTCAAAAAAGTTTCTACTTCAAGTTCAATTTAGAGATTAGCCCACATTTATCCTCCATCTATCGGTACTTAGCATCAAGGGAAGCTTCTTCCCAGTAATTCAGTGTTAATGGGGCTATTGATCCAAAAAAAAAAATCTATTATCTGCTCCAACTGCCTAATCTGCAGACCCCTGAGATTAGCTTTTAGACATAGATTTTAGGGCTCTAAAGGGTAAATACTTTTTCAAAACCTAGGACTTCTTCAACAGTAAAAGAACAGATGGTTTGTTTCCTTACCCTGGTAAGGGTAATGATGCCTCTCCTTGGGGAGAATCTGAAACCTTGTGATAGTAATATTTAATTCAATCTAGCAAAAGCTTACTAAGGATTGGACTGTGCTAAGTGCTAGGGGACTTCCAACAAAGTTTAATTAAGGAATGATCCCTAGTTTTATGAAGAATTACAGTCTAGTAGGGGAAGAGATACAAAGCAATAGTAATAACTGTTTTACCACAGAACTTTAAGATTTGCAAAGTGGTTTACACATGATCTCTCATTTGATCCTTACAGCAACCTTGTAAGACAGATGCTTCTATTATCCCCATTTTATAGATGAAGGAACTGAGCCTTGGAGAGGTTAAGTGACTTCCTTAGAGTCACACAGCCAGCAAGCATCTGAGAAAAGATTTGAACTAAGTTCTTCCTGACTTTAAGCCTAGCACTTTTACTATCACACCATCTAGCTAGTTAAGGCCAGCTAAATGACAGAAAGAGAGAAAGAGAGAGAGAGAGAGAGAGAAATAATTTTCATTCAATTTCTAGCATAATCAAACAACAGAGAAAAGATTATAAGAGCAAACATATGATGTTTAGAAGGGAAAAACAAAGTCATAAATCCATAGCCCTTCCAGAAGCATAGTTCTCTATGTAAATCCTACTATCCTTAGGTCCTCAGACTAACTGTGCCTAGAGAAGTATGCAAGAGAAAGGTGGGATGATGCAGGGTAAAACTAGGTTAGAATTTGTTTAGAAAGGATATCCTTATCATTTAGGAGCATGGAATCTATGAGTTAGAAGGGACTTTGGAAATCATCTTACTTATAACATGGATCTTCTTTATGATTTCCCAGACATCCATTCTTTGCTTAAGAATTCCTACTATAGGGAATTCACTCTCTTAAGACACATCCCATCCCCCCTTGAAGTTTTTCATATTTATCTCTAACCTTCTCCCTGGACCCAGGCTGAATAAGTCTCATCTCTCTTCCCCATGAAAATCCTCCAAGTTGTGAAAGAAAATGATCATGTCTTCTGTTTCTTCTTCCCCTTACTAAATATCACTCTAGTTGCTTCAACCACTTCTTACACGATAGTGTTTCAAGCCACCTCAATACTTTGGACCCTGAACTGGTATACATCTTAAGAGTCTGTGATTTCATCTGCTTGGATTCTTTCCTAATCAGTGAAGAATTAAAATCTCTGTATTTCTTAGTCAATGGTCTTCCTAAATTGCTGCAGCCAAAAATATTGTTGCCTGGTAGTCCCCTTCTGATGATGAATTTCCCTGAAAATCATTAGACTGATCCAGGGACAACACTGATATTGTCCCTCAATGGACCCATATTTGAAGCCTTTATAGCTTACAAATCTTCCAGAGTTTTCATTTAAGTGACATAGAATTCAAGAACCCCAAAAGTACTTCCATACCAACTATAAATATAAAAAACACAATGTCTAGTGTTTCCTCATAAGTCCAAAGAGTTTAGGGGAAAAAAAGACAGATCTGTGGGTCAAACAGAGGCATGAAGATGAAGAGACCACTTGATTGGAAGGAAATAAGTTTTACAAAGCATATAGGAGAAAGTAAGTTAAAGGGGGAGAAGGAATTATAAATAGAAAACAGATCTTGAAAGGAGGTGGAGCACAGGGTTATCAAAGGTAAAGATTCCATTATAATTATAAATGTTGCTGGTTCAATCCAACAATCCAGTACAACAAGCATTTGTAAATACTTTCCATGTGCATGCCCTATGGGTTCTAGGAAAACCAAGTCAAAATGCTTTTTAAGTTCCTGCCCTCAAGGTGGGTGGGAAGGAAGAGATTCCACATACATGATAATTTAAGGAGGGAGACAACACCAACAGCTAAGGGGTTCAGGAAACCAATCAACCAACAAGCATTTATAAAGTGCCTCCTAGGGGCCAGGCACTGTCCTAAGCATGGACTATATTAAAAAAAAAAAAAAAGACATTCCCTATCCTCAAGAAGTTTATAAAACTTCCTGTAGACTGATCTCTGAGGGAAACAAGGAACTCAGCAATACAAGGATAGAGAGATCACATTCCTAGCATGGAGAGCAGTCTTCTATGGAAGGGCGCTTAGACAAGGGATGGAATGCTATTTCACCAGAGAAACTTCAAAATGATATCCATTTGCTTCTACTGAACCGCCTTTTACCCATTACAGAAGCCCCACATGTTTATCAATTTTGAATTTTTCATTCTTAACAGAGGAAGGCTGGTTTAAATTAATCAGAAATTAGCATTGAGGTACAATGTGGGAAGCGACCCAAAAAGGCCCAGTTCTAAGAGCATGAACATCGCTTTCTGCCTCCTGCATATCCATTGTGTTTATTCTGTCCTGACATTACATGAATGAGCACCAGAAACAGGAGAACCAAGCTAGCTATAATTTCATAACTTCAAAAGATCAGAAGAGTTACCAACCATCTAGCAACTGGTACCCGTGGTAAAGTCTGCTGATAGCTGCAACAGCTAAGGCTGCTGAAATGCCAGCCTTGATGAGCAACTTACTTGACCCGGTCCAGCAGTGGACCCACCCAGCAGCTGACATACCATGGAATGCAAGCAAAGGAATTACTCCTGCCTACTCAGAAGTGAATTTGGTGGGATAAATAGTTGGTTATCACCATTTTATGTCTACTCTCCTCAGTAACTAAGGATAGAAGAGCATAGGTGCCCGGTTTCAGAGGTACTTGGACTCGTTATATCTATCATTAAAAATCCTTTCATAAATCTAATGAATATTAATTAATTTTTATTGAAGAGAGCTCATTTGTCAAAATGATATTGAGACAAGTTAGATGATATTGAGGAGAGGACACTAGTCAGCTGAGATTAGGGAAGGGATAACTGTCCATTAATATCAGTTAACACTGAATGGGAAATCATGAACAGTAGAGGAAGACACTCCCAATGCCTCCGAGTTAGAATGCTGAAGGGAACAGTAAGTAGTCTTGCTCTGGGAACTCAATCTGCCAGTGCAGTTAAGATTCGGCATAATGAACCTATATGTGCTAGAGGGCTAAAGCAGATAAAGCCATCGATACCTGAAATTTATCTGTTTTATGTTCCACCCCTAACAAATTAGTCTGGTTTTGTCTTTTAGGACATACACTAACACATGCAAGCAAACAAGCATTTATTAAGCACCTTCTATGAGGTAGGCACCATACTAAGCGTTGGAGATACAAAGAAAAGAGAAGCCTTTCCCACCTTCAAAGAGCCTACATTCTAATGGGACACAGCATGAACACACCATATAAAAGTATATACATCAGGTATACAACTTACATACAAAGTAGTTCTGAAGAAGTAAGGAAAGACTGCATGAAGAAGGTTGCACCTAAGCTGAATCTTATGGAAAACCAGGGACTCTAAAAGGGAGACATGAGAGGAGAGTGATCCAAGCGTGAGAGAGAACCACTCAAAAGCAAAGAGATGAGAAAAGAGTGTGCCATGTAGCAAGTGGGCTAGTGATGTTAGATTGCAACATAAATGAGGGTAAAAATGCATGAGAAGACTGTAAAGGTAAGGAGGAGCCCAGGGGTGAAGATATTTTAATTACAAACAGAAGAGTTTATATTTGGTCATAGAGTTCATGGGAAGTCATTGGTGTTTGTCAAGTGTGTGGGAGTGGGGGGGTGTCCTGGAATGGAGGGAGTAAACATGATCAGACCTGTACTTGAGGTTTTTGGCAGCTGTGTGAAGGATGAATTAAAGTGAGGGGAAACATTACAGATGGACACAAGTACACACAAATGGAGAATTCTGCAAATGGCACTAATGTTTAGTTCAACCTCCAAAACAAGGTATGGGGAAAATGTCCTTTTTGAAATCTCTGGGAATTTAGAAGGACCCTCTATCTTTCCCCTTTTTGGAGATTCCTTAAGGACAGAGACTGTTTTCTTCTGTCAGATTCTATTTCCCTAGGTGAAATTCTGATACTGCAAGCTTAGCATTTTAACCAACTTTTCTTGCAAATTAGGTGTTAAATTCAATCTTTTTTCTCTGCCAAAAATAAGTGCTAACAACACCCTCTAAATTTTGGTGCCCTTGCCCAAAGCTTCAGCTACCCCACAAGCTCTGGATTCTGTCCAAGTCACCTTTGGGGATACTCTGAAGTGTTGTAGTTTACTTTGTGAATTACTATGTGGAGGATTTAAACAATCACTATTGAGACGGTAGTTTAGTATGGAAAAGGTATCCTTTAAATCTATGGTTTTTTAACTTTCTTTACATAAGGAAAATCAATATTTGTGTCACATTCATGACTATAAAAATACCTAGTTACTCACCAGTATCATACTCAGATTTCAATCATGGAACTTTAATTATAATCTCCCACATGACCTTCAGTCCTATCCCACCCAAACTGGTGAATCAGAAACTCATGTTTCCAGTGACAGCACTGTCAGCCGCAATGTATGTATGAGTGGCCCACTCATTTATTTGGTACAGTTAAGAAAAAGCAATGAGAAATTAACTAGTTAGCCAAGGTCAATTAAAAAAGTACTATCAAAAGGCATTTTACAAGTTTTTCATTTTCCCCTCAAGCTTTTTAATCTGGCCTAATTTTGCTAGAGACTCCATGCTGGAAACCAAACTTGTAACTTGGAAGTAAGATGAGCTTTCTCATTTAAAGTCTTTTATTATCCATACAGTTCAATGCAACATGCTGTTTTAAGAATCTCTGGATTATAAACATTTATGTCTAATTTACCCTTTATATTATTTTCCTTTCCAGTTTTTAAGAGGCTCAAACCATTAAAAAGTTTAAAATTTCCTAAATTTGGCTAGAGGAGGAAGAACAAAAATGGTCCTGGTCATTCACTCCTTTGTATGTACCAATTCAAGGTTCCCTTCTACAGAAGGACCTCTTTCTAAATTTATTTCCAGCTACTTTTGTTTTCCTTGAGGGACCTTTGAAACACTATATTGCTACTTTTCATGTTTTTTATTTGCCCTCTGGAACAATAAAAGCTCAAAGGTTCATAAATATGCATTCTGTAAATGTATTATGCTGACAAAGTGTTGCTCAGATAGCTGCTTTTGCCTTTGGGGAATGAATAAGTTTACAGCATGCTTAAACAACAGTGCAAGGCAGAGAAAGATAGAGAGGCTGGCAGGAAAAGAGGGACAGAGAGTCAGAAGACAGGAGGAGAGGGAGAGAAAGAGAGAGAAAATGGGAGGGGGAGGAAGAAAGAAATGGGAGGGAAG
>CM053593.1:80378127-80410161 GCA_028646575.1 Pseudocheirus occidentalis | reverse complement strand
AACAACATCAAAACAGAAAAAAAAAAATACCAGCATCACAGCCATGCCTCCTCAGTTCTCAGCAGCTCCAGGTGGCAGTCCTCAAAAGTCCTGGGCAACTCCAATGGGCTCTTAGCAATCTCTCTCAGCAACTCAGGCACCACTGGATACTGTTCTTCCCAAAAGTCCTTCTTCTTCTGTCCTTCTCTGGGCTTGAACCTTCCTTTCCATTCATGGCTCCTCCCAGGTCAGCCCCCTCTCTTCACGTCAACAAGTCCATCCCACAAGTGGGATTCACAAGCTCTGGGTCTTAACACTCAACCCAAAAGCCAAGTCAATTCAAGGGCATCTCCAAATTACATTCCCATTACAAGAGCCTATATCAAATTACACGCTGACTTAGAGGAGAGATGTGTAGAAAATTTGGAACTCAAAATCTTATAGTTAAAAACAAAAATAAATAATTTTTTAATTGTTTAAATTGAACAAAAAAAATTAAAAGCATTGATGAAACTTTCCTTATATTCATAGAAGGAAAAAAAGTGTAGAAGGTGATGTAGGGAAATTTTATTATTGTCTTGTTAAACACATATATGTGCATATAGAGATATGTGTGTATATACATATATATGCATATATGTTTATATATCTTTCAATCATGCACAACAAGGTTTAATTACAATGGCTTCCATTTGTAACCTAGGTTGGCTTGTCCTTCCACTCAGCTTGCTACTTGAATCATTCCCTTATTACTTTTTAACCTGGAACCTAATGCAGTTAAGACTTTTAAAATACTTCCTCATAAATTACTAAAGTTATAGCTGTCATTAATCAATTAACTTTGTACACCTACTCCATGTTATTATGTATTATTAACTAAGCCAATATTCTCTGCCTTTTCAAATTATATAATTTTTTTTATCTGACTACATGCTATATGTGCTAGTAAACCGTAAACTCCTTGAGGGCAGACTTTTTCATTTTTGTCCTTTTATCTGCTGCCCCTAGTACAATGCTGCTTTGTATGGAGTAACAACTAAAATGTTCCTTGAATTGAATAGAGCCTTTTGCTGAATTTTTCCCAGCTTGAAAATATGAGTTACTATAGTAGTGTATGGGGCAGAGGGAGTTGTTTTCTTTTTTTAAAATTGGTCCAGACCTAATTACATTAGTGCTTGGGGACTGCCAATAAGAAATCCACCTCCACCAAAGTAGGTCACTATTTTGTAATATATAGTCATAGAGAATTATACAGATAAGTGTGTGCAAGTCACAGTGTTGTATGTATTTTGTAATATAGCCCAGAATAATGGTTAGAAAGCTATCTTCTGGGTTTAAGCCTCACCTTAGATACCTCCTGGTTATGTATCCCTGGCAAATCATTTAATCTCTCATGTCCTAGAAAACTCTGCAAAACTATGAATTGCAGAATTGTCACTTCTCTGAATCATGGAAGACTATTCCTTGGCAGTTCCTTATACTAATAAAATTCTATGTCTAGACCAATAAACGAACAAACAAATGTATAAAGTATTTGCAAGCTAGGAGTTACAAAGCTATAAATATTTGTAAACCTATATCTATTTCATACTGGACTTGTGATCTCATCAATAAGACACTCTCAGTGACTGAAACCCTTTTTCAGGAGCAGTGGCAATATTAATTTGATTAAAGTAGGGGGGGGCAGGAAAGAAAGCACTAATAGGATGACAAGAAGATGGCCTAGGGGGGTGGTTGGGTAGGTTGTGAGGCATGACTTGGGGTCAGTTGAATATGGAAGACTAGCGTTTTTGTGCTCAGGTACTCAACCAGTCAGAACAACCAAGCCCCAGGAAAAGCTGCCCCATGGTGGTAATACTTGACTAGAGCCCTGAATGATGGTTAAGATTTGAAAAGCTAGAGGTGAGAAGGGTATTTTAGCTGAGAGGAAAGAATATTCCAAATGTAGAAGTCAAGGACAAAAAGAAAGAAATGGCAAAGCATAGGGTATGTAACAGAGACATCAAGTAGTCTGCTTTGGCTAAAGAGTAGTACATTAGCAGAAGGGGATAGATAGTGTGTTTGAGGCTGGAAAGTTAGGGAGGGACACCCCACGCTATAAATTCTAGCCAGGCTAAGGAATTGAGAGTTTCTTTTTCTGGTCCTAAGGACCCTTTGAGGGTTTTGAGCAAAAGAGCATATGATCAGATTTGTATTATTAAGGTAGTAAGGTAGGAAAGTATCTCTTAAACAAATCCATACTACAAGTTGTAGTGACTTATTATCTCACATTTGTAGACTGTACACACTACATTGCTTTTCTAGCTCTCAGGATGTATATAGAGCTTTGTCAACTGCTAGAATAGTTCTTGCACAAGGGAAAATGTAGAAATGACATCTGTGTCTTGTGTGACTTCCGGTCTTAAATTCACAGCAGCAGATGATACAGATAAAGGCAAAGAGTAGTGTGGACACAGTAGCTGGAAGGCAAAACCCTTCTTGTTAAGCAAATAGACTTCTCCCCTTCACCATCCTCTTCCCTTCTGCAAAGGCTTTTGTTTCATCTAGTTGGGATTCTTTTTTTTCTTTCATTTTATCTTCTTGGTTTGTGAGAGAATGTTCCACATTCCTGAGCCCAGGAAGACATTTTTTAAACATATGTGCCTTTTATTCTAATTTTTTTTCCCTTCTCTCCTGCTTTGATTGTGTCCCCTTTTACCTTTCTCATACTTTCTGAAGGGAGTCATTCTCTTCTGAAGCAATTTCATCTCATTGCTGCTGTTCCTTTAAGGAAGACTTTAAAAGCCCCCTTTGATGTCCTCCCCATAAGCCAGTCCCCTGAGAATCCAGCAAAATCAGCAGACTACAGTGCCTGCGAATAAACCCAAATGGAGCCTATATAAACTTTCATTTTTCTCTTCACCTAATGCTGTTTGGAAGTTTATTTAAGAAAGTTTAACTTATTTCCATAATAGTCAACAGTGGAACTTGTGAAAGAAAAAATAATGAGAGAAAAGTGGTTCCAAATACAGTAAACTTTGCCATGCCACCAACACATCATGTTGAGTGCCCAGTTAATTCAATCAACATTTATTTTGTACGTGCTTTGTACCAAGCACTGTGGTAAGTGCTAAGCAGTCTATCCAGACTTCTATACAATCTATCCAGACATCTATACAGTGATAACTGATATTCATAATTATGATTCTGAGGTATCACAAGACACCAAAGTTCTTTCTGACTCACTAAAAGTTGAATTATATGCCATATGGTTTTATTGTTAAATAAGATTATTTGTTTCTGATTTTCTGAACATTGGGGATACATGAACTTCTATGGAAATTTTCTACCAGACAGATAATCTCACTTCCTTAACTGGGTCAAATAGCAGCTTGCAACATAAGAAGGAAAATACTACATATTTTTCCAGATCAACCAAACACATAGATTCCTTTTCTGTACTCTACTCTATTTCTCTCTTTTTTATGTATACATAATATGAGAAGCAGCAGAAAATACTGGATAGAGTGTCCACTCTAAAATCAAGAAGACTTGGGTTTAAATTCTACTGGCCCAGTGACCCTGAGCAAAACAAACAAGAACTCAGTGACCCAGTCATTCTCTATGACTACAAACTGCGTCTCAGGTGCCAATCTGCAGCTGAAAGAGAGTTTTGTACCTGAGAGTTTTCTCATTAGAATTCCCTCTATGAGTGAAATCTCAGGTCCTACCAAAAGAAAATAATATATCTTATTAAATGAAACCCCAATAACCATGATAATGGATGCCATGTCTATGCCCCTAGAAGGTTTTCAAAGTTTTTCCTTAACAGTAACCCTCTATAGTGTAAGTATGATGGTCCCTATTTTACAAAAGATGAATTTAGGCTTAAGTTTAAATGGCTCCCTCACTAAGACTCAGGGGTGGCCACAGGGGACCATATTTTAGGACCTAGAGGGCTACATGTAACCTGGAGGCCACAGGTTCCCCACCCTGGTCTAGGCGACTTACCCACCTGTTAAGGATCAGAACCAGAACTCAGGTCTTTTGATACCAAATAAAATGCTTTTCTCTTTTCCTTCTGAACCATACTGTCCCACCAAGACCTCTAGTTATTAACTCTTTAACAATTAACTCTTCATTTTTCTGTATCACTCAGTGAGATGTTTGATTTCTCTATAATCCTAATCACTGGTCAGATTGAAATGCAATATGGGAAACAAACAAATGCACATGCCTCCACGAGTACTCTAACTAGACCTTATATTTTAAAATATGTACATGGCATATGAATGCTTGGGAAAGCTGCCAAGATGTGTTATACTGGGAAATGAGTGAATTCTCCACCTTATATTGTTAGTACCAAAAACCACTATCTCTGGCTCCATTCACTTCAAGTTAAAGATAAGGAGATGACTTATTCCCTGAGCTAGGTAAACCTTTATAAGGTTGTCAACTGTAATGCCATGGACTGGTAGATTCCCAAAAGAATGCTACCATGAACAGCTTTTAAAGTTCGGATTACACAGTAATAGTGAACACTCTGTTTATTCCATTACAAATCAAGGCAAACATTCAGAGTATAATATTCACAACATTACATCTTATCACAGAAAGTCACAATATGATGTCCATAACAGCTTAACGTTAGAATGGCCACACAGTTTTCAGTACAGTGGCCACAACATTGAGAACAAGGAACAAAAGAATAAACATCTGGTTTCCCTAAGGGGGAAACCCTTCTCACTTAATCATTCATTCAATCAATTCACAATATATCAGTCTTCCACTTATGGGGCAACCATTAACTTAATCAGTAACTAATCTAGATTCACAATTACTAATATCATTAATCACCAGTACAATTATTAGAAAACCACACAAACCCTCCACCCCTGTGTGTCCAGCAAACCTCAGTTTTGTCCAAGGGGAGGCCTTTTCTTCATCTTGACTCTGGGTGGTCTCTCTGATTCCCTGGATCCCCTTCCATGGTTCCAGCTCCCTCCTGAATCTGGTAAACAATCACCTGGATTCAGAAGCAGACAGCTCCCAGGTCCTAGTCCAGTCCTCGTGGCAGTCCCTTGGCACACACTGAAGTTCACAAGGTCTCCAGCACATCTCAAACCCTTCATCACTTCTCTTGCCTGGAACTCAAGGATCAGCCAGGTCACAAACAAAGTCTTATCCTGGTCATGTTTCTTCAGTCCTCCAGCAGTTCAGCTGGCCCTAGGACCCAGAAGGAATATTGGCCTTCCGGGTGGCCTTCACCAGATTCTGGCCTCAGGAAAATTCCAATTCAGTCCTCAGTCAGCTTCCAGATGCTGGGAGTGAAACTCCCTCTCCTTCTCCCTCTCCCTCTCACCTGGCTGCAGTGTCCATGAATATTCCTTCACAAGGAGCAACATTCCAATTCTGTCTCTCTGTCTCTAGAATTCTTTATATACAGCACCGGCCTCCTCTCTCAGCTAATAACCTTCTTCCATGTCAGCAGGAGAGTTCACACCTTCTCAACAGTGGACAGAGCTCACACCTTCCATACTTAGCCCTACTACTAAGTGCTAAGTATCTGCTAAACTTGATTGCTATTACATCAATAGCTATGGATAACATCATCACAGATCTAGAAGATACCTTAGAGGTTATGTATTCCAATCCTTGCATTTTACCGATATAATGGGACTCTGAAGATCTTTCCTACCCCTAGACCCTTTGATAGCTTAAGTGGCTCTGAGAATCTTCCCTGATTTGAAAGTATACTCTGCCCTCTAATAGGCTGAATGTGGTCACGTGCGGCCTGTGGCGGGAGGCTTGTTTTTTGGGAATGGCCACACCTTGTCACTTTGTAATTGGACAGTGGATCAAGAGGGCTGTGACGTTCTCTGACTTAGGAGAAGGCTATATATATGCCCTGATGTGAGGCTTTGCTTTGGGGCTCACTTTGAGAAGAGTTGTGTGATTTGGCCAGATGAGACTCTGGGAAGCCATTGAGCTCCCCTCCTCCCCACTGGCTTTGAAAAACCCAGATGTTGATGCTTCCATCTCTGGTAACTTGAATAGGTAATGGATGTGATGGTCAGATGGTTGGAAGCCTGTCTGCTGATCTGTTTCTTGGTTCGCTTGTAACTTGTGTTTGCATTCTCTGAAATTCAGGGTGCTGACTTTTCCCCCTGAACTAGGTAAATGATATGTTTGTTTGATTAAAGAAAGACTTTTAACCCATTTTGAGTTACTTTCCTTTAGAAAAGCAGATCTGAGAACCTGTGTTAGCAGCCGCCCTACGTATGCTAGGGTGCTTGTTGATACAACAGATGAGGAAATTGGGGCTCAGAGAGCTTAGGCAACATGCTCAAGGTAACAAAGGTGAATAACAGAGTTAGAATTTAAACTACGGTTTTCAGACTTGACATACAGCACATTTCCTGCTATACTACTCTGAAATCTCTGATATACAAGAGAATCTTGAAGATGATGTCTATGACTTGGAACTTTAAAAAAAATTTTTTTTAATCAATAAATCCAGGGGTATCTAGTAAACTTTGAGCAGTGCTGAAGAACATGGAAAAAAAAGTAGTCACGGCTTTCAAAAAACTTCCATTTTAGCCAAAGAGATGCATTTATTAAATACCTACGACGTACCAGGCACTGTGGTAAGTGTTGGGGATACAAAGAGAGGCAAAAGATGGTCCTGGTCCTCAAAGATCTCACAGTCTGATGGAGAAGACCAAATGCAAACAAATATATGCAAAACATGCTATAGAGAAACGAACAGGAAATAAACAACAGAGGAAAGGCACTGGAATTAGGAGGGGTTGGGGAAGATGGAATTGTAATTGGGACTTAAAACCAGGAAAGTCATTTGGAAAAGAAGATGGAGATGGCTCCAACATATGGGACAGACAGAAATTGCCCTGGCTGGGGCAGCCGGGAGGCTAGTGTCACTGCATCAAAAAGTAAATTTCAGAGGTTAAAGTATAAAAAAGACTGGGAAGGTGGGGGGGGAGCTAGGTTATGAAGGGCTCTGAATACCAGACAGAGCATTTTGTATTTGCTCCTAGAGGCAATAGGAAACTACTGGAGTTTATTGAGTAGGGAGGTTGGGCTGGGCCTGTACTAATGGTGGCTGTGTAAGAGGAGAGAAAGAAGTTCATTCAAGAGGTGTGGCAAAGGTGAAATCAGCAGTCCTGGGCAAGAGCTTACATAGGGGAGTTATATATGGGGGTGAAAAACAATGAGGAATCCCGGATGACTCCTAGAGTTTTGAGCCTGGGGGAATGAAAGGATGGTGTTGCCCTCTACAGTAGTAGGAAAGGCAGGAGATGGAGGAGAGTTCAGGTGGAAAGATAGTGAGTTCTGTTTAGGACATGCTGAGTTTAAGATGTTGACTGGACATCCAGTTTGGAAAGTGACCTGACAGTGAACAATCAATGTTAGAAAACTCATCAGTTACTTGGAGCTTCAGTCCAACTGTTGGCGACATGCCCTAAAGTTGAATTAAAAAAAAATAAAGAAGTTGTGCGCACAAAAATACCCACAGATCTCTTATTGTAAAAGGGGGTAAAAAGCCATCTACATGCCCAATGCTTGTGGAACAACTCCAAATTCTGTTATAGAAGTGAAATGACAAGTGATTCTCCAGTTGATAAATGGTCAAAGGTTATGAACAGGCAGTTTTCAGATGAAGAAATTAAAGCTATCTACAGTCATACCAAAAAATGCTCTAAAATCACTATAGATTAGAGAGATGCAAATCAAAAAAAACTCTGAGGTGCTACATCACACCTATCAGACTGGCTAACATGGCAAAACAGGAAAATGACAAACATTGGAGAGGATGTGGGAATGCTGGAACAGTAATTCATTGTTCGTGGAATTGTGCACTGATGCAACCATTCTGGAGAACAATTTGGAACTATTCCCAAAGGGCTATAAAAATTTGCATACCCTTTGACCCAGCAATACCACTTCTAGGGCTGTATTCTAAAGAGATCATAATAATGGGAAAAGGACCCACATGTACAAAAATATTTATAGCAGCTCTTTTTATGGTGGCCAAGAACTAGAAATCAAAGGGATGCCCATCAATTGGGGGATGGCTAAACAAGTTGTAGTATATGAATGTAATGTAATACTATTGTGCTATAAGAAATGATGAACAGACAGCATTCAGAGAAACCTGGAAAGACCTGTATGAACTGATGCTGAGTGGCGGGAGCAGAACCAGGAAAACATTGTACACAGTAACAGTCACAGTGTGCAAGGACTGATTTTGATAGACTCAGCAATACAAGGACCTAAAACAATCCCAAAGGACACATGATGGAAAAATGCCAGTGACATCCAGAGAAAGAACTATGAATGCAGAATGAAACAGACTATTTTCTTTTTTTGTTTGTTTTTTTTCTTAATCTTTCTCATGGTTTCTCCCATTTGTTATAATTCTATGCAACATGACTAATGTGAAAACGTATTTAATTAAAGGAATGTATGTGAATAGCTCATATGAGACTGCAAGCCATCTTGGGGAGAGAGGGGAGAAGAAGGGAGAAAAAATTTAAACCTTATGCAAGTGAATGTTAAAAACTAAGAATAAATAATTTAATAAATGGGGGAGGGGAGAATGTGAGCTCCTTGAGGGCAAGGGCCATGCTTTTGCATATCTTTAAATCTCTACCACATACCACAGTGCCTAATAATTTACTTTTTTTAAAGAAGCGAAGTGGCTCAAAGAGTGTGGCAAAGTAGACAGAGAGCTGGTGTCGGAACTATGAAGTCCTGGGTTCAAGTTTGTCCTCTTACACACAAACATTGCTATATGACCTTTATAAGTAATTAAATATCCCAAGTAATGCCCCAAGTAATTCTCCAATATTATATAATACCAAGAAGTTGCTGATTTACATTGGTTGGGGGGAGAGGTAGTTTCTTCTCTATTTACCACCCAGAATAGAAACAAATATCATAGCACCATTAAGAAAGGAAAATATGAAGAATATAAAGATCTTAGTCAACAAGAAAATATTCAAAGTAAAAAAAGTAGAGAAGTATACATATTAATTACATGCATATATAAAGTTTGTATATGTAAAAGTGAAACTGATCAATGCAAGTAATTCAAAGGGGACACATTAGGAATAATTAATAAGCAATTAATGTTGTTAATATTATAAAGTATATCAAAAATTATAAATGGCTTTGGAAACATAATTTTAGCAATTTTTCTTGTGCTAAGTTGATAATAATCCTGGAATACAGCTGACAGAAGCCATCCAGTTGGGAAATCCAGAGAACCTAATATATAAAATTGTGTATTGTGGACAAGAAGGTAGGAAACTAGACCAAGGTCTAGCTAAGGCTACCCAGAGCTTGCAGGTTTTCACTGTGACTTTAAACCAGGGCTCAGAAGCCCACAGGACATATACAATGAGGGAAATTATCAGGGAGCACCCCAGAATGGACCCTCAGACTCTCCCCATCATCCAGAAATATTATTCCATGTAAATTGCTGCCTTTGCACACCATTCTACTTACACTACAATAGACAGTGTAGTAACAAGTTACTCCTGAGGTCTGAAAAACACAGGCCTTTGTCATTACCCAGATCCCAGATAATATAGATTAGCACTAAAATAAAAATTTATGTTCTACTGTGCTTCTAGAAGTACACAGAGCCTAGTCCTAATAAAAAGTCCCAGTTCCAGAAGCAATGCCAGAACAATGAGTAAATAGTAGAAACTATATATTACATACAAGCAAAGGCTCAAAGAAAATTCTGATTTTTATAGGTTTTACTCAAATTACTAGAGTAAATGAATTTAAAATGTCAACAATCCTAGTATAAATTAAATGAAAGCTATAGAAAAATTGGATGGAGAATAGTACAACAAACACAAAAGTTTACTCAAGTAAAAAACACATTTAAAATTAGATGGGACTACACAGAAATCAATGACTGCAGAGACAACAAGAAGTACTAAAAAACAAAAGACTAGGGGAAAAAAATCAGAAAATGTAAGATATCTTTAATAAAAAAAATTTGACCTGAAAAATTTGTCAAGGAAAGGTAATTTTAGAATCATCAAACTACCTGAAGTGCTCAAACATAAAAAAGTCGACATAGCATATTTCAAGAAACAATGAAGACTGCCCAGATGAAGTAGAATAAAAAGGATGAAAATCAAAAGAATTCACTGGTTACCTCAGGAAAGAAACTCTCATATGAAAACTCTCAGGAACATTAGATCCAAAATCTAGAAATATATATAAAAATAATCTTTTATGTTTCATATTTTTATATTGTATTATACTGCATTATACTGCATTATATTATATTATATTATATTATATTATATTATATTATATTATATTATTATATATAACAGAAATCTAGGTCAAAACAGTGAATTAATTCAAATACCAGACAGAGTCAGTTGGAATGCTAAAAAATCTGGAAGCTAACACTTTTAGGAAGAAAGGAACTTGGAATATAATGCTCTAGAAGGCAAAAAAAATGTTATAACTAATAATAAGTTACCCTGAAAGACTGAATTTATCTGACTATGGACAATTGAGTCTTTAATGAAATAAAGGACTTAGAATGAAGAGACCACAGCTAAGTAGCTACACTGAAATGCAAACACACAAGTCAAGAGAAACATAGAAAGATAAACAAATTGAGAAATTAGAAAGGACTACACAATAATACTAATAGCACGAACATTTATATATTGCATACTATGAGCCAAGGCTGAGACCATTTGACAATAAATAAATGGTTAAAGGATGTGAACAGGCAGTTCTTAAAGAAAGAATGTCAAGCTATCAAGAACCATAAGAGAAAACACTCTAAATCAATATTAAGAAGAGAAATTCAAATTGAAACAACTTTGAAATTCTAGCTCACTCTTATATAATTAACACAATTGATAAAAATGGAAAATGAGAGTTGTTGGTGGAATTGAGGGAAGTTCAGAACATTGATTCACTGTTGGGGAAACAAGAATTAGACCAACCCTTGTGGAAAGCAATCCGCAACAATACCCAAAGTCACTAAGTGTTGCATAGCCACTGATATAGCAATACTACTACTAGTCTTAGCTCCCAAAGAGATCAGAAAGAAGAAAAAGATCCTTAAATACAAAAATATTTCCAGCCACATTTTGTTTTTGTGAAGAACCACAAACAAAGGTGGTACTCAGTTAAAGAAGAGCTGAACGAATTATGGTATAGGAATGTAGTAGAATAAAGAAATGAGGAAAAGATAATTTCAGAGATGCCTGAGAAGATGAGAGAATGAAAAAAAATAGGACAATTTATATAATGATACAAACAACTTTGAGAGACTTGATAACTAATTAATACAATGACCAAACACAGTTTTAAAGGATCGATGATGAAGCAAGCTACCCACCTCCTGACTGGATGGTGGGGGCTGATATTTGTGATGTACTCATTGTGAAGAATGAGTGGTGTATTTTTGTCCAAACCAAATGTGTGGGTTTGTTTTGCTTAGCTATGCATATTTCTCTCTCCCTTCCTCTTCTTTCTTTCTTTCTCTCTCTCTCTCTCTCTCTCTCTCTCTCACACACACACTCACACACACACACACACACACACACACACACACCATCCTCACTAGATATTACTAATCCAAGTAAACTATGACCCTGTATCTTGCTTTCTCAGCCAAACTCCTTGAAAATTCTGTTTGTACTTGCTGCTCATTTGTGCTCTTCATATTCTCTTCTGTAATTTAATAACCATTCACAGCATTCAATCGAAGCTGCTCTCTCCAAAGTTCTCTTATTTTCTAAGTCAAATGATCTTTCCTCACATCTCATGCTAACTGACCTCTACAAAGCATCTGACACTGTTGTTCACATTCTCTCCCTGGATGCTCTCCTCTGTGGCTGGCTGGCTGGCTAGATAAAAGATATGTGTGTGTGTGTGATTTTATATATGTGTGTATGTACATATATGTGTGTGTATGTGTGTGTGTGTTGTGATTGGTTCTGGGCCACAGGTTACATACATTTTCTCAAGTAAAGGATACTAATAGTCTATTTTATGGGATCCTTAAACTCTTTTCACACTAAAACGGGTCCTTGTACTTGCAAAGATTGGAACTATCACAATCAATTTTCCATCTTCAGAAGAGGGAGTGGTGACTATGGAGTAGAATAATATATGTAACTGCTGTTTCTCTTTTTTTAACTGAAAGTCTATGATAGGTACAACTTGTTTTCTTTTGGTTTTTCCATATATATATGTATATAATAATGTAATAAATTCAGCATGAACTTTAAAGTTGCCTTGATTGTCTATAAAAATCTTCCAGTCTTCCTTGTGAATTAAAGAAAATACTTCAGTTCTTTTCTTTTTTATTTTATTCTTTTTTTTTTTTTAGCAGTACCATCCAAGGAGACAGTTCTGAATCTCAGGTAAGATAAGAAACAGGAAGAAAGAGTTTGGGGACACTTATTAATTACACTAAGACTGAAAATTGAAAAAAAATCATGACTATATGATACAATGCAGTTTCTGATGACTAGGAAAGCATCTATCTATTTATCTATCTCATCAGTGTTGCACCCATCACTGGGAAGTAGAAGCTTGATGGAGGGAGGACAAATGCACTCTAAGATCATGCCAGAGTTTATTTCTATGCAAATGACATTTACTCATGTATCGTGGTATCCCTTTTGGACATCTACATAAAAGCATTCTTTACAAAGCTATCATGTGTTAATTAATTCCCCCAAGAGGAATCTCTGACATAGTTGGTATTAAATCATATGAACAGAGTAGATCCAAAACCCAATTTTCAAAAGTAACTTTGCTTTTCCACATGCATTTAGATTAAGGTAGGGGGAAAAAAATGTGCATATACTCCAGGTGCAATAGAATTTGCTCGTTATCTCACCCCTCATTTAGAAAATGCAAGTAGTCAATATTGAGCATAGCTAAGCTCAACTATTGACCCCAACAGGTCAATACGGTGTTCGATATTAGTTGGACACAGCTCAGCTGTCAAATTTGCACTAGTAGAAGAGGCATCTGCTTCAGTCCTGATTACTGATTCCTGGAGCCATCTCATTCCCCACGGTATCTTATGTAATGTATCTGTCATATTCAAAAAATTACCCTTCTTTCTAATTTAATATTGACTTCAGAGAGCAACCTGTGGGACAAAACAGCTATTCATAGTCCATAGATTTGTTTCCACAAAAGTCCTGACTGCTGCTGATCTGCTTGTTTGGGATATTTCACAGGTAAATAGTAGGCAGTAGCAAGATTTAAAAACATCAGTTACCTATCTCCCATCTCTGCATCTCATTCTTTTTTCAAAATCAAACATAAACTATCCAGTTCCTGGCCTGATCAAGGTCCACCTCAGAACAAACACCCTGTGAAAACTGCTTTTCTCATTCCTCTGCCCACTAACTAACAAGTGGCACAGTCACAGGTAACTAAACAAATTCAAGTTTTGCATTTCCTAGAACTTTTGGATTAATCCTGTGTCTGGGGTCCTCCTGAGGTCTAGGAAAGTAATGGGCTCATAGTCATTTGGTAGATATTTTCTTATTGTATTATACATTGTGTTCTTGTTATGTGCTACTGTTCATTTGCTTATCAATTCTATGCTAAGAATAAAAACCACTATATGCAATTTTCAAGCATGCTCATCTGTTTCTGTGGAATATAATACCAAGGACATGTGACTAGTGTGCACTAAAATACAAATTGAAGTGTTCAGCAAAGGTTCCCTTCTTCCCTTCCTATCTTGAATCCCTCTGACATTACCTAACCCTCACCATCTCCTGCTTCATTTCCGTCTTTAATGTGAGACTCTCCTTTCTTTGCCAAGACCAGCCCCTCTGTATGCACCCTTGATTCCATCCCCTTCTTTCTTCTCCAAAAATTCCCACATCAAATGATTCCAAAAAACACCAAGATTGCCTAAAAGCCATAGACTGACTTAAAAAGGACTTTGAAAACCAAATAAGAGAAGTGGAGGAAAAATTGGGAAGAGAAATGAGAATAATGCGAGAAAATCATGAAAAGAGAGTTAACAACCTGACTGAAGAAAATAACACCTTAAAGGACAAATTAACTCAAATGGCAAAAGAGGCCCAAAAAGCCAATGAGGAGAATACCTTAAAAAGTCGAATTTGCCGATGGAAAAAGAATCTCAAAAATTTATCCCCATCATCCTTGATGTCTCTCTAATCTTCAGTCTCTCCATATGCACTGGATCTTTTCTGCTCCCTGGAAGTATGCCCATTTCTTCACAAATCTCTCTTATGTGATCCTACTTTCCTCACTAGCTATTATCTTAAATCTCTCCTTCCTTTTTTAGCGGAGCTCCTTGAAACAGATGTCTATACTAGACATTGCTACTTTCTCTCCTCTCACTGTCTTCTAAATCTTGCTTCCAACCTGATTAGTCAATTGAAACTGCTCTTTTTCAACTGTCAAATCAAATGTCCGTTTCTCAGTTTTTCATCCTTCTTGACCTCTCTGCAGCATTTGACTTTATTGATCAATTTTGCCTGGATACTCTCTCCTTTCTGAATTTTCACAACGCTTCTCTCTCTTCACTCTCCTCTAACCTGTCTGCTCCTTTACTGGTTCTTTAACCATGTCACACTCACTAATTATGGCTGTCCCCCAAGTCTACAGGCTGGACCCTCTTCTCTTTTTTCTCTATGCTATCTCACTTGGTGTGTTCATCACCTTGCTATGCAGGTGATTCCTAAATCCATATTTCCTATCCTTTTCTCTCATCTGACCTCTAGTGTTACATCTCTGTTAGATATCTGGAACTCAATGTACCATAAGCATCTCAAACTCAGCAAATGCAAAACAGAACCCAGGATCTTTTCCCCAACCCCATCTGTTCTATTAGTATGGAGGGGACTACCATCCTCCCAGTTACCCAGGTTCAATCTCACTTAGCCCACATCTCTAATGCCTTACAAAATCTCACCGTTTCTACCATCGCTCTCCCTCTTGTATGTGTCTCCTTCTCTCTACTCACATAGCCATTAATCTAGTTTAGGCTCTCATTATCTCACCGGAACTAATACAATAACTTTCTAAATTGTTCTCCCTGCCTCGGGTCTCACTGCTTTCCGTCCACTCAGCTTCCAAAGTTATTTTCCATAAGCATAGGCCTGATCGTGTCATTCTACTATTGAATAAACTCTAGGAGGTGTCTGTTATCTCCAGGAACAAATACAAAGTTTTCTGTTTGGCATTTAAATCTCTTCACAACCTGGTTCATTCCTTTCTTTCCAGTCTTTTTCTATTATTTCCTTTTGAAATTTTTTTTTATTTCATTTTTTTCCTTTGCAAATTATATGCTCCTCTTATGCTGGCCTATTTTTATAATTCAACAAACAAGGTTACTCCATCTCCAGTTTTCTTGTCTTTCCACTGGCTGTCTTCCAGATATGTAAGAGAATGCTATGCCTTCTCACCTCTGCCTTTAGAATTCCTGGTTTTTTTCAATACTCAGTTTAAACTCTGCCCTCTGCAAGAAACTCCTCTCCTTGCCACCTCTTACCCTAGATGCTAGAACCTTCCTTTCTAAAGTAATTTTCCACCAACTCTGTACATACCTAATTGTTAAGTGGTTGTCAGCCCTACAAACTCCTTGAATCCCTTTCTTTGTATCACCTGTGGCTTAGTATTATGCCTGGAACATAACAGGAATCTAATAAGTGTTTTTTAAATTATTGAGGTGTAAAAAGGGATGGAGGTGAAATTCACCATCTGGTGGTGGCTCAGAGTAAAGTTCTAATTGGATGGCCCCACAAAGCCACAAGCCATTATGAGTCAGCACGGGCCAGCCAAGGCTAACATTGTTTAGAGGGAGAAAGTCACTGACTCTCTGAAAAGCAAAAAATACGAAATTTATTTAGCACTTCTGCCTGTCTGAACATGCATGAACCATCAGACTAATTTGGTAATCACCAAGCAAATGGCTGGTTATCGGTGCCACATGGTGGTTAAAGAGATAACCTCTAAAACCATGTTCAGCTCTGACATTATATTCTTATTTGGGGCCAAAGGACCTGAATTCACACCTAACTCATTTCCTGTTTTCTCTGTGAACCTGTTTTCTCATCTGTAAGGTGATGAGGTTGGGCTAAATTGCTTCTCAGGTCCCTTCCAGCCCTAAATTTACAGTGTAAACACACTTTATAAAGCCATGTACTGCCTACCAGATAATCTGATTTGGCTATACTTGTACGAATTTAGAAAGTGATTGGTTACTTGGCAAATGACCAAAGACACAAACTGAAAGTCGGAATTAAACTGAAAGCTGATGAATGGTTTGTAGGCCATGGCAAGACATTGGTGAGCTCAAGGAAAGTTTACAAATGGCTCCCTTCTGTGTGTTACTGTCCACTTGAGGATGTGAGACTCTGCTGGTACATTCACAGTTTAATATCATTAAATTAATCTATGCCACAGAAAGCAGAATATTCTGGCATGAAAAATTTGTGCATTCAGGGGGGAAAAAGCCATTATTTTAACAGCCTCTTGTTAAGCCTCTCCACATGTTGGACCCTAGGCAGCAGCCTACTTTCACCACCCCCTTGTCTCTGTTCTTATCAGTTGCCATATAGATGATACGGCCTTTGTCTCTTTGTTCTAACACAGATGATAGAATACAGGCCAGGTGTTAATTGATTGGAGGGAAAGGTGGTTTTTATTTCCCAGGTTCAATCTATTGACTTACATACTCCACATGAGCATGTCTATCACACATTCCTTGTTCTGAGGATGATCTCACAGCTGTATTCCGTACCTAGGAGTGTTCACTGTGAGCACAGGTACAACTTGAATCAGCCTTTAGTCAATGGTATCATCAGTAGCCAAGAAATGTGCTATATAGGACCACTTTCTGAGTTTGATTTTGAGTTAGTTTGCAGCCAAACATATCAAGGTTTCTACTATTTAAAAAATGGGTATAGACACTCCTAAGAATCTCCTACAGTTTAATTTTAAAATGAGACAAATGACAATAAAACTTAATTTGTAGCAAAAACAGCTGTTTATGGTCTTGGTCTCCATCTGGGGAGCATAAGCATTTCCAGTGACCTTTCAGAAAGATTAGCATAGACTTATCCAGAAGACAGCATGAAACTGATTCCATGGCATTCTATCAGAGAAATGTGCTCTCCTGCCTCGGTCCCAAATCTTTCAATTCTAATATTAAAAAGAGATACATAAGTGAATATCCCAGAAATGAACCGTATCTTACGTTAAGGCTCTTCCCCAGCGCTACCACTTAAATGAGATCTATTCTGTTCCCCCAGGTTACTAGTGCCCTCCTCCAAAATAATTGTCTTGAGGACAGGGAGGTTTCATTTTTTATCCTTTGTGTCTGCAGGACCCAGCACAGTGCTGGGCACATAGCAGGCATTTATTATTAGTCTTATTCAACAAATGATAATATTCACATATTAAAATACTGGGTTACTCCTGTTACCTTAATTATTCTTTTTATTGGCAATGTTTAGGAAGAAGGCCTTGAAGTCTAAATATGCTTTAGAAAGAGGCATAAAAAAGAAAAGGATAATACTATGCACAATTTAGTCCTATTTTCACTGTCTAAAGGACTTTTAAACTCCTCTGCACATTCAGATTTGAGCAGCTAAACACATTTTCACACTTACTAGGTTTTGTCTTTAATATGGGCATGATTTAATAGGAAATGATTGACGCACCCTTTCTTTGCCTTTTTATCCATTGTTATGTTCTTCAATTGCATATGTGTATCTTAATCAAAAGAACAGTTCCATACCACCCTTGGACATAAAAGGAGAGGTTTTCTATAGCTATTACAGAATCAAAGTAATATTCTGCAAAGAAATGAAGGTGAAGCCCCAGAGAAATCCTGGGATACAGATGAAAAATGCCACGTGCGTGGTACCCAGAACAAGCCACTGCAATCAATCAAAAGGATTGTAAAAATATTGGTCCACACTTACTTGATGCGTGCTCTCATTCCTATTATTCTTCTGAATATTCCACGGAGCTCTCATCTACTAATCTCACTCACATTGGAGAGGACCAAGTATATGTAAAAATGCCAGGCTCAATTAGTGAGTCAGGGGAAGAAATGACCTCTGAAACGCTTTATTTCAATAAACCTTTTTATGCCAAGGAGCTAGGGCTGAGGGAGAGACAGCATCAGGAAGCAGAGCAGGAGATTGCTGATCACAATAGTGAAATTACCTTGATTAAGGCACGTGTTCTCTGTGGCCATCATTTCACCAGGTGAAAGTTATTTAATTACTTTATTCCAGGAACTCAAGCCATTTGGGGTTCAAAAGAGGCATTAGGCCAGCCCATTGGGAACTAAGATAATTAGCACAATCCCATTATTCAGAGAGACTATACAAAACCCAAGTTAGAGATGACTAAATTTCTTTCACAGTGGCTGGTGAACTAAACCCCCCCCCCCTTTTTTTAAGGGGGAAACTAATCCATTTGAAAACAGAAGTTGTTAACTGGCTTCTTGAATTTAACATCTGGTAACATTTTCATCTTTTGCAAACTAGTAAAACGTTATAGTATTTTTGACAGTGGGAGTTCAGTGCCAGAAGAAATTTTATCAGTACAAAGAGACTACAAAATTGGTTTCTTACTGGGCCACAGGGTTTTCTAATCCTTATCTTGCAACATAAGAAAAGCACTACTGGGAATATGCAATTTGCCTATAATTTCTCCAAGAAACAATATTTTTTGGAATTAATTTCTAAAGGATTTAATGTGAAAGCATTAGATACTGCTATTATATTCCACTAAAATATTGTATGCAGAAAATCTGGTCTTTTATAATGCTTTAGCTGTGAGAAATGATATGCATATCTTAATACTTCTTGTGAATTCTTTTTTATTATATCCATTACATTCATCTATGGGTACCATTCATTAATTTAATTTTTAAATATTTCTAATTTTCAGCAAATCACTATTTTCTTAAAAGTGAGAAGAAAGAAATACTTTGTTTTTTTCAAAGTGAAAAAGAAAAATTCAGTGGGGCCATTAGGAGGGAAGTCATTTTGAGATGTAAATTGTTGATTGCTTTATGGTTTTCATGGAAGTGATTGTCTCCCACTAGGGCACTCAAATGAGGGGAAGATATATCTAACATCTGGCATCTCAGAACATGTACTATTTTGAGTGAGAATGAAAAGATAATACTGAAAGTAGACAAAATTGATTTACATGATTATGAACGAATTGGATACAAGTAAAAAGTTCGATTCTTTCAGTTCTTTATAGCTTGTCCATACAAACAAGTAACTCCATAGAGATTTAGACCTATATTGATTTAGAAGTGGAAGAAAGGACCTTAGGATCATCTACAACCCCCTCATTCCACAGATAAGGAAACTAAGGCCTAGAAAAGGAACATTACTTACCTAATATCTTGAACCCACATCTTCTCATTCTATATCCTGTAGTTTTCCAACCACATTCTGTTTGTTCTCTTAGATACTGTCTCCAATATATGGCCAAGCCAGGGATTTGTAACCTCTTTTATTTCACAGACCGATTAGACAGCTTGGTGAAGCCTTTCCACTCATTCTCAGAATGATGCCTCTAAATGCATAACATAAAACACATGGGATTACAAAGGAAACTAAAATATAGTCATTGAAATGTTTAAATAAAAAAAAAACAAGTGCACAGACCCTCAGATTAAGAACCCTTGGCCAAAGGAAATTATCTAAATATTGATCTGACTTACTGATTTTTGTCCTGAACTAACTTGGCTGTGGTAATACAACTGCCTACAGTTGAGTTAGAGGACTGGTAATTTTTAAAAATAAACCAATACTACCGCCCCTTTAAAAAAATCCACAATTAAACTTTTGGTTAGCTATATTTTAAATCATTAAGTAGAAGATTCTTTACATATAGAAATAACCTGATTCACAAGTAGGTATTTGTTAAGCTTCCTTTATGCAGGATGCTGGAAAAGGCACTGGAGATATACAAACAGATCCCAAAGCATCTATAGCAGCAATTATCAACCTGTGCGTCATGCCCCCTTTGGGGGTCAAATGGTCGACCCTTTCACAGGGGTCAGAGGGGTCGCATAAAACCATCTGAAAACATATTTCTGATGGTCTTAGGAACCGAGACATCACTCCTCTATCCATCTCCAGGAGGATCCGCCCACATGCAGATATGCCTACATACAAGTATTAAAGGGTCATTGCATTAGGAAGGTTGAGAACCACTGCTCTATAGTCTTAAGAAGCTTACATTCTTCTTGGGGAATGTGATACAGACATACATAAGTAAAAACAAAGTGTATGCAAAGTAATACAAGGTGGTTTCAAGGGGTGGTAAGCACTACAGTAGGGATCATCAGTAAGGCCTTGTGCAGGAGGTGGTACCTGGGCTGGAGATCCTAAGAGGAAGAGATGAGGATGGATGAAGTGAATTACAAGTCTGGAGGCTAGTTTGAGCAAGGGCAAAGAGGCAGAAGATTCAGTATATGGAACAGCCAAGAGACCCATTTGACTGGAGCATAAAACTACACTTGAAAAGAAGGTGTGAAACCAATTGTGGAGGCTATTAAATGCCAGACTAAGGATTTTGTATTTAATCACCAAGTGGCACGGATGGCTGCTCACTGGGAAGTCTTACATTGATAGTCTGTGTGCCTGGCTTGGGCAGAAGTGCAGAGCAAGTCCTATGCTCTCCATGGTCACCAGAGAGACAGTGACCTTTTCTGTTTGCATCCTCTTTTTAAAAGTAATTTTCATATTTTTAAATAACTTTTATCGATATCCTTTGTTTTTGCATTGACTAAATTTCTCCCAACATCACTTCCTTTAATGCCTAAGAGCTTTCTCATATAGGCCAAAATGTTTTTTAAAGAAAAAGAAAAGGAGGGAAGGGAAGGGAAGGAAAGGGAAGGGAAGGGAAGGGAGAAAAGGGAAGTGAAGGGAAGAGAGGAGGAGAGAAGGGGAGGTCCCTGAATGACTATAACCTCAAAAATACAAATTACTCAGTCACTGAGAGAAATTCTTAACAGATACTGCATTTGGTCTTCTCAATAATCTTGGGAGGTAAGTGCTATAATTATCCCCTTTTTGCAGCTGAGGAGATAAGGCAGGCAGAAAAGTTAAGTGAGTTACTCAGAGTTACTCAGTTACTTTGAGGCCTGACTTAAGGGTTCAGTTCTCTAACCACTGGGCAACCTAGAAAAGCAAAGCTGGGGGTGAGGGTGGGAGAAACAGTAAAGCTGAAAATTCTGAAGACAAATGCATTTTTCACACCTGTGGACCACCCACCTTTGCAAAGGAGTAGATATGTGGGATGGTACATCTCCTCTTTAGAATCATGCTTATTCTTAGGCAGCAAGCATTTATTAAGTGCTTCTGTGAGCCAGATACAGTGCTAAGGACCAGGGATATAAAGAAGCAAAAACAGGGCAGCAGTGGCACAGAGAATAGAGTACCAGCCCTGAGTTCAAATTCAGCCTCAGACACTTAATACTTATTAGCCGTGCAACCTTGGAAAAGTCACTTAACCCCAATTGCCCCACCATCCCCCCTACAGAAAAAAAAATCAAAAGCAGTCCCTGCACTCAAAAAACTGTAATTCTATTCTTTCATGTTCAATTGTTTTGTGGTTGCTCTTTCCATTAGTACTGTTATAGTCTTTGTGTGTATTTTTCTTGGCTCTGTTTATATCAATTCATGTGAGTTTCTCCATCCTTTCTACATCATATGTGTCATTTCTCATATTATTAAAACATAATAATTCTATATAAAATAATGTAACAATATTCTATTATTACAGCATGATAATACTACATTCCATTAATTTATGAGATGCGGTTTGTTCAGCCATTTCCAAATTGATAGACGTCTACTTTGTTTCCAGGTCTTGGCTACCACAAAGAATTTGATTATCAATATTTTGGTTTATGTGGGGACTTTCTTCTAATCAGTAGCTTCCTCAAGGGTACCTTCTAAGCAGTGGAATCTCTGTATTTAAAAGTATGAACATTTTAAATTATTTCATTTGCATAATTCCAAATTGTTTTCCAAAACGGTAGTACTGATTTACAGTTCTACCAATCATGTATATACACCTATACCTATCTTGCCACACCATCTCCAACATGAACTATTTCTATCATTTGTCATCTTTGCCAATTTGCAAGGTGTGAGGTAAAACTTCAGGATGGTTTTGACGTTCATTTCTCATATTAATAATGATTTCAAATAGTCTTTCATGTGTGTTAATCATTTGCAATTCCCCCTTTTAAGAACTGTCTGTCCTTATTCTTTGACCACATATCTATTGGGGAATGGCTTTTATTTATTCATTCATTCATATATGTATAATTTATCTATACCTATGTGTGTGTGTATCTTAGCTATCTTTGAATAGTGGACTATTATCTTGGGAATTTGATACAAAGGGGTTTTTTGGGTTTTTCCATTTAATTATTTTCCTTAGATGATTTGGTATTGTTTGTGCCAAAGCTTTTCAATTTCATACAATCAAAATTATTCACTTTTCCATTTCTAATTGCCTTTAAACCCTGTTTTATTAAGAATACATCTGCTAATAGTATAGTTCCATAACAAATGGTGAGGAGGCAGATTTCAGAAAAACCTGGAAAGATTTACACAGACTGATGCAAAGTAAAATGAACAGAATCAGGAAAATATCGTACCCAGTAACAACACATTGTGCAATGATCAACTATGAATGATTTATCTCTTCTCAACAATACAATAATCCAAGACAACTCCAAAGAACTCATGATGGAAAATGCTGTCTACATCCAGAGAAAGAATTGATGGAGTCTGAATGCAGATCAAAGCATAACATTTTCACTTCATCATTTTCCTAGTTTATTTTTTTTCTTTTAGTCTATTTCTTCTTTCACAGCATGACTAATGTGGAAATAAGTTTTACGTGATTGCACATATATAACTTCTATCAAATTGCTTACCATTTTAGAGAGAATAAAGGGAAAAGAAGAAGGTGAGGAAGGGAGAAAATTTTGAAAGTCAAATTTCTTTTTAAATGAATGTTTACAAATTGTCTTTACATGTAATTAGAAAACATAAAATACTATTTTTGAAAAAAGAATACATACTTATCCATAGCTGTGGAAAGTATTTGATTTGCTTCTTATTTTTTGGAAAGTAATTGGTATTAAATATTCTTATCCATTTTGAATTTATGTGGAATATTACATAAATTGTTCATCTATGCCTAATTTCTTCTGGATTGATTTTCAGATTTTCTAGCAATTTTTATCAACAGGGAGTTCTTTTCCTAAGTAATTTATATTTCTGAGGTTATAGCACATTGAATAATTACATTTTATTGGTTCTGATACTCCCTTGTCTACTATGTTCCTTTGATTTACTTCTTTATCTTTTAACCAATACTATTTTTTAAGCTACAGCATTTTAGTCAATTTTAAAGTCTTTATCCATACATGTCCATTATTTCCACTGATATTCCAGTCCTTCTGTTTCCTTGTAATTATTTGATTGAATTATATAAACTATCAAATTATGATAGTTTTACTTGCATAGCATTAAAACTGTGGGTTAATTTTGGTAGTATTTTCAGTTTTATTATATTTCCACAGCTCAGTCATAAGCCCTGAAGTTTCCTCTGACTATTTAAGTTGTTCTTTTTTCCTTAAGGAACACTTCATAATTGAATCTATGTAAGTATTTTTGTGCCTTGGTTGATCAATCACCAAGTATTTTATGCATTTTGTAGTTGTTTAGAATAGATTTTCCCTTTTCTTATTGATTCTTGTTATTATGATTATTATTATATGGAAATTATATATTATATATTATTTTATTATATCATATTAGATATAATTATATATTATATATAAAGTTATATATAATATAATATGTTATTATTATTATTATATGGAAATAATAATGAGTTGGGGGATTAGCTTTTTTGGCTACTAATTCATGATGTTACCTTGTTCTACTTGTTGGCTTATAGACACAGTTGCAATTACTTTACTTTTTGCATATAATTCTTGTTTGGGGAAGTATAATAGCAATGGAATTTGAAGATCTTCCATGCCCCATGTATTGGCAAGCAAACACGTACTTAACATCTTGTTTCAAGCCCATCATTGCCAAGTATTAAGATCCAAAACTTGTGAATCCCACAGTGGGTTGAACTTGTTGATGTAACAGGAAGGGGCAGAACAGGGAAGAGCTCATACCACATATAAAGAAAACCCCAAGCTGAGAGACGCCAGAACTGCTGGGGGCCAGAACTGCTAGAAGCCAGAACTACTAGGAGCAAGCAGTGTGGAGGCTGAGGAACAGAGGCCCAGATTGGAGAGAGAAGAATTGAGAACTAAGAAGTGAACTGAGAATTGAGAAGAACTGAGAAATGAGAAGAGAGAACTGGGAGGAAGCATGACTGTGATGCCAGTACTTTGTCTGTTTTGATGTTACATTGTCAGATTTGTCTGCTGATAGAGGACAGCGCTGTTGTTACAGAAGCCCTGAAAGATGATTTTCTTGTTGTATGTTTACAGAAATCCTGGAGGAGGGTCTTGCTGACATTTTTAGAGGTTCTGGGACTATGCTGATAATTTGTGCTGATTTCTCAGACTTTGTTGTTGGGTCTATGTTGATTTCACAGGCAGAAAGTGAATTGATGAGGATGCCAGCAATATGAATGAATGTTACTGTGATTTTGTTAAGTTTTGTCTTCCCAGGAGCAGAAACTGTGAAGGACTTGAGGTAGACTAGACACTGTGGGCTTCAATGTGGAATAGGAACTGAACAAGGAGCTGGACATCAAGGAGCTGACAGGAGCTGAGACCATGGAAGAGGAACCATGGGAGCTGAGAGCCTGCCTCAAGTAAAGATGAAAAGACCTCTCCTTGGGTATCTAATGTGCACTGAGAAGATCATGATTTACTGTGGCCTAGGGGTGGAGAACTTTGACCTTTACATTTAGATAATTGAGTTAAGGAATTATTCATTAAGGATGATTGGAAACTAATCTCTAATTAAGAAGAAAGAAGACTTTTTGATTGAAGAGATTAAGACAATGTGAGCTAGGGGTGGAGAATTTGACCTTTGTATTTTGTGACTGAATTAAGGACTTACTAAATGACTGAGTTACCAAATGAATGTTATCTTTTGCTTAAAACTATGTGGCTACTTTAGTGATAAGTTGGGAAGTTATAACATTGTGAATGCTGTACTTTGATTTCTGTGAATGTTTTGCCTTAATTTACTGCTGAATAAAGACTTCACTATACTTCATAATCAGAACCTTCAATCTGTTCATAGCAGCAGTCCCCTAGGAAGCTACTTGTGCTTGGCTTTACAGGGAGTTTTAAGGGTTTGAGGGGACTGGAAAAAAATGTCTAGATCTTCATCTTCTTTTTAACATGATCTGGAAGGATCATGTAGGAAAAAGCTTACCATCTTTCTACTGGGTCTGTGGACAGGCATGTGAATTTATGGACCTACCAATTAGAATGTGGGTTTAAGCCTCTACCTAATGGTTAACCCCACCTCCTTTTGAACAAATTATATTTCAATGAGTTCTCATAGCATTGTCTTGGTATAATACCATCATTTCCTCCCTCTCAGAAGCAGTACCCATACAGGAATACTACATATAGCATTTTTACTCCTAGTAAGAGTGAAAGCAAGCTAACTAAACAGGGATAGTGGTTTATCTGGCGGCTGGTAAGGATGTCTTAGCTACAGTTAAGAGTGTTGTTGTGATGGAGCAGGGTTATCACAATTAAAAGCTAACTCAGACAAGGAGCACTGTTGTCATCTTCCTCATATTGTTGAGCTTAACTCCACCTCTCTTCAAGATATGGCTCTCCTCTTTAATTCCTGCACCAACCTCCAACCCTAGTCACCCACATTCCAAGTTAGAGGGGCATCAAAAGAATGAGAGGGGGCTACATATATTTTATCATAACAGGAAGATGGAGCTCCCCAACCCAGCCAGACCACTAGTCATGTGTCCAGCCTTGACTCCAAGCTATCATCTAGGAAATCAACCCTTGTGGAGAGGAGAGACCTGACAATTTCCTCTACAGGTGTTCAGTCCCTTTCTTAGCAGTGACAGCTACTAAAGACTTGGAAAAGAAAGCTCTTATCACCAAAGTTCTTAGTTCTGGAAAATAGATCAACATTAGAAATGTATATAGTTTTATCAATGGGAATAACATTAAAGCCAATACATTAACAGCTGCTTTACTCTGTACCCTAAGCACTCTGAGGCTTTTTCATTTGACTTGAAGCTGAAACATTCCATATGTGTTGTCTTCACCTATTAGAATGTGAGTTCCTTGAAAGATGGACTGTCTTTTCTATTGGTATCCCTAGCTCGTAAGTGCTTTGTACACAGTAAATACCTAATAACTGCTTTTTCATTCATTCATTGAATCTTTTTGATTTGGCGAGTGTCATGGTCAAATCTGTCTTTTTTAGAAATACAAATTTGGCAAATACATCAAGGATTGATTTGGAAACAGGAGAAATTGGAAGCAGGGAGACCAATGGAAAGGCTATTATAATAATCCAGGTGGGAAGGGAAGAGGACCCAAACTTTGGTAAAGGTTATATGACCAGAAGAAAGGGGACAAATGTGAGAGGTATAGTGGAAATATAAGAGCAAGACTCAGTATCTAGTAGGATATGAGGAGTAAGGGAAAGGGAATAGTCAACAATGGCTCAAAAGTTACAAACCTTGATCACTGGAGAGATGGAGATGCCCTCAATAGATATAGGGAAGTTTGAAGGATACACAGTTTGGGGATGGATGGGAAAAGATAAGATTTATAGATAACATGAACATAACAAAGTATAAAGGAAAATTAAACCAGGTAGTTAGGAAGAAACCATTGTATAAAAATGTCATTATCAAATTCTAAGTGCATTTCTTCAGTGAAATGATAGTGAGGAAACTTGCTTAAAAAGTTCCTGTGTACAATAGGGAGAATTTCTCTGCAGAACATCTATTTTGGTATTTACTTTGGAAGATAATTTTTAATTGCCCAAACATTTGGGCAATTAGGACAGCCTTAATAAATCTCAATATGGGTTTGTAGGATTTAAGGATTGAAAGAGACCTTATTCGTTCCAACCTTCATTTTTCAGATGAAGAAACTGAGACTCAAAGGTTCAAAAAGACTCAGGGGCAGAGAAACTGTCTTATAGCCTTCCTGTAAAGTTCTTAAAAATAGTTAGGTCTCCCCATAATTCTTCATTTGCCATTGTTGACCCAGGCAGAGATTAATGTTCTAAACTATAGAAGAGAAAAACAAACCTCAAACATCTTTTATAGAACAGTAAATCTGTAAACATGTCAGACACTGAGCTTGTAATAAAATCTTTGATTTATTGAGAACCTTTCTCTAAGTACTTCACATACTTTATATAACCCTCACCCCAAAGGTTCACATCACTAAAGGTGGAGACAGGTGATAAACAGGCTAAGACATACAGTCAGACTGTCACAGCAGGGGAAGGGCATGAGATAAGCCTAAAGCTTTGCAACAGCATCTCTTCCATGCTGACAAATTCCATAAGTTACAACAATGGGGAAACCACATTTCACTAATTTCACAACACAAAGTTGGAAAGAGTATATATTTCAAACCTGGGACACAGGGGGGGTGAGTGGAATAAATTCACCCTAAACTGAAAGCTTAGCATTGAGCACAGTCCTCACTGTCTCACCATTATAATTCTAGCTTACCTTAACCATTTGTCCTAACACCACCAACGCATCCTTTCAGGAAGGATTATGGGAGTTTCTTAGTAATGAACATTGAAACTAAGCTATTTGCAAGAATTAAAATTAATTCAATAAACATTTGAGAAATGCCTTTTGTGTTCAGGGTGCTGGAGAAACATAAGAGAAAGAAAAACAGTTCCTGAACTCTAGTTACCTACTTTAGAACTGGAGGATTTGGTGGGGGAGTGGAAAATGATGTAGGATATATGTTTACATATTACTGCAAAGCATGTGCAAAATAATACAAAATAATTTCAAGGGGGAGAGGGTACAAATAATTGAGAAATAGAGTTGGGAGGTGGGATCAGGAAAGGCCTTCTGTAGATGTGGCACCCCAAACCTTAAACTGCTTTTAACTAAAGGGAAAGTGTGTATTTTATTTTTAAAAGGGCAATAAACATTTACTGTAACACTGCACAATAAATTCAGACCTCTGTTCTTCAGAGTATTGATTGGCTTCGGTGCAAACAGGCACCAAGGAAATAACCACATAGATTAATTATGACCTGACCAAGTTAGCCTCACTTCCTATGGGGAATCTCTGCCTTAACTATTGGTGCTCTTGGGCTAACAATGACCCTTGCCTATTTTTTTCCAGTCTGTACCCCCCTCCAAAGACAAATCTCTTCCGACAAAACACATAAAGAAAACATGGATGCTCCAGGAGATGGAGCAGCTCCATTTTCATTTCCCTCCCTGTTTTCAGTCATTTCAGATGATAAGGAAGAAAATTCACTGCATATCTCTTGTAGGACTGATTAAGGTCTGGGGAAACAGTTTGATTTTTAAGACCAAACTAGCAGGTGAGTACAAGAGTCCATTTGGGTTCAGGACCTGTAAGCCACCGTAGAAACCAACAGGAGTCATAAGCAGTGGCCCTGAAATGCCCATGTCCTTCTTTGGGATCAGAATCCTAGCTTAGTCATAACACTAATAATAATAATCAATTCTTAAAATAGGGTGAAGCAGTTCACCATCTCACTGATAGGAAGGTCCTACAGACCTCACTATCTTTCATTGTTGCTTATGTATAAGCCATTATATTTTCTCTTGTACTTTTTGAAATTATAACAAAGTGACTCCCACCCACCACCCTCTCCAAATACTGGCTATCATGTGCTAGTAAATCAATGGTTTATTAAATTAAGTTTAACAAAAATTATTAAATATCTGCTCTGTGCAAATCACTCTTCAAGTGAAATACCAATGTGACATTTATATAAGCTTTAAAGTTTATGTAGATGATCTCATCTCTAGCCCATCCTGAGGTATTGAATGGTATTTGGAATAAGGGACACTCTTGAAATGTAATAGCCAATGTTAGCTAGGAAAATTACCAAGCTACTAAATCTAACCCAGGTCGAAATAGGACTCCCATCTACATAACTTTGGCTTGATGTGAAGGATCAATGAATTTAAATATTTGGACAAAAAGTTCTCCTGAAAATAGGCACTCAAAGTACACTGAAATAGGTCTTAACAACAAGAAAAATATACTTTACAGTAGAATAACATTTGGATGATATTCAATTACTTCATCAATGTAATCCAAGCATCCTTTTTATAAAACTAATGTTGACACCTGTGCATTTTTGGTAACTAATAAACATTACCCAGAGAAACTTTTTCATTTGTTGATGTTGGGTTTGAAGAATAAAAGATGTAAGTAAGGCTAATGTTTGAACTTGCTCAAGTGGGTGGGGAGAGAAGCAGGCTGAATTCAGCAGCAGCCTGATGAAAGGTAAGAGTGTAGGTTCAAAATCTTTCACTTAAAAGAATGAATAAAAATAGCGAGGAAAATTGGGAAAAGGCAGAAATGAAAAGTACAGAGAAAATACGGATTTCAGCATTTGATGCAGAAATTCCTACCAAAAAGTTCTGAGTTCAGTTAATAAATTCTCTTCTCTGCACATCTCACAACTAATGGTCATACAAAGAACATGTCTTTGAAACAAAGTAAAATGTCAGTCGTTGTTAACAAATGGTGATGCTTTCCTGTATTTCCCTGAGAAAAACCTATTCAGCACAGACATTGACTTCAACTTTTATATACATCTCTAGTTAGTTTTCTGGTTGAGAGAGGTTTATTAACATTAGGATCTTTGAGATTCAGAGTGCAAGGCCCTATTGTTTTTTTAATTCTCCCCCACCAAATACAAACCTAAAGAGAAAAATACTTTTTAACAGTCAATTTTGAAGTTAATGTGTTGAAGCCTTAAATTAAAATATCAAGTCAAATTAGTAAGTATTTATTATATGCCTATGTGTCAGGCATGGTGCTAAATGCTAGGAATAAATTTTTTTAAAACCACATAATAAACAATACGTTCTGCTTACAAGGAACTTATAGTCTAAAAGGGACAAGACACACCAACAACTATGTGCAAATATACACACAAATATATATGATATTTCTCTTTGTGGACAGCTACTCATCCCCCTCAAAAAAAACACAAAAAAGAAGGAAAGAAAGAGAAGAGAAAGCAAGGTAAAGCAAGGGAAGAAGAGAAGGGAACAGAACAGAAAGGAATGAAAGAGAAGAGAAACTGTAAAAAAAAAAACTTTGATAGAGCTAAGTGGTGCATAAAACTTGGTAAAAATGAAACTTTCATTTGCTGGCCTTTATGTAGCACCACGATGACAGTCACTTTGAATATCTTAACATACAGATCTGCCAGTTCTGAGAATTAGCTATGTGAGAGAAAATCAAACATCATGTCTTAATGAAACAACGGAAAGAATACTGATCTTGGAATCATAGGACCTGAGTTGGAACTCTATCTTTTAATATTATGATCCTATAACATATAATCCAGTGAAACTGTTGGGCTTACAAAAATCTGGGTTTAGAAAGAGAAACAACCACCAGAAATTAGCAAATTAGGATTTCCTATAGGAACATCATAAAGTATAGTCATGTTTGAGTCATAGAAAAGTCATATCCTGAAACCCTCAAGGTAAATTTAATGTAGATTTTAAAATACATGTGATTTATCATTAATAACTTTCTAGAAAAAACTACAATACCTATTTCCAAAGCAATTTGAATTCTACAATGCTTCTTATAGGATAATTCCCAAGGCCAAGCTAGAAGACTGAAAGTTTTACTCAAAATTCTGTAGTATATGACTAAATTATATGAATCACAAAATTGTCTTTACTTGAACTAATCAAATGTAAGACTGTGTATTGCTCATATAAATGCCTATTGATTGATTCTTCATGTGTGTATAGGGTGATTCACCATAAGCTTCTATGATAATAGAGACAAGGGGGGCGGAGTCAAGATGGTGGCGTAGAAGCAGCAAGGTCCCGCAGCTCCCACACCGCCACCCTAAACACCCATAAAACATGAGCCCAGACAAAGTCTAGGGAAGTCTAGTACTCTCAGACTCACAAAAATACAGAAAACACATCTCACGCTGAAGGCAGCTCAGCAGCAGGGGCTCATCCCAGCAGCCAGGAACAGAGGCTGGCCCAGCCTGAAGCAGAGACCGCAGCCAGGCCCAGGGCAGTGGGAAAGAGCCAGGCTGAGCTGAGCCGAGTCACACTGCAGCCAGTCTTCAGAGGTTCAACAATCTCCAGCACCTCCACATCTGCCAAGGCAAGAGGAACAGGGAAGGGAGAGGGGCAGCTCGCACTGGAGCAGAGACCAGCCCAGCCCAAAACCGCAGCCTTGGCCAGACCAGGCCCCAGGGCAGCCAGGAGGAGCTGAGCCTCCCAAGCTGCAGCTTGAGTCTACTTCAGAGATCTAAAGCACCTGCCTGAGGGGATCTTAAAATCCTCAGAGATGGTTAGTGAAAGTGAAACTTTGAAGATTAATTTGGGGGAAGGAAGAAATTCAGCCAATCTGCCCCTGGGGCAAGGAAACAGTGGGGGAAGGGAACTGCTGGAACCAGTGGCGGCCCCCACCAGGCTGCTTCAGAGTCCCTGGCCTGTGAACTCCACAGGGGGGGCTGAATCAATTGATCAGGGCCAAGTGCTCTTGCGTTGAGCGGCCTGGATCCGGATTGTAGTCTTGGGTGGTAGTCCTGGGGTGCACTTTCAGCAAGCCAAAGCTGGGGGGACTTGCAACACCCCCCTAATAGCTCCGGCAGCTGGGAAAACCCCAGTGATTTGGAATAGAGCTTTCCCTCTGGAAGCAGAGTTTCACAGAGCTAAAAACACCAACCAATTAATTGACTGGCCAACATGAGGAAAAGGAAGCAAAATAAGAACAGCAATAAAACTCTAGAATCCTTTTTATGG
>CM053593.1:80344265-80377627 GCA_028646575.1 Pseudocheirus occidentalis | reverse complement strand
GGATAATTATTACAACTTTACTTTCAATTATTCTCATTGAATTTGGCTTAGGGAAGAAATGGCATAAACTCTAAACTGGGCCTCATCCCACACAGGAAAGTAGGGGACATGGGGATTAGAGGGGGGATGACAGAGGGGAGGGCAGGGTCTGGGGGAGGGATGCTGGAAGCACACACTTCAATAAAGGGACAGGGACAGGGTAGAGAGCAGAACAAGGCGGGGGGAGGGATAGGAAGGAGAAACAGATGATCACTGTCATATGTCCACTATGAAGATGTCCTGTATAATCACACATCCACAGCCTGTATTGAATTGATTGTCCTTCCAGTGGGGGTGGGTGACAAGGGAGGAATTGAAAGAATCTAGAATTTAAAGTTCTGCAATATCTGCAACTAGGAATTAAGATACACAGGGGCCAGGATAGGGAGACCCTCTCTACCAGAAAGTAAGAGAGCAGAGCAGGGGAGGGGCTTTACAGTGGGATTGCTGTTTTAGGTTTGGGGCAGGGGCAAGATGGGGAGAAAATTTGTAATTCAAAAATGCAATGAAAATGAATGATGTAAACAAGAAAACAAATGAAAAAAAATTTTTTTTAAATAAAAAAATTAAAAAAGATAATAGAGACAAGGATGCACTTGCAAGTTCATGCTGTATAAGAAAGAGCAGGGGTTTCTAGAATCCTGCCTACTATGTGAAGTCTGGTGTTATGGGAACTATTCTACGAGAGAGAGAGAGAGAGAGAGAGAGAGAGAGAGAGAGAGAGAGAGAGAGAGAGAAACAGAGAGAGAGAGAGAGAGAGACAATGAGAATTACAGATATATATAGATAGATATAGATATAGATATAGATAGATAGATATATTTTAGATGTAGAGGATATATTCCTGATAATCCTGTTGCAATTCTGCCCAGGTTAGGGAGCTGGTTCCCTAGGAAGAGAGATGAATACTATCTGCTGGAACAAAGCAGAGCTGTGGAAAGCAGTGGTGAGTAAAGCAAGGGCTGAGCCATGAAAAGCAATGGTAATGATGGGCATAATCTATTGGAGGAAGGAAGAGCTGCCAAACTGCAGAGGGTAGCAACCAGAGCCAAAAGCAGAGATAACTAAATGGAACAAAATCTGAGCTTCAGTAAGGAAGGATTGCAAAAGATATGGTGAGATGACTTTCACCTGTTGGGAGCTAAGGATAGCTTCAGTAGAACAGAGGGGAAGAATAGAAGGAAACACCATCAGCAAGCAGCAATCTGTAGTACACATACAGAGAATAATGGAAAACAAGAGCCATCGAAAGTCTGTAATGTGGTGAAGACAGAGGATCTATGAAGAAAAGCAACAACATCCTCCAATTAGTGACCTACTCATGAAAATACTATGTCATGGAAACTAAGGAGGCCTCTAAGAAAGATCTGCTTATTGGGAAATATTGCTACTTTTGTTGGATTCAGAAGTAACCGTGTTGTGAACTTTGTTAGCTTATGTGCTTGTAAGAGTAGCTGATGACTACCCTTGTTGAGATTGTCAAATACTGAAGTTCTTAGGTCATCAGGGTGAGCTAGGGAAGTGAGAGGCCTTCAAAATGTAACCAGGCTCTTCATCTTTAGGATGGAACCGCTGACATAAGAAATAGAGATATTTATAGCTAAATATTGAAAACACCAAGATCATAATAATCACACTCTTTGATTTGGGCCCTCACCCTGGGTTTCCTCTAGGAAATTTAGAACTTGAATGGTATTTCTCTAAAGGTCCTTAGTTCTAGTACAAGTCCTTGGACTAACAAAACATCAAATACTAAATGTATTTTCTTTAATGCTCACATGGATGTCTACCACACACTGTCAAGATAACCTTTCTAAAATTCCTGCCCAGTTGCTCTGATTTCTAGTACTACCCTGTGTAGTCCATGTTTGAATCTAGTCATACTGTGTATTCTCTGTCTGTCTTTTCTGACAACTATGCAATGACCCTTCCCATCCCTTCCTGTATGTGTATGAATTAACTAAGGATTTTATCCAATGCCAGAACAAAGGTTTAATCCCAGGGACAACAAGGACTGGGGAAAAGGGGGAGAAAAATCATCCTATCTAAGGAATTCATACCTTTTCAAAAAGACACAAATGGAGGAAGGGCTTATCTAACTTCTCTTGGGGTAGGCCAGAGCATGTGACCTGACTACGTAACCTGAGTCCTAAAGCCCATTAGTATGGCACTCTCGTCCTCCATCAATGCCCATACCAATGGACTTTGGGGCTAGGGTTCCATATCTATCAAAGGGACCCTAAGATTTACTGTACTTACATTAAAGTAAGAATCCAAAGGGGCTAGAGAATTATAAACATTAAAGAAATAACCCTCCCCCCCCCAAATTTGAAGACTTGAAATGGGATAAAAAGGTGTAGAGCCAAAAAAGACCCATAGAAATCTAGGCTAACTCTTAATATTATACAAGGGAGAAAATTAAGACTTTTAAGGGAAAAGTGACTTGTCCAAAGTCACACAAGAATTAAGTAACAGAGTTAAGATTTAAAGGTACTCTTTTTCTGACTCCAAATTGTGGACTTTGTACCATTACACCAGAAAATAGCTATAGCCTGTCTCACAATTTGTACCTACAGTACATCAGCCTTATGTTAAGGCTGTCAAGCCTAGCATCACCTGTTCAGGCCAGCTCTTTGGCATTAGGCAGGTCATTTGACCTTTCTGTGGGTCACTTCCTCTTTATATGGGTTGGAAACATAAGATTGTTTTAAAACTATAAGTCAGTTTGTTTGTTTTTTTTAAAGATAGAAAATTCTTATTTAGATTAACATTTGTACAGGATCATTATTGTTATCCAGGGTCTAGGCACCAGGCTGGTACAAGATGAAGAAGCAAAGCTGACAAACAGCAGGAATCATTCACTAGTGGAGATTTAAGAGGCATTTTGCAGCTGCAAGCCCAGAGGATCACATCAAGCAGAATGGGAAAAGGAAAGGATTTTAAACCATGCAAAAGCTCAGGCTTACACTTAAACAAGAACAATGAGCAGACCCACTGGATAATCCATTTTGTTACAGCCTAACACACACCACATGCTCTCTTCTCCCTTCAGTCATATGACATATAGTTATCCCTTACCCCTCGCAGGGCTTAGGGGTGCAGTACCCCCACAATCTGGAAAATCCATTTAAAATTTGTTGGCCCTACCTTCATACCACCAAAGAAGTCTGATTTTTTTCTATTTTTATAGGGCATTTCTAGTACTTTCTTGTAAAATTTCAGTTAAATATTTGGTCATAGATTACATATAGGTGAATATTAAGTAAAAATGCTACACAAAAAAGAACTTTGTGTGATCTGCTGGCCTTCCTGTGTCATCTGTGGCTTCCCCAAAACTCCCTCCAAAATTCCCATTTAATTTCTTTTGTTGACCCACAATATATGGAAACCATGACGGAGAAAGTTGCAATGTGGAAGGGATAACAACTTTCCTATTTATCCCACACCTCTGGGACCTCTCCATCCCTCTGGTTGGAGAGGAGAGGTGGGAGGTGAACAACTGGGAGATCCTCCTTGATCCTCCCCCATTTAAGGAAGGTACCCAGGGAATTCTCATTATTTCCTACCTAGCTACTTTCCTGGAATTCATCATTTCCAGAAGCTTCTTATCATCTTCCATTATCTGCACTATCATCAGGCAGTTAAGTGGCAGGTAGATAGAGTCCTGGGCCTGGAAGGAGGAAGTCTTGAATTTAAATTTGATCTCAGTCACTTACTGGCTATTTGACCCTAGGTCGGTCATTTAAACTCTGTTTGTTCATCTGTAAAATGGGAAGGATTCTAGGACCTACTTCCCAGGATTGCTGTGAGCTTCAAATGAGATAATATTTATAAAAACACTTAGCACAATACCTGATACATAGTTCTTGTATTGTTTTAGTTATTTCTGACTTTCTGTGACTCCCTCTTGGCAAAGACACTGTAGTTAGTTGCTCATTTTACAGATGAGGAAACTGAGACAAACAGGGTTAAGTGACTTGTGCAGGGTCACACAGCTAGTAAGTGTTTTAGGCTGAAATTGAACTCAGGTTCTTCTGACTCCAGGGCAGATGCCCTATCCACTTTGACACCTAGCTGCCCTGATATGTTGTAAGTGCTATATCAATGTTAGCTATTATTATTCTGCAAGATCAAATCAACTGGGAAACTCACCCCTCCTCAGATCATTTTCCACCATGGGCAGAGGACTTGATCATACACCACACCTAGGTAACCTTCTTCCCAATCCATTCTTACTTTTTAGTTTCTCATTATGTGTTCTCTTCCTCCTAGACTGTGACCTCCTTGAAGGCAAGAACTACCTCATACATGAGAGCTTAGTACAATGCCTGGAACACAGTAGGTGCTTAATAAATGTCCAGCATGGACAGGAGTATACTGGTAAATGTTCAACAACTTGTTTTCCAGAGGGGGAAAAAGTATACATGGCACATTTTAAAGTTTAATCTGTGTATTAATATTTTATTCATCACTTTTCTAATTCCAGACAATCAACAAGACAATAAATCAAGCCCTCATTTGTAAGGTTTACTGATTTCCAAGGTGTGAATGATCACACTGAATATTTACCAAGAGAGCTGGTAAGAGCTGGCTCCAGAACATCCCTGTGTATGGGAAATAGCAAAGTTCATACAGCACCCAACACAAAATTCACAGTGCTGGAAGTGACTATGAATATGCTGGCATAGTTCTCAATTGCAAAATATAACAGACTCTCCATATAGAAGACAGAAGCAAAATATTTATTGAGACAACAGAAAGCCAAATCCCAATACCAGGAAACCAAATCCATCATAGTAACAAAGAAGATAATATATCATAGTACAGTAGGAAGCCATACTATCCTTTAGCCTTCCCACAAACAAACACTCACAAACCTAGCTGTCTCCTTAGGTGCATCCTCTCCTCCCTCCAGCTCTAATTGCTCTGATTCCCAGCTTCCTGTGGGCTTTGCTCCAACCTTCAGCAAGCTCCTCCTACCACATGCTCCATGTGATTACATTTAGCCTATTAGGGATCAGGGAAGATCTTCAAATTCCCTTAGAGCTATTAAGGGGCAGGGAAGATCTTCAAGTTACCATCAGCATTACAATTCTCTATAACACAGAGTATAAAGAGGGAATAATCCGAAATTATTTTGGAAAAATAGATTGGAGCTAATTTATGAAGGACCTGAAATGTCAAGAGGAGAAAAGATAAAGAACCAATGAACCAATTTTGAGTAAAGAGGATTCACAGTCAGACTTGTGTTTTATATTTTAAGAAAAGTCCATATTTTTGTTTATTGTTCATATTTCATTTTTATCCACAGGGAAAACTGACTAGAAAAATTTCCAAATGCGCAGAAGCAATCTGTCAGTCAGCAAGTTGCCATTTGTTTTTTACACATATTCACACTGATCACCGCCAACCATTCTGCAAATCAAGCAAAATATTTTCATTCCGTAATTCACCCCCACACTTTGTGTGTGTGTGTGTGTGTGTGTATGTGTGTGTGTTTTGAAATGGTGATTGCTGACCAAGTTCTAAGCACTCCACAGTGCTTGTTTCAGCCCCCTTCATGGCCATTGGAACAAACATTCTCATCTGCCCATTCTGCTGGGGAAATTTTTCACAAGCCTGGGGTAGACATCTCCCTAACCCACAGACTGGGTTTGATGCCTGTCAGTTACTCCTAACCTGGTTTCATCTGTCTGCTGAGATGGTTTTACTGGGATATGGCTAGTGTGTGTACTACAGTTTCTTAGAAACACAGGTGAGATTTGAGTGAAAGGTGGGCACTGAAGGTGGATGAGCAACCCTGAAAAGGGCTCAGCACCCCTCACACAAGAGATGTTCATCCTCCCTGGACACCCATACTATTCTATCACTATACTGTATTAGCAATTAATAATCTTAGCATATGTGTATATACACACACACACACACACACATATATGCATGTATATAAATAGATATACATGTACATGTGTGTGTGTGTGTATGTGGAGAGGGCGAGGGGGAGAGAGAGAGAGAGAGCAAGAGAGAGACAGAGAGAGGTGTTGAAGTGGATAGAATACTTGACCTAAATTCAAAAGACTCATCTTCCTGAGTCCATATCTGGGCTCAGATACTCCAAAATGTGTGACCCCAGGAAAGTCACTTAACCTTGTTTGCTTCCTTTCTCATTTGTAAATGAGCTAGAGTAGGAAATGGAAGACCGTTCCAGCATTTCTGCCAAGAACACCCCAAATGGGGAATCAAAGAATCAGACACAACTCACCAACAACACAAGTTATATATAATTAGTATTATTATAAAAATAGTTTTGACCTAGTAGACCCCCTGAAAGGGTCTTGGGGGCATCCAGGGATCCCTAAACCACATTTTGACAACCACTGAGTGAGATGAAGTGACTCATTGAAAGTCTTCAGGCTGGAAGTGCTGAGATTTAAGCCATAGTCAACTAAAGACTATATCCTTCCCCTGACCCCTACCTAGCCACATCACTGCTTCCCCTACACTATTCTTCTTTCCCTGAGATACTGACTTGAAAACCATCTACTTACACAGGGCTTTACTCAGGCTGAATTAAAGTAGCACCACATCATGGTAAAACCTGGACAGCTCCCTTCCCTGCCCCCACACTTTAGGCAGGGATGGACAAACTAAGCTTCAGTCTGAGCATTCTAGAATGGCTTTTCCAGAGTAACACTGTATTCACAGGATCCTAGATTTAGGACCAGAAGGATCTAGAACTAGAGCTCATCCAATTCAATGCCCTCAGTTTATTGGTGAACAAAGAGGAGCACAGAGGGGTTAAGTAACTGCACGTAGTCAAACAGGTGCTATTTCCATTGTATTTTGCTGTCTTCCTTTCTCTCCAAACCTGGCATCTTTCTCTTCCGAGACCAAGGTACTGACCAGGACAGTATGTTTCCCTGTGGGACTAGAATGTAATACTAATTTTTACCTAGCCAACTCAAATCCCATGCAAATATCTCTGGAGGCAAATTGCCTGGAATTACTATCTCCCACACCTGGGACTGGGGAATGGGAGGAAGAAATCATACTTTCCACCATCATACTATAGGTTGAGAGAGTGGGTGGGAAAAAGTCAGAGCAACTAGATTCAGATGTGCAGCTTACTTGTGTGACCTTGGGGGCAAGCCACTTAATTTCTCTAGGCCTTGGTTTCCTCAACTGTAAAATGAGATGACCTCCCTCTACCCATCCCATTTCAGCTCTAAATCTCTGAGCCTAGAAAAGCAGCTCCCAATATACCAATAAAACTAAAAGACCTCTTGTAATAGTCACTTCTCCTTAATTCCTTTGCACAGTGCTAAAAGGAAAAGAACATTAGCTTTAGACTTAGAGTCCCAGCTCTATCACTTATTCACTCTAACTTTGGGAAAATAATTTCATCTCTCTGGGCCTGTTTTTCCATCTGAAAAATTAAGAAATTGACCTAGATGATCTCTAAGGCCCCTTCCAACTCTAGCTCTGTTAACTTGGGGGGGGGGGGCAGAGAAGAAGCCTGGGTTCCAGAGTCCTACTAATGTGTTACTTGGAAAATCTGGGTCTCTGCCTCCTTACTTGTAAAATCCGGAGGGAGGGAGGGAGATAGAAGGGTGGAATAAGTGATCTCTAACTGTGCTTCCAATTCTAACAATCTATGCATAACTTTAACCATTTGGATGGCATACTTGGTTTTTAAGGACACTGAAGGAGTACATCTTTTTTTCCTAATAAATAATAGTCCAAAAACAAAACCAAAATGTCAAAGTTTTCCATTACATTTACTGCTGAAATGGATACAAAACCCAAAGGATGTTGCTAGGGCCTTCAACACAACACAATCATTCTAGAACATACGTAAATTATTTTAAAGGAGTAATAGATCTCCAAGGGCATCCTCATGGATTAAGTGTCAGTGGTGAAATATTGCATTTCAACTTAGGAAAGGCTTTTGGAGTGAATGTGAAGACAATAATTGAGAGCTTCAGAAAAGTGTAATTTATTTTACAGCAATTCCAAAGACTAGTCATTTCCCACTAACAATTTAATTTTTTTTAATGTATCTGGTAGCAGCCAAGATGAAGTGTGGGTTCTTATCTCATGTCACATAATGGTTATGCAACAAATAATTAGTTTTTGTTTGTGAACCTTAAAGGATGTACTTTAATCACATTAAGATTCTCCATCCAGAAAAAGTGTAGTTTGTAACAAAAAAAAAATTGGGAACAGAATTTGGACTTTAACTCTTAATTCTTTAAGCAGCATTGCTAAAACAAAATGTGTATGTGTGAGGAAGAGAGAAAGAGAGAGAGAGAGAGAGAGAGAGAGAGAGAGAGAGAGAGAGAGAGAGAGAGAGAGAGAGAGAGAGAGAGAGAGAGCTTCATAATAAAGCAAATGTTGATTTTAGCTCATGGACTGCACCACAGAACACCAGTCTCCTGCAGAGTGTTTCAGGTATAAATGGGTGATGGCATCCGAGGTGAAATGAGTTCCCTCCAACTTCCAGACTAACGGCAAAAGACTAATGCTTGTTTACCCAAGTTTTCAGTATTCAGAAATAATACACAAAGCACGACAGTATGTGGGCAGCAGGAGATCTGTAAATTCCCTAGTCTATTTGGTTCTGCTCTAAGAGCAGCCTTATTGAGCTCTGTGATATTGCTGTTTCACAATTTCCTATGCTGCTTCTTAGCCCTTCAAAGAATGAGGAAATCAATAAAGTTTCTCCAGTTTGTTTATTGCGATCCTGTATACAGTCACTTCAAACCCTCCTTTCCATGCTGCTTCTACCAGCTGAGGGAGGGAGTGGAAAACAGAGCGTGGCTTTTTCCTTCCATTTCTCCGTTATTTTCTTTCCTATTCCCCCTGGCTGAGCACATGATGATTTAGCAGCATGGCCCAGTGAGTGGTATGTCATGATGGACACTGACATTGTATGCCTGGGATGAATAGTGAGGAGCAAAATCACTGATGATCGGAGATACACCGGGATAGAGGCGCTTGATAATCTCAACCCTTTAGCCTTCCTTAGGAAACTGGAGCCGCAATGCTGTAAATGGAGAAGAAATGAAGATCCTGTCAGTGTTGATTTTGCATATATTATGTCTAGTTAGGGTTCTCATTCAAACCAGGGGGATGGGGTGTGTGTGGGGGGGGGGGAGAGAAGGGACTTTCCAACACTGAGTTTGCCTGTGGCAACCCTACAAAGGTTTCCTAAAAGGAGCCTCTGACCCAATAAAGTGACAGTCACCTTTAAAAAAGTAAAGGAACAATCTGGATCAATAAACTTTCTTTTAGAATGCTATGAGCAATGTCCCTTCTCCATTTTTCATTTTGACTTAAAAAGAAAAAAAAAAAGACAATATTGGCTTTTTTTTTTTTTAAGAAGCATGGTATATAGATGACACTGGACCTGGACCTGGAATAAGAAAGCCCTGATTTCAAATTCAGGCTCAGATACTTGTGAGCTGTGTGACCCTGAGCAAGTCATTTAACCTTTCTCAGCCTTAGTTTCCTCATCTATGAAATGAGGATAATCATAGCACCTCCCTCCTATGGTCGATAAGATCATATTTGTAAAGCCCTTAGAAAGATTGAAGGCGCTATCCTGGGTGTCCCAAAAGTCTTAGTGCCATTTTAAGTTTTAATAACAAACATTATGCTTTAACAAATTAAAACTTCACTAAGACTTTTGGAACACTCTATATAAATACCAACCATGATTATTGTCACTTTTAAAGATTCCAGGGGACTCATTCTTATTTTAAATTGCTCCTGTTGTATTTAGGATGCACCCACCTTTGAAGAAATGGTCACCCATTTTCCAGCCCACAGGGATCAGTTGAGCTGAATGACAAGCTACAGATTCATCTCAGTGCAGACATCCCTTCAGATAATCCACTTGTGGTTGTTCTTCCCTAATTCTCAGTTTAGGTGAGGGAAGATATGACAAGGCTTTTCTTCCCAGTTCAACGCTTTCATAAACTAAGAACACTGGAGCATAGAATTGTTGGGGAAGATGAAGAATAGTCAGGGGATTGAACTCAGGATTAACAGTTAAATATCAACCAAGAAGGGAGAGGTGGCAGGGCCTGAGAGACTAGAGGGTAGGCTTGAAGTCGAGACCTAGTGTTCTAGGCAGCTCTCAAAGTGCCTGACAAAATGCTGATCTATATTTGCAGAAAGTTTCTAAACTTGTATATGCTGAATGAGGGAACTCATAGGACTAGAACCTCATGCCTTCACCTCTCTGAAAAAGTAAATAAATAATAAACAAAAGAATAAATACAACTTACTAGCCATGTGACTTTGGGCAAGTCACTTAACCCCAGTTGCCCTCTAAAAAGCAAAAAAATAAAAATAAAATAAAATAAAATTTCTAAAAAAAAAAAGAATAAATACAGATGAGTGGGAAAGTTGATATAAAGACACTAAATGAAATGAGTGAAGTCCATATAAGTTCATATTTTTCAGTCCAACAAACATAATTTAGAACCTACGATATGTGACAAAGATAAAAAGAAATTCCCTCCTTTAAAGAGTTTATATTCTACTGTTCATTTTCATCAGTCATCTGAAGGATAGAAGACATAAATGTTTACCAAATCTGAAGATGATTCTGAATGGATAGATGTGGCTAGCATCTTAAAATAATTTACTGGAATTCAGAAAATATTTTAGTTTGTCTTTCTTTCCTCAATGCCTACAATGTCTAAAGTGCACATTAAGCATTCAATAAGTATTTTTTGAATTAATTAATTAAAAATAATGATGGTAGAGGGAGCTAAGTGGCACAGTGGCTAGAGTACCAGCCCTGGAGTAAGGGGAGGAGTTCTCACTCAGAGATCTGAGTTCAAATTTGGCCTCCCACACTTACTAACTGTGTGACCCTGGACAAATTACTTAATCCCAATTGCCTCCAAAAAATAAAAATAACCATGGTAAATTGAAGTGGTAAGAAACTAACAAACAATGTCCTAAACTAAAGGGGTGGATGAGTCAAGTAGTATGACAAAGGAATGAAATGAAATAGTCTGGAATAAAAAATAACTGTTTACAAACTGGATCCTAGGGTGTATGTAGACTAGAAAGTAAACATGCATTGGCCAGAATAACAGCACTATTGTTTGAATGTCAACAATGAATTTTTTTCTGATAATACTCAATATTATTCCATTGAATATAATTCAATTCAATTGAACAACCATTAAGTGCCTATGTGCAAAACACCGTGTTCTCTCTGTTTATAGTTCTGGACCATTACAACTTAATGCAGAAAACATAATAACAATTCAAACAGAAGTCACATAATAATAATAATGATGATAATCACAAAAACTACCTTTTAACATTGTCTCATTTGATCCTCACATCAACCCTAGGAGGTAGGTGCCCATTATTGTCCCTATTATACAGAGAAGAAAGCTGAGACCTGTAGATGTTAAGCAACTTGCTCTGAGTCCCATAGCCAGTAAGAGTCTAAGGCCAGACTGGAACTGAGGTCTTCCTGACTCTAGGTACAACATACTATCTACTGTGCCTCCTAGCTGTGTCAAAATGCTAGGTTTGGAGTTCTGGATTCTAATTCTAGCTCTGATATTTACTAGTTCTGTGAGCACAGGCAAGTCTACAGGGTATTAGTTGGTGTACTGGCTAGAGTTCTGAACATGGAGGCAAATCCCGTCTCAAACACACTTGCTGCTACCTACGGAAATTCAGCTTTATTTTCCTCAAATGAGATAATATATTCAAAGTGCTCTGTAAACAGGCTTAGAGGGAAAAATGAGCTGTTCTTTGTTGTTGTTTTTCAGTTGTTTCAGTCGTGTCCAATTCTTTGTGACTCCATTACGGGTTTTCTTGGCAAAGATACTGGAATGGTTTGCCGTTTTCTTCTCCAGCTCATTTAACAGACAAGGAAACCAAGGCAAACAGGTTTAAGTGACTTGCCCAGGGTCACACAGCTAGGAAGTGTCTGATACTGGCTTTGAACTTATAAAACACCTATAAAATGGAGATTTTGCAGAAACTATTTCACAGGGTTGCTGTAAAGTTAACATGTAAATCTTGAAGTTCTGTGGAAGCTGATGTTGGCATCATCATTAGCAACAAAAGGTTAGAAATTAAAGAAAAGAAGACTAAATCAACTTAAATGTTGTCAGGAGGAGAAACAAAGAGGGTATCTTAAATTCTCTTCTCCAACACAGAATCATAGACCTAAAAACGAACTTGAAAAACCATTTAGTACAATTCCTGGATTTCTCAAAAGAGAAGTGACTTGCCCAAGGTCACCTGGGTCTTATTAAGAGCTAGGATTCATACTCCAGATCCAGGACTCAACAGTCCCATTTGTCTTCTCATGAAAACACTGCAATATTCCCACTTGAAGAGATACTTTCTAGATAATGAAATAATACACAGATAATGATAATACACAAGATGGTGTATGTGAAGCAACCTTGCAAATCTTAAAGCACTATATAAACATTAGCCAGTATTATTGTTACTGCAGAGCATGGTAATAGTCTTTCCTTTGATACTTCAAAAACCAAGAGAAATTGGGTTTTTAAAAATCTGCAAATAATTTGGGGGAAAATAATCCAACCATGACGATGTTTATTGGTCTGTAAAGACCACTCTTCTTCACTGACATCACAATATCAGTAACCAAAATACATTCTCATTTCTCTTCTAAAATCCTCCTAATCTGCTGTTTCTCCTTTCCCTTTCTGTCCCCTTCCTCCTTCTGCCCCACTCCCCTCCCCACCCCTACACCAGCCCCATCACTGTTAACCAAATTCCTGGGAAATTTCACTGGCACTAATATGGTCCTAATACATACCGATAAGCATGGTTGGTCCTAGTTATGAAGGAAGTCCCTCTGCTATATGCAAATTCTAAAAAAAATTTTAAGTGGTTTATATGAAATGAGAAGGTGTAATTGTTATGGTGAAGAATGAGAAAATACAGTTTTGCATATTTGGGGCCAAGAGAATATAGAGGCTCCATTATTTTTTGCATGGACAATAATAACTTCAGGATTAGCTATTTGAGGACAGGGTGCTGTTGCTTCTCCTTAGTCTGGAAAGGAAACCTGGAATAGAACAAAAATGGTGGGCCATACTAAAAGAATCTGACAATCAAAAGTTAACTCGGACCCTAGTACTTCCTTCAGAGAGGCAAGATGATACACTTTGACACATCTGTAAAGTTCTTGGCTTCCAGAGTGAATAGTCAAGAGAAACTTTAATGCCTGACCAAACTGTGTATCTTGTGGGATTAGTTATCAGGAGGAGATCCTTAGAATTCACAAAAGACATTTTTGTACGGGACAAATTTGTTGGAAATCCTGGTAATACTCTATTGTGTCTTACTGAGAGCAGAGTGATGGAGGATGGGGTGATTCTTTTTCACTTTTTCTATTCCTTTTTTCATCAGGGTAGGAAATGGATGGAGGGAATACTGCGTCCAATAAGGAAGCTTGGATTAGAGAGACTAGGTTAAACTGTAGGAAGCTAAAGCTTCATAGTACCACATTGAGGCCCCCCAAAAGAATGGCCAAAATGGTAAAAACACTTCATTGTTTTTCTCCCATTTCTCTTTCTGAAACTCATTCTTAGCTCCTGAATCCTGTTCAAAGACAACCAGCATCCTTATGTTACCCTCAGGCTGTGTAAGTCTCTGAGTCAGTCAGAATGCAACCTTCCTCAAGGGTTCCCTTCTCACTTCAATTTAATGTGATTCAACTCAGCAAACATTTATTAAACTCCCATTATGTATCAGGCACTCTGAGAAGAAGTAGGTTTACATTTCCTGTCTTCAAGTAGTTTTCATTCTGGCGCAGAGCCTGGCACATAGTAGATAATTAATAAATGCTTGTGAATTGATTGATTGATGTAAGGTGAAACAACAGGTATTTGGAAAAATACAAAACATATACAGAGTAATGCGGGTGCATTAACAAGGATGGGACTCAGGAAAGGCCTGTCATGGAAGATGTCACTTGAATTGAATTTTGAAAAGAAGAAGAGATTGCAAGAGGAGAAGATGACAAGGAAGAACATTTTGGCTATGGATAGGAACAGACTGGGCAAAGTCACAGAGGCTAGAAATGAAATGTTTTGTAAAGGTATAAAAAAATACCAGAAGTAGAGTGTGTGTGAGAAAAGGAGTAGTATCACCAAATCTTAAATGAAACTCTCCCCTTCTGAAAATTGACTAATGTTATTCAATTGCAGTAATTCACATGAAACTGTGAATGAAACAAAACAAATCTCCAAGAGGTATTTGCAATTTTGAGAGGAAATTATTGAATGAATTGAATTTCCAATTTGGTGGAATGCCCAGAAGAGATATGGTGAGCCCTCAGCCTCATCCCCTCCTCGAGAGGTCCAATGCACTTTCCCTGGGCTGTCAGAAAGTAAAATTGAGTAACAGGTCATTCATCTTAGAACAATGTGTTCCACATAAGTAAATTATTCAGTTAATTGAAACTTGTTTAAACACCACAGCTTATTTTCATTTTAACCATTTAATTCAAATGTTTCTACATTTCCTGTCTTCTTAGAGCTTGTGGAATACTTGCTATTTAACCTTTCAGACATAATTATAATGAAAACTGATGAGTATACTAAGCTGTGTGGTACTGCCATATCCTTGGAGTACATGGGTTATTTGTCTCTACATAAGTGGCATCCAAGTTTCTGTAATAGTACCGGGTCTATATGACCACAAGACTGCAAGTGTGGGGCCTCAAGAATTCAATAATATAATTAATTACATTTAGCTTCAGTTACTAATTAATGCAAGCCTGGTAGCATAATGTCTAGCGATAGCGGAGGACTGATAGTTAGGCCCTACTGGTCTATTACCTTGTCTTAGAAGTTGAGTGAAAAAAGTAGGTGGCAATAAGAGGATAGTTTGAGAGACAAAGTTGTTGTTTTTCCTGGATGGAAAGTATAGGGACAAAGACTAAACGTGGTTTCACTCATACAGAGAATTGTTGAACAAGGAAACTACCGCCACTAATTTAGATCGACACCTTCTCTGCAGTTTATAATCTAAAAACTAGTGAGTAGGAAGAAAGGATTAGAAGTAGAGTAGGAGTGAAGCTGAGGGAGCTCATTTCAGATAGTTAGCACTGAAGGGTTTGGAATCTGCATTATAGACACAGAAAGATTAAAGGTCCTTCATCTTCTCCCAATGCCTCCTGGGCTATCACTAGTCATTGTGACCTATGTCTTGTCACTGGACTCCAGTGACTCTGGAGGAGAGAGTGAGGTTGATGGATGACTTTGTACATCGCTGCCTTAAATCCAATTCACTTGCAAGTCAAGATATCACCCTCGCGATATCATTGGTCCTCATTAAGAATGAAGCATGAACAACAGCAATCTGGGAAGATACATGTTAAGTAGATGAACTTTCCTGACCCATTTGTAAAGTAAAAACATTTTCATTCTTTCCTATATTGTGTACTTGTTGTAACCGCTTCCTTGAAGACTGCTACCTTATATGTGGCTGAACAATTCAAAACTTAACTGCCCAATCATTATAAATTGTAATGACTTCATAGTATAAATATCCTGAAAATCCCAGGAAAAGAGCTCAAATTTCCAGTCTTCCTGCTGAAGCCAAATGCAAACAGTAACCTATTAAGGCAAAGTATCTTTCATAATTTGGTTGATTCCAATCAATGATCAGTTTCTCCAGATGTGATAAGTACTATCCAGTGAAATAAAATGCACTAATGACTTACTAGACTGTATTGTAAGGTTGTATTTTTATTTGTATAATGAGTCACTCAAAGGATGAGAAGGTTTAGATGAGTGGTTATCAACACTGTTGGAGGAGAGACTAAGCCAAATTATGATTTTGGCCTACATTTATAAAGCACTTTAAGGTTTTCAAAGCATTTGTTTGATCCTCTCAACAACCCCATGAGGTAGGCGTTATAATTGTCCCCATTTAACAGATGAGGAAACTGAGGCATAGAAAGGTGAAGTGACTTGGCCCTAGTCATACAAGCATCACAAGTGGACTTGAAACCAAGATCTGTCCTAAATTGAAGTCCAGGACTCTTTTCACCGGACCATGCTGCATTACAATACTGAAAGGAAGGGCTCTACCAAACTGGCACAGTTACTAATATAATAATACTTCCTTGGGGAAATTGACCATCATTGTTTTGCTGAGTCAGGGCAGACAGATGTGATGAAAAAGACATTCTCTACTGGGCTCAAATATGGCCTTGGACAAGTCACTTGCCTTCTGTCTTCCTTAGTTTCTTAAACTGTAAAATGGGATAACAACAGCACCTATCTCATAGAACTGCTATGCGGATCTAATGAGATGACATTTGTAAAAGGCTTTGCAAACCTTAAAGCCTGTGTAAATGCCAGCTGTGATGACGATCATGGTGACAATGATGAGGAACATGATGATGATAATTCCTTCAGTTAAATCAATTGTTTGTGGATCACCACACACATACCTTGGTAATTATATAGTTGCATATGATATACTACCAGATTCTAGATCACATAGCTTATAGAGAATCCATTTGAATTTCTCCCTAAGAATTATATCTTGAATAGGGATCGTGTGGCCTAATGGATAAGGCATCTGACTTCAGATCAGAAGATCAAGTCCCTTTGTGGTCAAATTGTTCGGGGGCAGCTAGGTGGCACAGTGAATAGAGCACTGGCCCTGGAGTCAGGAGGACCTGAGTTCAAATCCAGCCTCAGACACTTGATGCGGTTATTAGCTGTGTGACTTTGGGCAAGTCACTTAACCCCAGTTTCCCTGCAAAAAAGAAAAAAAAAGAATTATATCTTGAATCTGAATTTTTGTAAGAAAAATAAGATAGATATTAGCATATCAGGTAGCATATTCTAACCAGAAAAGGAGATATTTTTTTCAGAATTTAGAGAAAGAATTTGGCCTAAACTTCACCATTCATTCACATACAGTGTTAATTTCTCTGGAAATAAAAGTTTCCTTCTTCATACTCATTGTTGGAATCTCACCAGCAAAAATGACTCTTAAATTAAGATGGCTGTCATTGCTTATTAAATTGGAACAACTGGGCTCTAAATAGCTTAAATGATAGATGATTCCTAATTTAGCTTTTTGCCAAAGGACATAATTATTAACCACACCATAATTCCTTGCTTAAACTACTTTCATTTACACAAAGGAAACAAGGGATTGAAGAAATTCACATTAAGAGAATAAAAGAGTTCTCTCACAGTCAGGAGTTTTGGTTGATGTACCAACCACCATCTTCTTACAAAATAAGTGATCAAATTCTTCCAAGTTCCAGAAAGAGTTTGCTTTACACAGTTTAACTTTAATATTCATAAAACAACACTTAAAGAAATTAATTCAGACTATTCACTAGAAGGTCAAATACTGAAGCTGCAGCTCAAATACTTTGGCCACATAAAGAGAAGATGAAACTCATTGGAAAAAAGACCCTGATGTTGGGAAAGATTGAAGACAAAAGAAAAGGGGATGGCAGAGGATGAGATGGATAGATGGTATCATGGAAACAATGAACATGAACTTGAGAGATAGTGCAGGATAGAAGGGCCTGGTGTCCTATGGTCCATGGGCTCACAAAGAGTCAGACATGACTGAATGACTGAAGAAGAACAAAAACCAATCTTTACAAGTACCAAATATTAGTGCGCTAGTTTATTCAGAGTAAAAGTTTAACATGACAAAATGAAAAATGGACTCAAAGAGCCATTAGCACTCTTTGGGATGGGGGACAGTGAAAGCCCTATAAAGTAAATTACAAACATATTGAATAAGTGATGGATAGAATGTATACTCTCCAGTATACAAAATCGCATATTTGCTTAAGGCAGTATTCAGGAACTGGACAATCACCATTAGCAGGTCAAAAATCAAACTTAAGGCTAAATGCTGGTTTCTGTTCAATGAAAACTAAAATACAAGGAAACACTCAGTTAAGTAGTAAATATTGTATGATGTCTGCACATAGGTAGCTCGTAAAACTTCTCCAGGACTTAGTTTCTTCAGCTGCAAGATGAAAGGATCAGACCAGATAATTTTCCAAGTCTTTTCCTGGTCTGAGAGGCTATGATCAATGACTATGTATTCTACAAATTGAATTTTCTGCTTCAAAGATTATTATAAACATTAGCCAGCCCTTTAGTCTAAAGTTGCATATTAACTTGTTGAATATTATTGTATGTGACACATAACTTGGTCTTTACATTGTTAAAAGTAAAGTGCTTTTAAAAAAAGATAAGCCTTTTTGTGACCTACCTATATTGAAGAAAAGGCAATCAAAACATTAGTTTCAAAAGAGTATCAACAAAAATTTTATGCTCCAAATCTTATCCTCTGCAAATCTTTCTCAAACACTCAGGCAGATCTCATATAAAGCAAAAAGACATTGAGTAACCTGAGTATTCACGAGAAGCCATGTGGTACATGGAAAGATTGTTGACTGTGGAATAAGAAGACCAATATATCTGCCATTTTATACCACTGTGACCTAAGACAAGTCAATTGATCTCACTGGGTCTCTTTCCCATCCTGAAAGCTGAAAGGGGTTGGACAATCTCTAAGATACTTTCCAGCTTTAAGTCTGTGATCCTGCAATATGTTTATCAAGTCCTTTCTTCAGAATTTCAACCTTCCCATACTGCCTTGCAAATTAATAGTGAATCATATTAGTAAGACATCTATGAAGGAGACAGGGATGGTCAGATTGGATATATATGGTCAAAGTGGACCCAGATTTAACAGGACAACCATAATTTGTATAGGCTTAAAGGCTTTTGATATTTTTTGCAGTTTCCATTAAGGTAGGCAAGGAGATTCTGAGGCATTAAAAAGCATTCCCAGTGGAGCTCAAAAGTAGATTGCTTATTCCCTCACATGTCATAGTCCTATATTTCTAAAATGGTAACAGCATAGAACAGCAACAGACACTGGCCAATACTAGGTATCAGAAGAGTTTATTTCCTTACACTCTAGTAGTCTGAAGTCATTCTTATTCTTCAGTTTCTTACATTGCACATAGTTAATCCTAAAATCTCTTTCTAGACTGTGGATTCTTCTTTATATAGCCTGAGTGATATCTCCCCTGATAACATATACCCACAAACTCACCCTCTAATGTTTCTATTTCATTCCTCAATAAATACCTAAATTTCTTTCAATCACTGCGTGGTGGAAACATTTGTATATTTTTGCATATTCAGTAAACTCCATCATTCACATATAGAAAAGTTCTTCCCTACTCCCCCAAATTCTAACCTATTTTGATTGATTTGCTTTTGTTTCTATGTATCTCATTCTGAGGGACTCTGTCCAGTACCCCAACATCAGAGAACTGATGTACCGATCCATTGATTTCCCAACTCCAATACATTAGCCATGATAGGCCAAGGGGAGAGAAATACAGAATGGTACTTGAATATCTATTAGCCAACATATAGCTTCTTTAAAAAAAAAAGTTTCTTTTGTTACTTTTTGTTTATATATCACCTTCATTTCTGAATTCTTCTCTCCTTTCTCGTCTACTAAGAAAACTATTTCTTACTACAAAGAACAAAAAAAAAAAAACCAAAAAGACCAAAACAGCTACTTTACCTAAACAACCTTTACCAGATAGTGAGGAAATATTGGATTAAAGGACAAAGAAAAAAAATATGAACCAATACACTATTGTCTTTAAAACATATATCCTCCAGTGTTTAATGCAATAATTACAATGCTTCAAAGATCTTTAATTTTTTCAATGTATATAAATTCTATGAGAGCAAGAATTATATGTTATGTAAACTGTGCATCCGCAATACCCAATAAAGTGCTCTGTATGCAGCAGGTGCTTGATACATGCTTTTTTATTTGAAGCATATTGAACTGAATCACAAATTGTTTAGTGGGAGAGAGAGGTTAGAATGCCTTAAAGAGAAAAAAATTTCTTTATATCATTTCTACTTTTCCAACACTCATAATCATTTTGAGATTTACCATGTAAAATATTGACAAAGGTTTTGAACTGTAGCATGTTTGGGGATTTGAAGATAATTTTTCCAAATGTTATTTTTAAAATATGGGATAATTTATCCTAAAACATATAGTTTGGAGTTTAAAATAAGCTTACTCTCTAAAGAACGGTGCTTGTCAGAGGGCCTAGAAGGTTAATATTTTCAAAGAAGCTGGATGACAGGCTTTACTTTTGTTATTATACTTGCTATCTGTTCATTGTATAAAGAAAAGTAGGGTCCCTGATGTTCTGTGGAAATACCAGGACCTGGTGATATGTTTCCTGCATTGCAAAGAAATCAGCTCCCAAACATCTGGAGAACACTTCCAGCTGAAATGGGCTTTAGAGATCATCTAGTCTCACCTTCAAAAGACAAGACACCAAGGTCGAGGGAGATCAGCTTAATTGGCAGTGCTCAGACCAAAACCCAGGCCTCCTATTTCTCAATATAGTGCCCCTTCCATGACACTACCTACCTTGTATCATCCTCCCTCCAAGCAGGGGTGTACTGGAGCCAGCTCAGATTGGCTAAGGAGAGCTGACTGTTAAGTTTTCAGTGTGAATATTTTATGCATCAAAAAATCAGCAAATGCTACAAATAAAGAGCTGATTAATTGTTCCACTGATTGTCCAGATTTAAGAGAGTGATGGAGAAATGTTAACATCACTTTTAAGCTTAAAATTGTGTTATGAATTATTTTTTATTTATGGTAAAGCCAGGTGTTAAACATTTACCATCACACCTTTACCTCCAGGTACACATCGGGTTAAGAAGATTGACTTTTTGGCTCATAATTTACTTTTCTTTTAAATTGGGAACCCTGGACCTACAATACAGTAGGGACACCAAGGGGGAAAAAAAGAAAATCTTTCCCTACCACTTGGTCACTGAACATGTGATAAAGAGAATGCAATCTCCATTAAAGAGGTATAGTATAATGCATGGAATTCGGAAGATCTAAATTCAAATTCTGGCTCTGACACATACTGACTATGAGACCCTGGATAAATCACCTGAAGTCTCAGTGCCTGAGGCAAGTCCCTAAGTCAAGGAGATACAAATCTACATCTAGGGAGGCGGTTCTTCTCTGGGAGCAAAGAGTAGGCATGTCACTTTTGTTTGCTCATTTCACAAAGCTGGAGCCTGACCCCTGTACTCTCTTGACAGGTTTTTTTTTTTGATTGTTTGTTTGTTTGTTTTTAAGAATGCTAAGCCTGTCTCATAGTGAGTGAATTTTTTTTGAATACCTTGTTTTTGTGTTGAGATGAGTTTCCTGTGGTTTGACTTATGGAAAGATCAGATCTTACAATACAATACCACAGGAACAGCCCTCCCACAGCAATTTTCCTCCCACCCCTCCACCCTCAAAAAAAAAAAAAAAAGACAAGCAGGCTACATGATCTTTTTGCCCTGAGAAGATTGAAGTCTGATTTACGGGGCTAGTGGGCAGCTTGGCAATTGAAATCAAACTGTACTCAGCATCTCCAAACACTAGGCATGAGGGTCATTTCCTCTGATTGGTTATCCCTGGAGGGAAGTAAAGAGTAGAGGGAGAAAATATTGTGGTCAAATGCACCTGAGATAGTCGTTGGATCAATGGCTGGTATCAGCAGGGCCCTATTTAATGAAGCTTACCCCAGAGTCTGAGTCTTGCTAACAACGGTGGGTAGCGCTGGTGCCAAGTACACAGGAAAACCAAGTCTATTGGAAAACAAAATAATGGTTTCATTCTGTGGTACAAAGATAGAAATTCGATGTTTTGTGTACATAAGAGCAACCTTTAAATCCTTAACAGGAAGAAAGCCCTTCACACATTATACACAGGGTATAACATGATCAGGAGATATTGTGTCAGGCAATCCTGCTCTATCCTTCAACAGGAGAATAGCTTTGAGTGGAGTGTATATGCATAGCTCATCAGCTCTGTGGGTAAACACTCACCCATCAGCATGCTCTCATACCTAGAGAAAGAAGAGAATTGTTTGCATTTGTATTTTTCCTCTATAAAGTGTTTTGACAAATCAATAAAAACAGGGGGTGGGGAGGACCCACTGATGTGATCTTCACATAATATATCTCATTATTGCCTCATTACTATGGGGATTATCAGTGGGGTGCCCTTTACCAGTGCTGGATCTGGTCCACAATTGTGAGTTAAAGAGAGAATGCAGGTGCCAGATCTAACTCAGGATTTATCATGCTATGGTTTAATTCCTTCTAATTTCTCTTATCTATTTGTATGCCAGCAAATAAAGGTAAATGAGGACACAAAGGCCTTTAAGGATATAATTTCTGATTTTTATAAAAATTCAACTCAAGGCTCATCCTGTCCCAAATCCCAGATCTATAAATAGACCAGGGTGCTTGGAGTTTTGCCCAAAGGCAGGGAAACTTGGAGGGCTCAGACAGCACCATCCCAGGGTGTATTTTCTCTGTTGCTCAGCCCCACCCCATAATGGAGGCATAATTCAGGGTAGGTTTCTCTACCCTTCTGCAATGTGGCCCAGGGTATGATTCCTCCCCCTGGGTAGTTTTCCCACTTACCTATATCCCTGCCACAATCCACTCTCAACTGTTCCCCCTTGTCCCAGGTGCAAAATGAGCCAATGACAGATCCATAGAGCACTATTGTTCAGCAAAGAACCCTGAACAATGTCACTCACACTTCACTGACACAGCCACCTTAGTTGATTGATCTCTGCAGACCAAGTGCAATAGTTTTTAAATATCTAATGAGAGATGAGTGTTACACCCAATAATTCCTTTAAAATGGCCAACTGCCTCTTTATTCCATGACCAGGCTCTCTCCAAAGCAGATCCACTGTAATACAGTTTGGGCTACCAGATGTCTTGATGCCCTGAACACGAGCACCTTTCTAATGAACCAGAGAATGCCACAAAAAGTAACTGTTTTATTATTCACGGGCAAAGATTCTGGAGGAAGCAGCTAGGTGACTCGGTGGATAGAGCACTGGGTCTAGAGTCTAAAAGATCTGAGTTTGATTCCTGCCTCAAAAACTTACTAGCTGTATGACCCTGGGCAAATCACTTAACCTCTGTCTTATTCCACTGGGGAAAGAAATGGCAAACTACTGCAATATCTTTGCCAAGAAAACCCCATGGATAGTATGGTCCATGGGGTCACAAAGAGTTGGACGTGACTGAACAACTCAACAACGACCACAACAAAAGTTATGGACCTATGAATTCATTGGCATAGGAAACCTCCAGCAATCACAGTCTTCCAGGTGGGTCCAGTGTTGCCACCTTCCTGGCAATGTATAGTCTTAGAAAGTCGATAAGCTTAGTAGTGTTATGCCCAGAGAGAAACAGATGGGATTACCGCCCCCTGGATATTGACTCAGAAAATCAAAATTAATATTATCTATGTTCCGTTATATTTTTATGTATTTTGTTAAATATTTCAGTCTGGTTCTAGATGCCTCAGGGATGTTGCAGGCCTCTTTGAGGGCACCATGTTTGACACCTCTGGCCTAGAGCACTGAGTGCTTAAGTGACTTTACTTGGATCACATGGCCAGTAAGTGCTATAGGGAGGATTTGCACCTGGTTCTTCCTTGATTCAAGGATAACTTTCCACTCACTACTCCATGCCACCTCTCATGAATAGTCATAATAGTTAAAAAAAATTAGCTACACATATCACAGTCTTTCCCTGTCAATACTCAGGATTACAGTATCATAGATTGAAATTTGGAAAAGACTCTGAAGGTCCTCTAGGTCAACTCTCCCCATCCCCATTTTAAAGACTGAAAAACCAACACCCAAAAAATTATCGTGACTTTGCTAAGGATTACACAGGTAGTAAATGGCAAAACTAGGATTTGAACTCAGGTCTTACGACTCCAAATACAGTTTTCTTTCAATATCTATTTCCTTTTAAGGAAACACCACCAAAGAGGTATTTATACTGTGCAAAAGCAGAAAAATCCAGTTAATTGGTAAAAGACCACAATTATTTTTTATTTTAATGTCTCCACAATCCCATCTCTATTTCCTCCCCAAATAATTTTTCTTTTGGTTTACTGATCTTATTTTTTCCTCTAACTAGTTTCTTTGACTATAAGTCTTTATCATTATTAAAATGGAGGTTATGCATTCAATCAACATTTATTATAGAAGATTTTTATTTCACTGTTATGTGCAGAGATACAGTGGAATACAAATATATATTTATTCTATGTTCCCCTTTTCATTCAGTTTAGGCTTTTTGTAACAATGATAGAATATCAACACTGGAATGAAGCTTAGACATCACCTAATACAACCCTACACTTTCCATATAAAAAAAATGAGCCCCAGAGAAGTTTAATTGACCTGTGCGGTCCTTTTTCTGTAATTTAATGAGGAATTAAGGGGGAGAAATAGGACAGAGTTCACCAGAGGTATACCACAAGTGAGTAATTAAGAATTAAGTGGAATTCCAATTGCTCTGTTTAAATGATAGCCCATATTTATTTGTTGATAGATCACCTGTGTAGGAGGGGATATCCCTTGATGTTCAGTCAGTGTCACCACCATCATTGTTGCCTATTATATTTGCTGGGTTCATTCTCCTTTGAGACCTGTTTTTTTTTTTTTTAATTCTCTTGCCATCTTTTTGCAACCTTCATGAATCCTCTTTTTGGCAGTTAATGATTGCCTTTTCTATTTCCGAAGTTCCCTAAATAGTTTTTTCCACAAGAAACAGAGCAGAAAAAGCTCTGGATTTAAAGTACTGAAGGTCAGAAGACTTGAATTTGGGGCAGCTAGGGGGCACAGTGAATAGAGTACCAGCCCTGGAGTCAGGAGGACCTGAGTTCAAATCCAGCCTCAGACACTTACCACTTACTAGCCATGTGACATTGGGCAAGGCACTTAACCCCAATTGTCCTGCCCTCCCCCTCCAAAAAGCAAACAAACAAACAAATGGAAAACCTGAATTCTAGTCCTGGACCTGCCATCATCTGATTGTATGACCTTAGACTAGTCATTTAACTTCTCTAGGACATAGGGATGACAATTTCCACACTGAGAGAAAAGAACAGAGAAAAGAATTGATATCAGAAGATATGTAATTCAGGATATGATGAAGAGGCTCCCAAGAAATTCCTAAGCTAATTGTCATTACACACTCATATATATTCAAACAATGCCATTAGTCCACTAGTCAGTCAACTAGACTTAATTAAGGACCCACTATGTGCCAGGAACAGTACCAAGAAAAAACTTAGACAGCAAAATCAAAGGCAAAAATAAACCCTCTTTATTATTTCCACTGATTGAAAGTAGGAGATAGAAACAGAACACCAGAATTTATAAGTGAATAGATAACTAAGAAGATGGAATCTGAGAATTGGATTTGATTTGAAGTATGAGGATGATGGGCTCTTGACAAGGGATCAAGTTCACCTAATAACAAACAGTCAGTTAAAAGATATCCTTGAAGTCTTATAAATCCAAACAAGATGACTTTAAACTGCAAATGAAGGGGGAGGAGAAAACTTCTTCCATTTGATCTGATAAGCCTAGCTCCACAGAAAGTGACAGATACAATACAGAAAGAAGAACAGCAGAAAGGAGTAATTAGCAGGAGACAATATTCAAAAGGAGAGACAGCAATAAAAGCATGGTCTCAGATGTCTACATAGAGTTGTGTGTAGCATGGGGGAGGGGGAGGATGGAGGTAGAATTAGAAATTATAAAGAAGCAAGGAGGTGAATTTGACCTCAGATGAATCTCTGAAATTTGAGGGGATAGAATGAGTGCAATTTGGTTGTGGAAAGATAGACATTATTAAAAATGAAAAGACTTAGAGTCATATACTAAGAATATATTCTCAGGTGAGGAAATCTAAGTAATAGAGATTTTTTAAAAATATATGATGGGAAGCATTTTCATGAGGACTAACAGATAAAAACAGAAGAAATTATTTTATAAAGACACTTTACAAAAGAGTACAATAGAGACCATCTAGATAGAAGGAAGTAGGTGAGGAGTTTGGGGGATAATATAATATGCCTGTCAAGAAATATGCCAATATATTGACAAGGGATTTGAACTCTGTAAATTTATTGGATTTCTCTCTTTTTCTCTCTGTCTCTCTCTGCCTCTGTCTCTGTCTCTCTGTTTGTCTCTGGAGAGAACCGGTCGCTGATGCAAAAATGACACCAGATCTTTTCTGTTCAAATGAACATCCCTTCATATAGTTTATGATTGAGTAGAGGATTGCATCACCTGATGTGTAATACACCTGATTTGAGAAGAGCAAATTTCAAAGGGTTCAGAGGAAAGATAGGTAGGATGTCATGGTCTGACATTTTACAGGGGAACTTATCCCAAGAGAAGCAGGAAACTTTGAGGGATGAAATCAGAAGACATGAACATTAAAAGGAAAAAAGGGAATTGCCTAAGTATACCTTTGTGATATTTATAGCAAGACGGCTCAGAGAGGAAAGACTTATCTTGTCAGTACAAATATAGGAGATAGGTGCTATTATTTTCCATTATTCTCCCCATTTTACAGATGAGGAAACTGAAGCAAGGCAAACGTTAAGTGACCTGCCTAGGGTCACACAGCTAGTTAGTGTCTGAGGTCTAATTTGAATTGAGTTTTTCCTGACTCTAGGTTCAGCTCTCTATTCATTTTTCTACCTAGATGCCTTTCATAATGTCAAAATGGCAAGAAATGTGCCAGAGAAAATAAAAGAACAACAGCAAAAAAAAAGAGAGGACAGAAAAAATTTTCACAGGGAAAACCTTACCCAAAATGCACAGCAAAGTGACTCATGAACTGAGTCAGCAAAAAGAAGCCCTAATACAATAAATAAATTATGTGGGGTGATGGCAATTAAGAGTAATCTTCAGAATGGGCCTGGCTCCAACAGCCAATGCTGTTGCCTTATTCTTTGTATCTCTAATGGTGCTTTGCTTATGGTATCTTGTCTCTAAATAAAAAATTGTTAAGTGGGGGAAAAGAGTAATCTTCAGAAGAAAGCATACTATAACAAAAAAGGACAATTTAGAAATCAGAATGGAGTGAACACCAGAGTAGCCGAAGTGATTCAGCAAAAGAATTTAAAAGTATTGGCAGCACAGACACTAAACGAGATGGTGTTTATAAGTCCAGCTCCCCTCATTACCTCAGAATAACTAAAAGTGCATCAGAGAAAGGGAAAGAAAAATGGAAACAATTAAAAGAAAGAAAACGAAGGAAATTTCCAGCAGAGACTGAAGTAATTAAAAGACAAATTAAACCTCTTAAGTCAGACAGTAAATGGTATGAGAAAAGCAAAAGACAAATTCCAGAGGAAGAAAATTCTGCAATAAATACAACTAGAATGTCTCCGAAAGACTGTGAATGGGGCATAAGACCTCCAAGAGTAGTTGGAAGACATAAGGACTAAGAGAAAAACACAGGACGAACCATCGTTCTGTATCATCAGCAGGTGAGGCCATTGAAGCCTTCAATGCTGAGGACAGGCCGGGCTGCTGTCTTCACACTGCTCCTTCTCTTCTTCCTTTCCTTGTCCCTCTGCCTCCTCATTCTCTCCTTTACTGCTTGGCAGACATTCCCAGTATCCTATATACTGGATGGAGTGTCTGAGGATGCAAACTAGGTTCTTCTGTTAAGGGGATGTAGAAACCACTTTGCTTTCTTGCCACCTGAAATATAAAGGGCCTAGCTTAAGGGAAAATTTATATCAGAACTTGTATCAGAACTCACTCACTGTCTATACCTATTATGGTCAGTTGCCATGGTGAATAAAGTGGAGAAGAGTAGTATTTTATGTCATTTTTAAACTAGAAATTCTATCATTTTAATTTCTGTGTTTAATGAAATTGGCTTTTATTGTATTTTAAGCCATGAGCTGAATCATTGGATTGGCCTAGTTTAAGCCTGCCTGGAATAAAGAGAAGGAGCAAAATTAAAATTCTTAACTAAAAAACACTGAAAGATAATCTGTGACCTAAAACCAAAGGCCCAAAACTAGGGGAGACAAAGCCAAATATTAGATAAAGGCCAAAACCAAAGCCAACTCAGGAAAATTAGAAAAACTGAAGATATATCCACAAAAAAGATAATAAACTGGAAAACAGGGAGCTGAGAGATAATCAAAGATTCACTGCAGAAAACCACGATGAAACAAATCCCTAGAATATCATGTTACAGGATGTCCTAAAAGAATGTAAACTATTAGCTGCAGTGACACATGCTTGTAATCTTAGCTACAGGGGAGGCTGAGGCTGGGGGATCTCTTGAGACTGGGAATTCTGAACTGTTGTATGTGCTGATCTGGTCTATGCTGAGCTCGGCATTAATATGGCGAACTCCTGGCAGTACAAGTGAAGGGTTAGGATTGACTAAGGAGAGGCGAGCTGATCAATGTCTTACACAGAGCACATCAAAACTCCCATGTTAATTGGTAGTCGACGATGACCTGAATAGCCCCCACAATTCTAGCCTAAGCAAGGAGGAGACATTCTGTCTTTAAAATACATTTTACACACATAATACATACACAATACATACATCATACATACATACTTTATTGTTGTTGTTGTTGTTGCTGTTGTTCAGTTGTTTTTCAGTCGTGTCCAACTCTTCATGATGCCATTTGGGGTTTTCTTGGCAAAGATAATGGAGTGGTTTGTTATTTCCTTCCCTAGATCATTTTACAGATGAGGAAACTAAGGCAAAAGGGTTAAGGGTTAAGTGACTTGTCCAGGGTCATACAGCTAGTATCTGAAATAAAATTTGAACTCATAAAGATGAGTTCTTCCTGATTCAAAGCATAGTGCATCTTATCTACTGCACTACCTAGCTGCCCATCATGCATGCATACACACATACATATTGCTTCTCATATATGCATATATGTATACATGCATGTATATATACACCCTCCATGTGTCTTTCTGCTGGATCTATACTTCCCTTAATATGTATTCAGACATATAAATATATACATTTGTATGTATGTGTATATATATATATATATATATTCTGGAAGTGCAGATCTACAGAATCTACAATATGCTGTTATAGAGGAATCTCAGTATTTCTCTAAATGAGAAAGATTCTAGAACTTCCAAGTGGAAAAGAAAATATTGTGAATGTTCATTAAGGGACAAAAAATTTGCTCCAATCATCACTGCCTATGATCAACAATGAGAAATGAAAAAAAAAGAACTATGAGATAACGAAAAGCAAAGGAATCTATTTTATACTCAAGGATGGTTTATCATGCAAAATTAAGTATCATCCTACAAATATAAAGGGGCTTTAAATTATTTATAAGTATTCTTTTAAAAACACCCTAGAGTTTTCTATAGTATTAGAAAAGCAGAATCAGAGAATAAAAGAAACTAAAGTAAGGCAAACAGATTCTAAAAGCTTAAAACAGTGGTTCTCAACCTTCCTAATGCTGGGACCCACCTGCATGTGGGCGGACCCACCTGGAAACAGAGGAGCAGTGTCTTGGTTCCTAAGATCATCAGAATTATGTGTTTTTCCATGGTCTTAGGCTACCCCTAAGGGTCATTCGACCCCCAAAGACAAGCTCTAGGCTTATGTATTCAAAAAGCACCTAGAGGAGATAATAAGACTGGGATGCAGGGACTCTGTATTTCTTGAAAATTGGGTACCACAGGTGGAGGCCACAAACATATAATTAATCAATTGGCTTAAGATGGACTCATACAGCACATTCTTACATGGGTTGGTCAAAGGAAGATTTAAAAACAAAAGAATGACAGCAGTGGAAGTAGAATAAAATAAGTAGAGAAAAAAACTGAAGAGGGGAGGGGAGAAAGGATTGTTTGAGTCAGAGAGGGAGCTCCTTTCTGTACCTCTCTCCCTCATCTGGCATGTGTCCAGGGTCTTCATGACTCCCCTGGCCCTTGTGTGGATCTATGCTTCCCTGAAGTGCCTAGGGTTTCAGAATTATCTATCTCTTATACCCTATCAAGAGTCACCACAATGGCCTATTATGTGCCTAGCAAACAGACACTAAATGTGGCTGAATGGAATTGACTTCTCTCAGTGTGGATGGATCTCATTTAGAAGAAAGCCATTGGATTGGGTATAGTGGAAAAATAGCACAGTTTGGAGATCTGCTACTATTTATTGTCTCAGTGGCTAGAATGTTGGCCCTAAATTCAGGAAGATTCATCTTCCTGAGTTCAAATCTGGCCTCAGACACCTACTAGCTGTACAACCCTGGGCAAGTCACTTAACCCTATTAGTTAAGTCACTTTAACGCTGATGGTTAATTGTCACAATTCACTTAAATTCATGCAATATGATTTCAGCTCACAGATGATGTTGAAATAACAACTAGTAATTGTGAGAATTAATTTTGAGTTTGTTGAAAATGAAGATTGACTTGTAAGAACTCTAGTCACGGTACTAGCGCATGCAATTGAGCAACTTCTCATGCATGAGAATAGATGATTCCAGGTAATAAGGAGTTAAAGGACACTGTTTGGCACCAGCAATAATTATTAACTTTCCTAAGAAAACTAGGAAACAGAATATGCAAAGTGTATTCTATTGACAGAAATTTGTCAATTCGATGTACATTTTGCTTCCATCAAGCATGTTATTTAGTACTTTCCTAGCTGATAAATTAAACAAAAACATGCCATAAGCTTCCTGCCAAAGTTTCAGTTAGTGACGAAGAGATGGCCTGATAAACGACTATAGACTTTTGTAGTCAATATATAAAATACACAATTAAAATAAGAACAATGGCTCTTTCCTTAAAAGCTATGGGAATCAACTTATGTCCATGAAGAAAAGAAATTGATCCTGTTATTCAAATCCTACTGAAAATCTTCCACAAAGTTGTTTAAAAATATGAAATATGCTTAATACATGAAAAATGTGTCAATTAAAAGGCTTTTGTAAAGCACAGGCAACTTAAATTCAGTCATTTCTATCAAGCATATACATAAGAACTTCAAAATACTTTTTATCAAATTGAGATAGACTATACTTATAATTTAATTTGAAACATCAGGAAAATGAATGCAAAGGTTATGTTTGAGCCTTCATTTTTAACATTTGACTATATTCACAGACACTTAAGTCCTCTCATCCCATCAGTATTCCTGAAGATGATCTCATTTCTTACTCTACAAATAAGATTCAGACCATCCTGCTTGAACCCTCCTATAGTCACATCTTCAAATCAATATTGCTGTCCCCATTTCTATCTAGGGCAGGTAGGTGGTACAATGGATAGAGCGCAGGGCCTGGAATCACAAAGACCTAAGTTCAAATCCAGACTCGCACACTAACCTTGTGATCGTGATCAAGTCACTTAACCCTGTTTGCCTCAGTTTCCTCATCTGTAAAATGACCTGGAGAAGTATATCAGCAATGCTACTTGTAGTTGCTGTAGGAGGGTTGTTAGCTGTAAGTGGAAGGGGAGGGTGGGATTTTAAGAAGTGAGATGGGGAGTCAGTATGGGTAGAATTACTGAGCAGCCAGAAGAGCACATATGAGGACATATGACTGATTTGTGGTGGGTAAAGCAGAGTAAAAGAAAAATCTTTGTGCCTCACTGGTATTCTAATACCCAGAGACCTAGAAAGCATAAAAATGCTATAGGGCAGGACATGAACAAGATTTGTACAGGGAAAAGGCTGTGGTCTGTACCATTGGAAAGAATACTGACATAATTGAGATTTCAGATCCATGGAAATATCGAAGTGTCAAGGTTGACTCAATTTCATGATTGTCTCTAGCAAAGCTCACAGCAGCAGTGTTCATCCCCTCTCTTGGTTTGAAATGTCATCTCTATGGTGATGATGCTAAAGTGTACTTCTTGATTTTGACTTCTTACCTTTGTTCTAATCCTGTCCTAGAGGACATATTCACCTTGATCTTCCTGGCGATCTTCACATCATACTGTCTCCACTTTGACCATAATTCACCCTACTCCACGCTAGGTTCTGTTTAGTGAGCATTTGCTTGATCTTGCTCAAAACCAGGATTCCATGACATTTCTCAGTCTTCTCCACAATACTTCTACCTTGCTTCCAGATTATATGTATAGATAGATGGATAGATGGATAGACAGAGACAGACAGACAGACAGACAGACAGAGATAAATAGTCTTCCCCCATTAGGGCATAAATCCTGAGGATAGGGATGGTTTTAACACTTTGACTATCTTTATTTGTACCTCTGACACATAATGCTCACAGACACACACACACACACACACACACACACACACACACACACCCTCATAGGATCATAAATTTATAGCTGGAAGAGATCTTAGAGGTCATTGAGTCCAAACCCCAAATTTTAAAGATGAAGAAGCTGAGACGCAGAAAGGTAAACAGTGACTTGCCCAAGGTCACATGAGGTAGTGTCAGTTGCTCAAACTCAACATGGTTAATATGAATCTCTTTGCTCTCAAGCTGGTTCCCTTACCCAACCATCCCATTTTCATGACAGGTATGCCCATTCTTCTACTTTCTCAAGCTAGAAAGCTAGAAGCCATCTTCCACTTTTATTTTAGTTCCTATCTACAATATCACCACGTCTTATTATTTATTTGAATTTACTCCTGGATGCATCCTTTACTTTCTATTCTCATTGCTACCACCCTGCCACTTCTTGCTTGGATCTGATTACTATGTTGGCCTTCTAGCTAAAATAAGGTAGAGACTCCTTAGTCGCAATCTCTCACTTCTCCAAGCCATTTTGCGAAATGTAAAATTAGTTTCCCTAAAACAACTTTCCCCCACTTTGTTTGGAGGCAATGAGGGTTAAGTGACTTGCCTAGGGCCACAAAACTAGTAAGTCTGAGGCCAGATTGAAACTGAGGTCCTGCTGACTCCAGAGCCAGTGCTCTATCCACTATGCCAACTTACTGCCCCAAAACAATATATCCTTTTTTTAAATTTTAGGGGTTTTAAATTTTAATTAATTTTTATTTTTCAGCATTCATTTCTTTTTTTTTCTTTTTGGAAGGGCAATTGGGGTTAAGTGACTTGCCCAAGGTCACATGGCTAGTAAATGTTAAGTGTCTGAGGCCTCCTCAAAGAAAATTGCCCTGATGTTTTAGAATCAGAGGGCAAAATAGAACTTGAAAGAATTCACCGATCACCTCTTCAAAAAGATCCCCAAAAGAAAACTCCTAGAAATGTTATTGCCAGGTTCCAGAATACCCACCTGAAGGAGAAAATACTACAGGCTTCCAAGAGAAAATCATTTGAATACTGTGGAAGCACTATCAGGATAACCCAGGATCTGGCAGCTTCTACACTGAGGGA